>CAWUFW010018503.1:0-218873 GCA_963921515.1 Calotriton arnoldi
GACTCTCCAGTGTTCTAATAAGCTTCCAGACCCTCCCCTTCATGTATATACTGACTTCCAGCCATTTGGACACTATTTGGGAATTGACATCCATTCCCAATCCATGCCGGGTTTTGTGAAAGCCAGCCTGCTCATACTTGAAGCCAGCCTGCTCATGTTTGGAACTCCACTACCTAGAATTCCCTGCTCACTGCTTTGTCTCCACCCCTGCAGGCCAAGGATGGGTGGAGGAATTCAGCTCACCTGTGGCTGGCTGCTGCTAGCCTGCTCACACCTGCTGCATATGATTACTGTGAGCTCTTTTAAGCCCCAGCTCCCTTCAGCCCAGTGTTGGTCATTGTAGCTGTTATCCGGTGAGACCAGTCCTTGTTCCTGAGCTTTTGCTATTCCTTGTTTCCTGAGCTGTAGCTATTTCCTGTTTCCTGAACCAGCACTGCCTGCAGTGCTACTTAGTATCCTGAGCTATAGTTAGTCTTTGTTCCTGTTCCAGGGCTTCAGCTATTTCTTGTTCCTGATTTGCACTGCTTGCAGTGCTCTCTTGACTCCTAGTTTCCTGAGCTGTAGCTATTTCCTGTTTCCTGAACCAGCACTGCCTGCAGTGCTACCTAGTATCCTGAGCTATAGTTAGTCTTTGTTCCTGTTCCTGGGCTTCAGCTATTTCTTGTGCCTGATTTGCACTGCTTGCAGTGCTCTCTTGACTCCTTGTTTCCTGAGCTGTAGCTATTTCCTGTTTCCTGAACCAGCACTGCCTGCAGTGCTACCTAGTATCCTGAGCTATAGTTAGTCTTTGTTCCTGTTCCTGGGCTTCAGCTATTTCTTGTGCCTGATTTGCACTGCTTGCAGTGCTCTCTTGATTTCCTGTTTCCTGAACCTGCAGTGCTACCTTGACTCCTGAAGCCTTAGTATTCCCTGTTCCTGAACTAGCACTGCCTACAGTGCTACCTTGATTCCTGAGCCTTGGCATTCCTTGTTCCTGACCTGCAGCAGTTTCCCTTCTCCTGAACTAGCACTACCTGCAGGGCTACTTTGACTCCTGAGCCTTAGCATTCCTTGTTCCTGGCCCAGCACTGCCGTCTATGCTACTTTGTTTTCTTGATTCCTGAACCTTCACTATTCTATTATACCCTTGTAGCCTCCCCTTCTGTCTATCCTTTTCCAGTCCCTGCCTTTCTTCCCATTTCCGTGGTTCCAGTTCTAATTTGCTGTCTTTCTATTTCTGCTGTCTTGCTTCTGTTACCTTGTATGTTTGTTACCTGCTTTCTGCCAAGTGTGCCCTATGATTTCCTTCCTTTCCTGTTAAGCACTCCTCCTTGCTAGCTCCTTGTCTATTGTGCTTGTGTTTAGTTCTACCCCTTTGCTGTTACTGCCTTGCGTGTTCCTGTTTGATCGCCAGGATCCGTGGGCACAGCTGACTACCTAGGTGGTGTTTCTTGTTCACTGTGAGTATTGTCTTTGAGTTACTGTTATAACATCACCATAGGTATAAGCTCCACAGACCCTGCCTTTGCATACATATCCTATATGTGGGTATTTTCAGTCAGTATCTGTAACAGCAATTGTGGGTGAGGAACTTACTGAGCTTCAGTCTTACCGTGTGGAGCTCCCGAGTGCTTTACCCCACATCCCCTTTATTGTTAATGTTGTTTTATATTTAAGTGTATTGCACATCCGTCCTGGGTTTAGTGATTCTGAATGCTGAGCCGCCTCATGAGTGCCTGTCCTTTCTGAGTCTCACCCTTCTTGTTCACTTGTACAGGCTTTCCCTTTGGATCCCTTTGTCTCCTCTTTCTGTGTACGTTTCCTACCCAGTTCCCAGTCCTTGCCCAAGTCCCTGACTGTGTTCCCCACATAGTCCCGGACAGTCCCTGACAGAATGACCAACCCACATTTCCAGGGTCACTTGTGAGGTTTCTTTGTGTTCAGTTAGCTACCTTTTTATTAAAACCCACCCTGTCAGTTCTTGCCAAGATGTTTAGCAACAGATCCATAAAGTCTGCGTATACTGACAGGAATCCATTGTCAAGGCAGCGCAGTTCTGTACACCCTATTAGGAAGTCCTTAAACTCTAGAGATCGATTCATGGAACAAAACAGACTTTTACGTGCTGAATATTATTCCCTATGGTTGGCTGATCCTTCTATGTTAGATTTTCATTCCATCTGTGACCCTGATCTTCACCTGATGTCAGCCAGTGATCTACAGGATGAAAACGAATTTCTGCAAACCTTGTTAGCAGCAGAAAGACACACCAGTGCATCATGTAAGTTTGTGCAGGGCAGTTCACCAGTGCCCACCAATGAGCGACATTTAGTGTCTACTTTACAGTTTGAGAATGTTCACCCTAGTCCTGAAACAATTAATCCTCTTATGAAAAATGGACATTTACGTTCTGAATATTTTACTCATTGGCTCTTAAACACCTCTTTGCCAGATCCTGACTTGCTCTTCTGTTCTGATCCAGATTCAATGTCTGTGGGAGCATTGCGAAAGGAGAATGATACCTTACTCGGTTTGCTGAACAAGAATTCTGGTTCTAGCATGTCTGCTGTTAGTGGTTGTAAAATACAATATTCAACCACACAACCAAAGAAAGAGCAGGTGCATTTCATAACCTCTGCTCTCCATTCACATAGTGTTACCCAGTCTTGTATTCCAGTAAATATCACAGTCCCGGATACTACAAGGACCTGTGAAGATGTCACTACTGACAACAGCAAATCTACTTTTCACAAGCTACTACCATTCCCAGAGCTTAAAGTCTATGAACCATGTGTCACTCTGCCTTCAGCTTGTCTTCTTGCAGAGTCTTCAGAGACCTCAGCCGGCCCGCTGCCTTCAGAGCCCGAGTCCTCAGCCGGCCCGCTGCCTTCAGAGCCCCAGTCCTCAGCCGGCCCGCTGCCTTCAGAGCCCGAGTCCTCAGCCGGCCCGCTGCCTTCAGAGCCCCAGTCCTCAGCCGGCCCGCTGCCTTCAGAGCCTGGGTCCTCAGCCGGCCTACCTACGGAACTTCAGCCTGCAGTCTGCCTGCCTCCTGAGCCCAAGCCTGCAGCCTTCCTGCCTCCTGAGCCCAAGCCTGCAGCCTTCCTGCCTCCTGAGCTCAAGCCTGCAGCCTTCCTGCCATCTAAGCCCGAGCCTGCAGCCTTCCTGCCTTCCGCACCAGAGTTTCCAGGCCGCCTGCCTTCCGCACCAGAGCTTCCAGGCCGCCTGCCTTCCGCACCAGAGCTTCCAGGCCGCCTGCCTTCAGCACCAGAGCTTCCAGGCCGCCTGCCTCCAGCACCAGAGCTTCCAGGCCGCCTGCCTCCAGCACCAGAGCTTCCAGGCCGCCTGCCTCCAGCACCAGAGCTTCCAGGCTCCCTGCCTCCAGCACCAGAGCTTCCAGGCTCCCTGCCTCCAGCACCAGAGCTTCCAGGCTCCCTGCCTCCAGCACCAGAGCTTCCAGGCTCCCTGCCTCCAGCACCAGAGCTTCCAGGCTCCCTGCCTCCAGCACCAGAGCTTCCAGGCTCCCTGCCTCCAGCACCAGAGCTTCCAGGCTCCCTGCCTCCAGCACCAGAGCTTCCAGGCTCCCTGCCTCCAGCACCAGAGCTTCCAGGCTCCCTGCCTCCAGCACCAGAGCTTCCAGGCTCCCTGCCTTCTTGCCTTGAGCCTTTATTTTGCCAACTTTTTGACCCTGTGCTTCCAGTTTCCCAGCCTTCAGAGGTCTCAATACATATACATTCAGAGACTAAACCTCCAGCACCAGAGACAAAACTCTCAACATGTAAGCCTCCAGGGCCTGGGTCTCCTGCATACCTGCTTCCTAAGTCTCCTGCATGTGTATCTTTTGTATGTTTTCCTCCGGGGCCAGAACTTCAGGTCTGCTTCCTATCACCTCCTTCTTTTTCAGCCAGTTTGCCTTTGACCTCTGTGCCTCCTGCCAATCCGTTATCTGCTTTTGACCCTACAGTCAATCTGCCTTTGTTTTCAGAGTGCTACTCTAGCCTGTCATCATCAGGACGTCAAACACTTCTAATTCAGGCGTCTAAGCCCCTATCACTGGATTTGGACTCTTCAAGTTGTGCCTTCAATACTGCTGATATTTTACAGCCTATTATCCAACCCTCCAGAACATCACAATTTTCCTGCAGTCCTCTGGCATCTTGCACTACATCTACAATGGAAATGGACTTATTTCTTAGGAGCCACGGCTTTGAATCCAGTTCCAGATTCCGGGAGAGGGTCTTTGGAGGGGGTGTACTGTCACGATTTGCTCCCTGCATTCCCGTGTCCACCACCAGGGGGCTGAACTGTGGGACTCTCCAGTGTTCTAATAAGCTTCCAGACCCTCCCCTTCATGTATATACTGACTTCCAGCCATTTGAACACTATTTGGGAATTGACATCCATTCCCAATCCATGCCGAGTTTTGTGAAAGCCAGCCTGCTCATACTTGAAGCCAGCCTGCTCATGTTTGGAACTCCACTACCTAGAATTCCCTGCTCACTGCTTTGTCTCCACCCCTGCAGGCCAAGGATGGGTGGAGGAATTCAGCTCACCTGTGGCTGGCTGCTGCTAGCCTGCTCACACCTGCTGCATATGATTACTGTGAGCTCTTTTAAGCCCCAGCTCCCTTCAGCCCAGTGTTGGTCATTGTAGCTGTTATCCGGTGAGACCAGTCCTTGTTCCTGAGCTTTTGCTATTCCTTGTTTCCTGAGCTGTAGCTATTTCCTGTTTCCTGAACCAGCACTGCCTGCAGTGCTACTTAGTATCCTGAGCTATAGTTAGTCTTTGTTCCTGTTCCAGGGCTTCAGCTATTTCTTGTTCCTGATTTGCACTGCTTGCAGTGCTCTCTTGACTCCTAGTTTCCTGAGCTGTAGCTATTTCCTGTTTCCTGAACCAGCACTGCCTGCAGTGCTACCTAGTATCCTGAGCTATAGTTAGTCTTTGTTCCTGTTCCTGGGCTTCAGCTATTTCTTGTGCCTGATTTGCACTGCTTGCAGTGCTCTCTTGACTCCTTGTTTCCTGAGCTGTAGCTATTTCCTGTTTCCTGAACCTGCAGTGCTACCTTGACTCCTGAAGCCTTAGTATTCCCTGTTCCTGAACTAGCACTGCCTACAGTGCTACCTTGATTCCTGAGCCTTGGCATTCCTTGTTCCTGACCTGCAGCAGTTTCCCTTCTCCTGAACTAGCACTACCTGCAGGGCTACTTTGATTCCTGAGCCTTAGCATTCCTTGTTCCTGGCCCAGCACTGCCGTCTATGCTACTTTGTTTTCTTGATTCCTGAACCTTCACTATTCTATTATACCCTTGTAGCCTCCCCTTCTGTCTATCCTTTTCCAGTCCCTGCCTTTCTCCCCATTTCCGTGGTTCCAGTTCTAATTTGCTGTCTTTCTATTTCTGCTGTCTTGCTTCTGTTACCTTGTATGTTTGTTACCTGCTTTCTGCCAAGTGTGCCCTATGATTTCCTTCCTTTCCTGTTAAGCACTCCTCCTTGCTAGCTCCTTGTCTATTGTGCTTGTGTTTAGTTCTACCCCTTTGCTGTTATTGCCTTGCGTGTTCCTGTTTGATCGCCAGGATCCGTGGGCACAGCTGACTACCTAGGTGGTGTTTCTTGTTCACTGTGAGTATTGTCTTTGAGTTACTGTTATAACATCACCATAGGTATAAGCTCCACAGACCCTGCCTTTGCATACATATCCTATATGTGGGTATTTTCAGTCAGTATCTGTAACAGCAATTGTGGGTGAGGAACTTACTGAGCTTCAGTCTTACCGTGTGGAGCTCCCGAGTGCTTTACCCCACATCCCCTTTATTGGTAATGTTGTTTTATATTTAAGTGTATTGCACATCCGTCCTGGGTTTAGTGATTCTGAATGCTGAGCCGCCTCATGAGTGCCTGTCCTTTCTGAGTCTCACCCTTCTTGTTCACTTGTACAGGCTTTCCCTTTGGATCCCTTTGTCTCCTCTTTCTGTGTACGTTTCCTACCCAGTTCCCAGTCCTTGCCCAAGTCCCTGACTGTGTTCCCCACATAGTCCCGGACAGTCCCTGACACATGGTTAGCATCATCAACATCATGTACATCAAAAGCACTAGAGAACAGAAAGTTGCTTTTATTCAGCATATGTGGGTTCAAAAGTTGAAGTCATGTAAAAAATAAACAAAAGGCCAATGGCCAGTCCATCATGAAAGTCAAAACAGGGTGACAGTGGCAGATGTCACCCTACGCATGCCTGCACTGATAAAAACCAGGGACAATCCCCTCGGAGGGGCATACGGGGGCAGGCCAGGCACCGCAGGGACAGGATCAGGGCTCACCAGAAGGAGGCAGGGAAGGGGTGGTGGGTGCTGGAGAGCCACTGACCACTGCAGTGGAGGTGTCCTGACATGGTGTGTGCCGGCACAACTGGGGGCATGACTCAGATGGTGTGGGTGCCGGCACGACTGCAGTGGACCGTGCAGATGGAGTGGACAGGTTTGCCACTGCAGTGCCCAAGTCAGACAGGGTGGTAGTGGACTCCACTGCAGTGCCTACCTCCAAGGGGAGGGAGAATGGGGATCAGGTAAGGTGGGCAGGACAGAGGGGAGGACACCCTCACCACACCAGTGGCACAGACAAGCGCAGTGGGGGGTGTGGGGCCGAAAGAGCAAGTGGCAGGGGAGAAGGCCTGATCCTTTTGGGGATGGTGTATCTGTGGGTGGGGGAACCTGGGGCAGGGTGTGGTGGGGGCACCTGTGGAGTGGGGGCCTGAGGGATGGAGGAAGGAGACTTGGTGCCTGAGCTGCAGGGGCGGCGGCGGGTCTTGCTCTTCCGGGTCCGGGGGGACTTGCGGGTGGGGGGCGTCAGTCGGTCTGCGCCTGGGGGAGGGTGTCCGGGGGCGAGGGGCACTCCGCTCCGTGTGAGTGGGCTTCCTCTTCCCCCTGAATGCTGTATCAGCTGGATCGGAGGGGAAGAGGCCGAGGTCACTGTGGAAGAGCCGCTGTGTCTTTGGGGTTGCAGGTGAGGCAAGGGAGGGGGCTTTGGAGGGAGAGGCAACTGAGGACTGCACAGTGCTCGTGGATGCGTGTGTGTGTGCCTGGGCCCCATCCCCTGTGAGTGTGGTTTCAGTCCCCTGACTGTGCGTGCGTGTGCGTCTTGTTTGTGGCGTGTGTGTCTGTGTGCTGCTCGTGTCTGTGCTGGTGTGTGCCTGTGCCGTGTGTGTGTGCTTGGGACAGGTAAGGTGCTGGGGAGTGTGGATGGGGCAGAGGCAGGAGGGGTGAGGGACTGTCGGAGGAGGGACACTGCTGCCCGATGAGATGCCCTCCATGAACGACACCAGCTGAGTCAGCAGAGTGGTGTGTGTGCATGGAGGACACTCAGCATCGCTGTCTGCCCTACATGGAGCTGGCGAAGGAGGTACACAGATTCCTCACTCAGGGCAGCAGGGGACACAGGGGCAGGGGGTGCGGTGCCTGGCCCGAAGGAGACACGCTCCCGAACATGGGAGCCTCCACGGACCTCGGGAATGGGAGCCGATGGGAGGGCGGTGGTGGTGGTGGTGGTGGTGGCGGGACAGCGACACTAGCTGGGGTGTGGTGGCTGCTGACACCCGCCTCCATAAGGGAGTCATCCTCCGAGCTGCTGTGGTCCTCAGCTGAGGTGGATGGTGCCGAGGACTCCTCGGTGTGGCTCCCTCGCCCTCCGTGCCACTGGGTCCCTCCAACCACTCCTCAGCTGCTGACCCAGTCTGGCTCTGCGGCTCCTCCTGGTCCGTGGAGCTGTCCCCTCCTGTGGCCGTGGATGTATCTGCAATCAATAGGGAAACAGACAGACATCAGTCACCTGCACCGAACGCACACACCACAGTAAGTACAGCACATTACAGAGCAAGCCCTGGCATCCTTAGTTGAACATTGCTAAAAGTGCCCAAACAGAACAGGAGAAGCCAATTGTCAGTCTGATGGTCAACCATGGCACTCACATCCCACCTGGCCTTGCACCCATCTGTCTGGTGTCTGTTGGATGGCAATACCCCAGTGTGGACACATGCACCACCTACACAGTAGTTGGACAGTGCAGAGAACCCGGTTAAGCATGTGAACATGCACACATCACAACTCTTGCCACTGAGTCAGTACAGGTGTCTGGATGAAAGGGATGCCCAGAGTCAAATAGGAAATGCATGTGATGCATACCAGCAACAGACACCATGATGCACCCATGTCCTGATAGCCATTGCCACAATGGTGTGCATGTAGCACATGTCACTCCCCTGCAGGATCACTAATAGGAAGTCACATGCCATGGCACAGGCATGCCTGCTAAGTCATACATCACTGTCTCCAGTCACATGGGCAGGGCAGCCAGACAACAACACTCTGCACTGTGTCACAATAGTAGGTCATGGGGAATGCAAGTCCTGGAGCTGAACAAGTGCACATGTACATCCCCCACACACCACATCATCTGAACCCTTATCTGTCCAGGTCATACCGATTGGACATATGGGGAGACCTGTAACACAACCCTCTGAACCTGAGCACCTCACAATCTGCTGTGAATGGGAAACAGCTGCCTGAACTTCACATTCGCATACCCCAGTCTGCACGGTCAGGTGATCAAACACCTATTTGTCACACAAGTATCGTCTCCTATGGTCACATCTCCGGTGGCATGCTGAGCCCCAACCGAGAAACACCCCAGCAGTCCTGACAACGAAGCCACAGCACACTGACACAGAGGCAGACACCTTAGGGGACAAATCACTGAGCACAACGTGTCAGCTGATACACGGGAGTGGGAGTACAGAGTGTATTGTATGGCCTGGAGTAGACATGACTGTCCTGCCCCACATGAATGAGGGATGAGCCCTGGACAGTAGGCAGCTGGCTAAGTATGTGTGACACACGTAATATACACACTCCTGGGGCCCAAACATTGTTCCCACCCGCAGCATGGTGTGTGCCAGATACCCCAGGCACATGTGGTGGATCAGCTCAGCAATTGGACCACATATCAAAGTAACACGCAGATTACATGTCAGAACACAGGCATTGTGTAAGCAATGGACCCACCCATGATGCCCACCACAGAGTTAGGGAAACAGATGCTGTCCCCCACCTTGAGTCAAGCAAACTGCAAGGACACAGTACCCAAGTGACACAATTCCTGACTGTAAGGGCCACACCTGGGTATCAGATGAGGAGTGGGCAGTGCACAATAGAGGGACATGGGTCCTGGACCACATGACTGATGTACTGTGGAAGTTTAACCAGGCCAGAGGAGGGCACATAGCATGGCAGACATAGTTCACAATGCAGTCATGGACTCTCACCCTCCTTGCTGCTCTCTGGCCTTCAGCTGCCCATCCAGATCAGGGAAGACCACCGCCAGGATCCTGAGCATGTGGGGGTCAGGGTCCGGTGTCCGCCCCTCCTGCGAGGAGGCGACAGCTTCAGCTGGACCCGTGCGATCCTCCGGGTCCAGCCCCTAAGGTCCTGCCACCTCTTCTGGCAGTTGCGGATCCGGCGCTTGTAGACCCCCACGGATCTCACTGCCCGGACGATGGTCAGCCATATCTGCTGCTTCTGGTGGGCATCAACCTGTGAGGATGACAGTGAGAATGCCATTACTACACATGCAACATATCCGTGCATTACACAGTTGGATATACATGTCTCAATCACAGGGGCACAGGATGTACACAGGCAGTGCAACGATGGCCATGGACAGTATGCCAGCAGTTAATACATGGTATCATTGCCTGGGAAGTAAAACCTTGTTTAAATGCACTGTCACTGCACTATACCTGTCCAGTGCATGTAACTACACACTATAGGGGGTGACAACTACTCAGTGAGCCTGCTAGCCAGTGGCGTGCAGACTGTTAGCCTTGCTAGTCAGACAACATGCACATTTAGAAAGGCAGTGGACAGAACACTCACCTGCTCCCCTGCTTTCCCATTACAGCTTGCTGTACTGTGGAGGAGGCTGATCCAGCAGGGGCTGGTTCTCCTCAGTGCTGAAGGCTGGGGCTCTCTCCACAGCACGTGCCATTGCAGGGTCCAGAGGGTGCAGATACAGCAGCGGTGGTGGTGGCAGATGTCGTCCTGGAGCATGTGAGTGCAGGCAAGTGAGCTCTCAGGGGAACAGCCAGCATTATGCTGCAGAGGCAGATACTGTCCCATGTGTCCAAAGTGATAGGTCCAAGTCGCTTGCATCTTCTGAATCTGGCCAATCCATGGAATTGCACCACTTACACATGCCCACAGCATCCTTCAAAAGTTCAACTTCATGACACCCATGAATTTGCAACATTGTTGTGGGTGATCAACTGAATTTACAGCATCAGACTCGCTTCAAAATTTGAAAACGCGTCCGTTGCCAGGCCAGGCCATAGCCAATGAGTGCGCACTGATCGGTCCATTGCTGTTCAACGCGTACTCCAGGATACAACGCTGCACCCGCACACATTGAATGCAATGGGCCGGCCGGGCACACCGATCGGTCCATTGCTGTTCAACGCGTACCCAGGATACAACGCTGCACTCCGCACACATTGAATGCAATGGGCCGGTCCGGGCACACCGATCGGTCCATTGCTGTTCAACGCGTACCCAGGATACAACGCGTACCGCGCACATTGAATGCAATGGGCCGACCGGGCACACCGATCGGTCCATTGCTGTTCAACGCTGCACCCAGGATACAACGCGCACTGCAAACATTGAATGCAATGGCCAATGTGTGCGCACCGATCGGTCCATTGCTGTCCAACGCCGTATTGCGAATACAACGCTGCACCCGCACACATTGAATGCAATGGCCAATGTGTAGCGCACCGATCGATCCATTGCTGTCAAACGCTGTGATTGCGAATACAACGCTGTACCAGCACACATTGAAAGCAATGGCCAATGTGTGCGCACCGATCGGTCCATTGCTGTCCAACGCGTATTGCGAATACAACGCTGCATACCAGACACATTGAATGCAATGGCCAATGTGTGCGCACCGATCGGTCCCATTGCTGTCCAACTCCGTCCCTGTACAAGTCACTGGCATATGTCACCATGCCTGTCACAGGTGAACATATGCCAGCCACATATACTTCCCAGGGAGTGAGGGGCACACCTACAACACCACAGCCTGTCCAAACTGTATCCTAAGGCATGTAAGGCTGCATTACCTATTCCGTGTATGGGGGTGAACATGTTGTTCTGTGGGTGTCACTTGGGGGCAGCCACCCCCAGGCTGTGCACGTGTTCATGGGGACAGAATCCTTGGTGTTTCATGTACATGACCACTGTGATGTGCAACTGTTCATATCTGAGCATGTGGCATGGTCACATTTCACGGTGGTGTATGTGTATGTCATGTCACATACCCCCTGAGTCCCATGTGGGACGGTATGTTTAACCCAGGGTGACCCATTGGCACAATAGGGATGGTCCTCCACAGTCTGTGTGCATGTTGTGTTTACAATGTCTCTGATTTCATGTGCACAATGGGAGACAGTCTCCACGTTGTTTGTGCATGGACTTTGATGTTGTGCGTGTGTGTGTCACAGACGCCCATGTCTGTCCTGCCGAGGCAACAGGGACCACTACCTGTGGGGGTCATGGTTGTTTTGCTCGTGGTGTATACGTGATACACCATGTCATGCCAGTGTCCATGTGGCAATACAGGGTCCCTGGGAATCTACCTGTCGTTGAGCTGTGATGCCTGGGGCACATCTGTCCTCACATGTCACTGTGGGGTGTGTTTGTAACGTGGCAG
This sequence comes from Calotriton arnoldi, assembly GCA_963921515.1. NCBI lineage: Eukaryota > Metazoa > Chordata > Amphibia > Caudata > Salamandridae > Calotriton > Calotriton arnoldi. Next base: position 11,731 of record CAWUFW010018503.1, read on the forward strand.
CAGGAGATGGGAACTGTGACACGGCCTCATGATATCCAATGGCACAACCTGGGACTTATTGATGCCACTTGTTGAACTGTGATGTTAGATGTTGGCCATGTATGTGCCATACATGTCCCTACGGAACTGCACACATCATGTACTTGTGCCTCATAATGATGTATCATGTGATATTGAGTGTGTTCAATGCCACATATGTGGGTGACTGACAATGTTTCTTTCTTCACCTATGCACTGCAGGGCACCAGCTGTCCATAGACCATTCCCTGACCTGGCAACGATGGTGGAACGTGGACAGCATCCGACGGTACTGCTTCACCAGGCAGCTGATTGAGGATTTGGGCAGTGCGCTTGGCACCACATTTGCAACCTGGCCGGCCGCACTCCTACAGCGCTGACCCCCAAGGTGAAGGTGATGGCAGCCCTACACTTCTTTGCCACCGGTACCTTTCAACACACTGTGGCGACTGCTGGTGGGATGTCACAGACCATGTTCAGCCGTGTGCTCGCGATGTTTTGGAGGCTATGTTGATATACCTGAACCAGTACATCTATTTCCCTAGACTCAACAACTCACTGACATGAAGAGTGACTTCATGCCCTGGGGAGGATGCCGCATGTCATTGGCTCCATTGATGGGACACATGTGGCTTTGGTACCACCATAGGCCCAAGAGCAGGCATACAGGAACCGCAAACACTACCACTCGGTCAATGCACTGGTGGTCTGTCTTGCAGATATGAGCATCTCACACGTGTGTGCCCGTTTCCCCGGTTCTGCACACAATGCCTACGTGATGAGGGAGTAGTCGCATCCTGGAGGATGATGTCACAGATGCGGACCAGCGTGCCTGGCTTGTTGGTGTGTACTGACTTTTGTACCATTGTGTGTGTGTCTCTGCAAATGTAGTGTTCCAATCCCTCTTTTCCAACTCAGCTAATATGCAATTGTCTGTATGTAGGTGACTCTGGATACCCCAACATGCCGTGGTTGCTGACGCCCCTCAAGAACCCTGTGACACCAGCCCAGATGCGCTACAATGAGGCACATGGTCGGACAAGGAGAGTGATTGAGCGGACATTTGGTCTCCTGAAGAGCCGTCTCGCTGCCTGGACAAGACAGGAGGGGCCCTCCCATATGCCCCAGCAAAGGTGTGCAAGATTGTCATCGCCTGCTGCATGCTACACAACCTGGCAGTGCGGAAGGAGCTGCTCTCTCATCCTGGATGACGATGACCAACATCCGCCACCTGTGGAGGATCCTGGCCTGACCACGATGCCAGTGATGATGATGGTGATGTCCGCACACAGCTCATCACCAACTTCTTCAGCTGAATGTGAGTATCCAGAGATGTCATGTCAATGATGTGAGTTTGCATGATATGTGTTGGTGGTGCTCTGGTGCTGTTTGAGTGTGTCCAATGGGCTACATGACTGTATGCGTATAGCGATGTGTCCTTACAGGTAGTCTGTACTCCCAACAGTGTTGACATGCTAACTTGGTTCTGGGTGGGTATCTTGTGACATGTATTGGGCATGAGTATTGCAGTTCTGTCCTGTTCTTTCAGTGCTTTTGACTGTGTCATTTCTGTCCTTCACAGGGTACTTTCAGAGTCGTTTGGTCAACTGTGATCCCCGACACCGTGATTCGACTTCCAGGGTGGTAGCTGTCGTGTCCCTACAGGTGATGTGTGCCACACCCATGGACTTCCTTCCTTCCTACACTTGTTGACTGTGTGCCCGCTGCCAGGTGGGATTACCTTGCATCTGTAGTGGTTAGCAACATGTTGCAAATGTGTAATAAACTCTGTGCTTCACTTTGTGATGTGCGTTGTCTGTGGTCACACATTTGACTGACATTTGCTTACTGCACCTCGTGGGCTAGTTGACTAAGACTGTGAATAGGTGTTGTGTCTGTGCATTGCACTGTATTTCCTGGCAACATCAGTGTAGGCAATGAGTCAGATGGCCTAGGTGTGTATTTGTTGTGTAGCTCCTGGTGGTGTGTCTCCCTCATATGTGTCACGTTGCACATGACTCACATGCCTGTGTTGTACTTGCTGTAGCAGTTAGCATGCACAGTGTAATTTCGCTGGTCATCATCTCCATGACAGAAACCACGTTGGAATCACTGACAGAGGCAGGTATGGTGTATTAGTGTGTTTATTGTCATACATGTGTGTGAATAGTGCACAGGTTGGTGAGTGCTGTACATTTTGATTGCAATCCAAAGTTCCTTAGATGAATTGGAAGTCCTGGTAGCAGAAATGTCCCGTATCAAGTCCACAGTCATCTGGAGACATTGGTCCAACTTGTACTCCCATGTCATGTGGGGGAGTTGTGTTGCAGTCAACAGGGTGAACAGTTTGCGCATAAAGGTGATTATCCAGAACAGGTGTTGGCTTCCTGGGGTTGTGCATGGCCATCAGCCTCTCAGTTGTCCCTTCCTCGGACGACCCTCTTCTTTGGGGGTGGGACCCTCAAGTGCAGGCTGCTGCGGTGCAGGGGACTCTCCGCCAGAGTCATCCTCCCTCCCTGTGGCAGTTGCAGTTGTTTCAGCACCAGATGTTGTGGGCACACAGGGAGGTGTTGACTGGTTGCTGCTCATCTGGCGGAGGCATTGTAATATGTCCCTATGCACCGCCGCTCATCTCTTGCAGTGTGTCCCACTTGGACTCCATGCGGGACATGTGTGAGTCCAAGCTGGCATGATGGGCAGCCTGCTGCTGTTTAATGTCCCTGAGGAGCCCCACTACCTTGCTGAGCTCTCCGGGTGCTGGACTGGTACGCACTCGGCTATGCGTGCCAGTTGTGGGGTCATCATGCACGTCCAGACCTCTTCTGCGAGCAGCGACTCATGTCTCTCACCCCTCCCACCACCCCTGGCGACACGTGCAGTACCTGAGGTGGCACGCACAGGTGACCCTGGGCCCCCTTGGTGTGTTGGTGTCCATGGCCCCACGTTGGTCCAGAGGTCCATGTGCTGGTGGTGCTCCTTGGTCTGTCGGCAGGGGTGGTATGTGTGTTGGACAGTCGTTGGAGGGTGCGGTGCAGGGGGGTGCAGCTGGTGGTCCTGCTGGTGCTGCATGATGACTTGCTCCGGAGGTGCCAGGTGGGTCTTCTTCATCTGAGAAGGGCAGAGGCTGTTCCACACCAGTGAACTCCGTATCCTCTTGAGCCTGGGACGGGACTCCTCAGCGCCTGCTGCTGTGTCCCCATCATCACCTGTTTTTGGGAGACACACACAATGTATGTTATGTTTCTGCAGGCATCAATGGTTGACACACCTGACAGTTGTGACTGTGCCTCTGGATGCGGGCCTGTACATTGCATTGTCCTAAGTTGTCACAGTCAGGGGTTGATATTGGTGTAGCACATTGTCCTGCATTATTTGGGCATTTCTATGTGAATGTTGGGGTGTGTACATGGTCTGCATTGGTTGTATTTGGTTGTCATCCGGCCCTCCTTCCCAGTGCCAGATATTCCACCATGGAACGTGCTTGCATTGCAGGGAGTGTAAGTTGTCTCTCAGGATGTCAGTCAGTGGTGTCCTGCTGTTTGTTGGTGCACAGTTGGCAGCAGGGCCTTGTGCTCCCCACAGCAGTAGACAGTGTCAGCCATCTTGTGAGTCATTCTCCACTCCCTGTGATGTGAGCATGGTTCAGGGTGGTGTTGATGGGCCAGTTGTGAGGCTGAGCAATGTCTGTGACTACGACTCCCATCATGCTATTGCCTCCACCCCCTTCCCAGCATGCCCATGCTTCCTTCCTTTTGACTCTGCTTCCCTGTGGGGTGGGCTGGCTGTGCTGACAGGATGGCTGGGAGTGTTGTCCTGGCAGTTGTTTGGCTAAGAGTCCCAAGAGTGTCCCTGTGCTTCACACAACATAACCCAGGGTGGTGGTGCTTTGTGGGATCTTGTGTTAGGATGGAGGGCATTGCATTCTACCAGGTGGGTACTGTGGAGTTTGTGTTGGGGGGTGTGAGGGGAGGTGCTGGTGACTATGGTCAGTGCTGCAAGTCCCCCTTCCCACCCAGCCAGCCAGATATCCCACCATGGAACGTGCTTGCATTGCAGGGAGTGTAAGTTGTCTCTCAGGATGTCAGTCAGTGGTGTCCTGCTGTTTGTTGGTGCACAGTTGGCAGCAGGGCCTTGTGCTCCCCACAGCAGTAGCCAGTGTCAGCCATCTTGTGAGTCATTCTCCACTCCCTGTGATGTGAGCATGGTTCAGGGTGGTGTTGATGGGCCAGTTGTGAGGCTGAGCAATGTCTGTGACTACGACTCCCATCATGCTATTGCCTCCACCCCCCTTCCCAGCATGCCCATGCTTCCTTCCTTTTGACTCTGCTTCCCTGTGGGGTGGGCTGGCTGTGCTGACAGGATGGCTGGGAGTGTTGTCCTGGCAGTTGTTTGGCTAAGAGTCCCAAGAGTGTCCCTGTGCTTCACACAACATAACCCAGGGTGGTGGTGCTTTGTGGGATCTTGTGTTAGGATGGAGGGCATTGCATTCTACCAGGTGGGTACTGTGGAGTTTGTGTTGGGGGGGTGTGAGGGGAGGTGCTGGTGACTATGGTCAGTGCTGCAAGTCCCCCTTCCCACCCAGCCAGCCAGATATCCCACCATGGAACGTGCTTGCATTGCAGGGAGTGTAAGTTGTCTCTCAGGTTGTCAGTCAGTGGTGTCCTGCTGTTTGTTGGTGCACAGTTGGCAGCAGGGCCTTGTGCTCCCCACAGCAGTAGCCAGTGTCAGCCATCTTGTGAGTCCTTCTCCACTCCCTGTGATGTGAGCATGGTTCAGGGTGGTGTTGATGGGCCAGTTGTGAGGCTGAGCAATGTCTGTGACTACGACTCCCATCATGCTATTGCCTCCACCCCCTTCCCAGCATGCCCATGCTTCCTTCCTTTTGACTCTGCTTCCCTGTGGGGTGGGCTGGCTGTGCTGACAGGATGGCTGGGAGTGTTGTCCTGGCAGTTGTTTGGCTAAGAGTCCCAAGAGTGTCCCTGTGCTTCACACAACATAACCCAGGGTGGTGGTGCTTTGTGGGATCTTGTGTTAGGATGGAGGGCATTGCATTCTACCAGGTGGGTACTGTGGAGTTTGTGTTGGGGGGGTGTGAGGGGAGGTGCTGGTGACTATGGTCAGTGCTGCAAGTCCCCCTTCCCACCCAGCCAGCCAGATATCCCACCATGGAACGTGCTTGCATTGCAGGGAGTGTAAGTTGTCTCTCAGGATGTCAGTCAGTGGTGTCCTGCTGTTTGTTGGTGCACAGTTGCCAGCAGGGCCTTGTGCTCCTCACAGCAGTAGCCAGTGTCAGCCATCTTGTGAGTCCTTCTCCACTCCCTGTGATGTGCGCATGGTTCATGGTGGTGTTGATGGGACAGTTGTGGGGGGGCAATATGTGTGACTGCGACTCCCATGATGCTATTGGCTACACTGACTTGGCCAGCATACACAGAATTCCTTCCTTTGAGTGGTCTTCACTGTGTGTTGGTGTTGTTGTGGTGGCTACATGTGTGGATGTGTGTGTTAGTTCTATTTGTGCCACTGCCTAGCTGTAGTTGTGGTTGTGTTTGTACATGTGTTGGCACAGTTGGATGTGACTTTTTTGATGGCATGTGTTGTGTTTATCTGACTGACATACACATTTTGGGATGATTCTGTTCTAGTTGCTGTGTAATTGCTATGAGTGCATGGTTTGACTCTCCCCTTGACAGTGATGTGTGTGTTTTGTGGCAGTTTATTGTGTACATTTGTTGTGTACTCACCAGGCTCTGGGATGTCCTCTAGTCCATATACGCTCACTGGCGGAAGGATGGCCCGCACCTTCTCCTCCCAGGGCCTGAGGTATACTGGCTTGGCAGGAGGGCCACTGCCGGTGTATTGGCTCAGGAGGTAGTCTTTCTTGAGCAGCTCCCGGACCCTCCTGCGCACGTCATACCACCTGTTCTGGATGTCGGTCTTTGTGCGCAGACATGGTGATTGTGCGTTCACCCTTTTGATGATCCTCTCCCACATCTTGGTTTTCTGCGACATGGGGGTCTGTTGGACCAATGTGCCAAACAGCTGTGGCTCCACCCTGAGGATCTCGTCTACCATGACTTCCAATTCACTATCTAGGAACTTGGGATTCTTCTTGGGGGGCATGGTGATGGGTGGTGATGGTGGGTGATGTGTGTGTTGGTGTGCAGGTGAGGGTGTGTGGGTGTGTGTTGTGCTGGGTGTATGTGAGGTAGGTATTTGTTGGTGTGCTGCTGGTGTGTGGCTTGTGTGAGGGATGAGCTGTGGGTGTGTGGTTGCTTTCTCTTGGGTGCTGGCAGTGGAATGGCATTTGCAAAGGCTCATGGTAGTGATTTGTGTCCTTTATATAGGTGGAGTTGTGGGTGTGTCTTTGTTCTCTGTCCCCACCCCCCAGTATTTATTGGCTTGGTAATTGCTTGTTTGGGCTTTTTTTGGTTGATTTTTCCTTTGTGCTGTTTGTGTATGTTGGAAACGTTCTTGTGACCGAGTCGGACCCTGCATTGGTCTCGTACGGTGTTTTCCGTTTCGTTCACGCTGTGTTTGTGCAGTTTTGTATGCTGCGTACGCGTCGGTCGCGGTGTATTGTGTTGCTTCGGCTCGGTTTTGTATGCGTGTCGGTCGTACGGCTTGTCCTCCGTCCGACTCGGTCGTGTTTTCGCGCCTTGCATCGTACTTTGCGGGTTGGAGTTGGCGGGTACGATTCGGTCGGATTTGTTCCGGGTGCGTGTCGGTCGGTTGGATTCGCGTGTTTTTCCGGCCGGATTGCTATTTTCCGAGCGGCTCGGTCGGTCGGCTTGGTTTCCTGACGTGTCGGTCGGATTTATCGCGGCTTGCATCGTACTTGGCGTGTCGGGCGCCACTGGTACGTGTCGGTCGGTAATTTTTCCGGCTCCGAGTCGGTCGGTGCTTTTTCCGGCCCGAATCGGAATCGACCCCTTAGTTGTAGGAATTTTAAAAGGAGAAATTACAAACCCAGTTTTAGAAGAATTTGCACCAGAAATAGGCCCATTTGAGGAAAATTACCAATTTGTTGTTTGTGACTCAGGCCTAGCAGGAAAACAATTATTTTACAAATTAAACAGCACAGATTACTGTACACTAGATGATGTTAATTTTCAGATTCCTGATGAGGATGCACATTTTAAAATGGCCCAACAAGAGACAGCTGTAGCATTGTTTTCAGAAAAGACAGTTGAAAAACTACCTTCTGATTTGAAAGAAATAATAAACACAGAAGTAAGGGAGTTCACAGAGAAGGATGTCAGATTAATAAAATGTGCAGACCATGTCTTATTCAAATTAGAACCAGATGACATGTATTCAAGAACACCATCAGTTGCAGAACCTTTACCCATAATTGGAGATAAAGTGAGTAAAGTATTTTTGATGGAATTGATTGGAAGTTTATGTAGCTTTCTGATCACAGGTTCACAGAAACTAAATGAAAAGAACAGATTAGTGCAGGAGATTAATAGCATAATTTTTCCATGTTGTCCTGTGGTACCGAATCCAGCCAATATATTTTTTCACATTCCATGTGCTGAAGAATGGCTTACTGTTATTGATTTTTGCCAAGTTCATGTCACAGTGCCATTGCATGGGAATAGTCAGGAGTACTGTCAAAAAGAAAATGAATGTCTGGGACACATAATTGGAAAGGGAGCTAGAAAGGTGTCACCAGAGAGAGTGGAAATAATTCACCAGATGAATCCACCTCAAATTCAGAAAGAAGTCAAGATGTTTTTGGGAATGGTTAGCTGCTGTAGAGAGTGGTTACCAAACCTTTCCCTAGTGGTTAAGCCTTTACTGAGGCTGACACACAAGAATGTGTCTGATCCGCTTCCATTGGACAACAATTGCACAAAAGCATTCCTAGAGTTGAAAGAGAAGAAGTGTCGCGCCCCGGCACTAGGAATGCAAGTTTATTTAAAAGAAAATACACCAATTTGCAGTGAGAGGGAGGGCTGCGCTCTCTCAGTGCCTGTTCAAAAACATGAATTTGTTCAAGGGCCTGTGATGTATTTCCCAATGACCTTTGATCCCAACATCAATGAAACTGAATATGAGTGTCTAGATGTTATGAAAATATGCATAAAGCCAATATCAGACTTTAAGGATGAACGTCTGATTCAGCCCAACAATGTCCATTCTGTAGATGGCCCATGTTTGAAAGGTAATAATGACACATTAAGAGCAGCACATGCTGTGCTTCCTATACATTATGTTGTCAAAGCTTCATGGCTTTCAGTAGTTACCTCAGCCCAAAATTCGAAATTGATTGCCCTTACCATAACATGCAGTATAGCTGCTCAAATGGGAGTCACTATTGCCATGGGAGAGACAAATGCCAATTCAGTTGCACAAAATTGTGTTTTGTTAGCATATACATTCAATGGAATCTTCACAGGTGAATTAATAGAGGCTCAAGAAATTGTTTCAGAAGCAGAACAACAGGGTTGTATCAGAACTGTTTATGTTGAGAAAAGTGACAACTGCATAGTAGCAAATGTATTATTGCAAAAACTGATGCCCAGGTATAGATTGCCAGTGTCTCTGAAATCAGATCATAATGAGGTTTCAAAGATGATGAGTGCAGAACAACAGATTGGACAAAGATTCGATTGTAGCCATCAGCCTGAAGTTTCAAGCATAATAAAGCAACACAAAGACAGCACAGAGTTACACTTTGCAAAAGACTGTGTTTCAGCATCACCGAAGTGGCTTGAAAATGGACATCACTTGTGAAAAACACAGATGAAAAGACTAGCCATTGCTGTGAAGGTCTGGCTGATGTGGAGCGTGCAGTTTCTCACCAGATTGCAGCTGCTACACAAGATCTGCATAATGGATGGTGCAACGACTTTGATCTGAGAGATGCTGTGAAATGGAAAGGCCTGTTCCAAATGATCCTGGCAAAGACTGTTGTGAAATGTGGTGGCCTTCCAAATTGGGTGTATGCCTCTCACACACGTATGGTCCTGTGTCCCTTTGATAAAACAGCTCCTCTTCAAGAAGAAATGCCGGCAGTGGTCAAAAGTCCACAGAAGAGGGTCAGTCAAGCTGTAAGGGAACACACAGAGTCTGAAGCAGCACTAGAGAAAACTGAAGTGGCACTGGAAAAGCAAAAAGTGGAAACTGACTCAGATGAAAGCGGTGTCCAAAGGGTGAAAGAGTCAAATGCAGCCTCTGAAGAAGAAATTAGTGCTGTGGGCCTACGAGTGGAGGTAGGAAAAAGCTGGCTGAAAGGGTATCCAAAAAGTTTGAAGTGGCCCCTTGAAAAATCATTTGCATCCATAGCTGAAACTTCTGAATCTGATTGATCAAAGTGAAAATAAAAGTGAAAGGCTTGGATTGGAAAAGTGCAGAGAATTGATGGTGCTCTGTCAGAGTTTCTCAGCACCTGAGTGGTCAAATTGCATGGAAAAAGTACAGAATGCCACACTGTATGAGCCACCCTGATGGCAAGCTGATGGAGAGCCAAGAAATGCTGAAACAATAACTGAGAATTGTCAAGAGCTGAAGAGAAAAGAATATTTGAATGATGAAAGAAAAAGAAGAAAAGAAAATAGAAAAGAGAACTGTCCTGTTGAATTCTCCCTTTTATTATTTTAGTTACTTATTTTAGAGAAGACTAACAGTTCCAAGAAGTTAATTACAGAACTCTGCACTAAACATATGATCTGATTACAGACAAGACTTGTGTTTGCCTTAGAAATAGAAGTAAAATTGTTATATGCTCAGCTTTTGCAATAAAAATGTCACTTGTGAAAATAAATAAGTGTGATGATCTACAAATCATTTGAGGTATCATGATTTGTTATCATCAAAGGGTGAGTTGATAGAGATAGATTTCTCAAATTAAGCATTGCTTTATTTTTATGTTTCAGACAGACTGCATTTAAAATGGCACACAAATTTTGGTGCAAGTGAAAACACATGGCACATGCCTAGTCAAACGTTTTTTAAAAGTGGCACTTTTGGTGCATGCAAAGTGAAAAACATAAAATGAGGCTTGGTCATAAATGCTTTCAGTCTGAAATGCTTGTGCTGAATTAACATGTGTTTTTGCAGTGTAGAGAAAACTCGTGATTTCAGTGGCCTCTTTAGCTTTGAATCATGGAATGTGTTCTCTCTTCCCAGTTTCCTTTCCCTTATAATCTACACTCCCTGTTCCTGTCTCAAGAGACTTTGGCTTTGTTGCATATTTAGACAATGCATATTCAGTTCATAACACATCTTTTTATAATGTGTATTAATTAATAAAACAACCATGCACCAACACTACACATGGGGCAAACGCATTTTGCATGAAAAGCTATCTAAAACATTAGAGCATGTTGCTATGAGAATGTATTAACTGTGTGCGCTTTCAAAATTTACACTAGTGCATGTTTTATGCTATGTTGTACATTGCACATTTTTGCATGTTGTGCACAAATAATAAGAAAAGCTGCTTTAAACTAATAGCTTTTGCTAGGTAATCATTTATACAGGGTATTAGTATGGGGGAGGTAAAACATAATGGGTTTCATTTTGTAAATTAATACTCTTTTTGTGTTTATTTTGTTTTTGGGCCTAAGATAAAATGGCTGCCTGTGAATCCAGCAAGGCTGTGAATTGTATTGAATGAGAGACGCATGCGCAGAACCAGCTACATACTGCCAAGTGCCTCAAGTGAAGACCTGGTTCAAGGCCACCATGAACTGTACATTCTTGTTACCCTGCCAATGTATCAGTGTTTGTGGAATGTGTCCTTCCTGCGTGCGATGTGACAGGAAGGAGGAAATAGACTGAAACATTTTTCCTAGTAAATGTTGCTAAAACATATAATTGTATTAATCATTAACGCTTCTTTTGTTAAAACTGGTGTGGGTTGGATTTGCCAATGAGAACAGGATGGTGAGACCCTCGTCATCTAAGCTATCCAATCAGGGTACAAGCTTTACTGAAAATTGCAACATTATTAGAATAGTCAGCCAAGAATTAGAGTATAAATAATGACCTCTTAGGGGGCTTGGGGGCTCGCTTTTTAAGCCTTAAGCTTTAGGGCCTTAGCCTGAGAGGGAGGAGAGGAGAAGAAGCAGATGAGATCAGACATCATATGGGTTAGGTACGCGAACGTCGCGGGTGCAGTCTGAGAGCAGATTGCGTCCGAGGAGAGATAGAGGGAGGTGGGGGGCATAGGTTAGCCTTGCACGTCATATTTTTGGCAAGGCAGATCACATTCCTCTGTGGTCTGGTGAAGGGCGGGCTGTCTAGCTCCTTGTGAAGCAGCCTCTCTCAGATTGAACAGACCAGGGCAGAGAGTGGAGCTGGATAGAACAGGTAGATTTAGATGCTAAAACTAGAAGTTTATGCTTTGACTAATTAATTAGTTTTGAAAAGATTTATTTGTCTTATGCATTTATTTCTCTTTATGGGAGATTTTTGCCAATTATTAATTATTGATTAGCCTTGCATAATTCACTCTTGAATTATATTTCCTGAACTTTCTTTGGAGAATTCTGATTGACATTTGATTGCCTCATTCCCTTCCTTTATGGAATGTTTTTGTATGCAACCTATAATATGTTTTGTATTCTATTTTTCCTATTTTCAATTCTGTAACCTGATTGATATTTGACTAATGAATAAAGGGTCAGAGAACCTTAACTTTTAACTAGAAAATAAAACCCTTTAAAATACTCACAACTCTCTTTATTGGCTTAAATATTAATTGCATTTTTGATTTTTCATGTTTATGTAAAGTCTCCTGATGGTAATATACAGTGGCAAGGGTCCAGTGCCTTTGCAGCGGTAAATTAGAAGGTAAATGAGGTTTTGCATTGAGAAATTACCGTGAAATTACCGCTGCATCAGTTGCCAATGGCAGACAATCTCTGATATGACTATCGTGTAAGGTCGCCATTTCATTGCAAGAAAGTCTTCCTTCCAACCCCTCACTCCATCCTCTTTTCATTGTGAGGTGCAAAATAAGAAGGGGAAACGTCCAGGCTAGAGAGGCACCCATTGCAATAGAGGATGCTCTACCACAATATTGAGTTTTTAATTTTGCCCTATAACAACATCGATTGTAATATATTGACCACTACTATATCTTAGTCAAGAGACTATGGGGCTCATTAGGATGGCGGGCGGGCCTGAGTCCGCCCGCCATCCTTGCGGTGTTTGGACCGCCCGCCAGACATGCAGCGGTCCCGCACCACGAATTAGGATGCGACCGCCACCATGGCGGTTGCATTCTGAAATTTAACATTGCGGCGGGTGCTGCTGACAGCAGCACCCGCCGCGATGTCAAAATCGCATGTCTAGCATTTCGCTGCACCACATGGCAGGCACCACACCGTGCCTGCCACTTGGGGCAGTGAAATGTACCCCCCAAGTGCACCCCACCTCCCCCCAACACAAGGGGGGCCCGCAACGGGCCCCCGAACCCATTCCCCGCCAGCCTTTCCATGGCGGCCTCGCCGCCATAGAAAGGCCTTTCTTTTCCCACATCCTAATATGGCGGACGGTGCCTGCTAGGCACCGCCACCATATTAGTGGCCCTGCTCCACCCGCCAAGCAATCGGTGTGAGAAGTTGGCCTGGCATATGCTGTCCACTAATTATAGTGGGCACCGTGCACCAGTCCAAATCGACTCTTATGGTAGGTAGGTTAAAGACAACCTTATTGAAAGCTATCCTAGTGGTAGCTATGGAGAGCAGCCTTCAGGCTAAGTCTTGAAGGAATGTAAAGCAGCTTGTTTTACCAGTCTATAATCTCCTGAGTGACCAAATGAAAGAGCACCACACCAGGTATATATTCAAAATATATGTATTTATTACTAAACACACCCCTCTAGTCTCTTTATGAGGCTAGAGTTCGAAGTACATAGGTTATAAGATCTTAAATCACAGTAATAGCACAAATACACGTTTGGGCCCTAGGGGCGTACTCAAACCATATACCAATAAAGTGGTATGCGAACCACGACTGAACTAGACACTAGGCCTAGAGCCTCTAGAAGTGCTTGGACCACAAGGAACCACCCAAGGTAGTGACACAGGGGACCCACGGGAGACGCGTGCAGTGTAAATACACAACCGCGATACGCCGTTAACTTCTATGGAGAAAGTCGGGATCGGGAAAATAGAGGAAAGGGACACTTTAAAGAGGACTAGGACAAAACCCTTTGAGATCTAGGACTTTGAAGAGTCTCTACCCACGGGAGCACCGGAGTACTCGTGTTACCTCACCCAGGAAGCCGGGTGCATAGGTGCCTTTCGGGGTCGGGTTTCGTCGTCGTTTCTTATGGCGATCTGCTGCAAAGTGCTGCTGGCGACCAGGAGAAAAGTGTCCGGGTGGATCCAAGAGTGGATCGGAGTTCTGAAGAACCTGAAAGCAGAGGGGACAGAGTCTGGGTCACTAGCCAGTGACCAGGAGGGCGATGGACAGATGCCCACCGATGTCGAGTGCTTCAAGTTCGTTGACGGTCGTCTTGACTCTTCAGCCACGAGGTCCGGGAGGCGTTGTCGGTGACCAGGAGCAGGATTCGGGCTGTTGCTCGATGTCTGTCGAGTGCAGAGGTATCGGCGACCAGATTGGACCCAACAGGCCTTGGCAACGGCAAGTCTCGAGTAAGATGTAGATCGTCAATGATGCAGACCAGCAAGGTCTGGGGAACTCACCCAGCAAGGGTAAGTGAGGGCAGGCCTGGAGCAACCAGACTGCCAAGTAAAGAAAAGATTGGCCTTCGGTAAGGGCTACTAGCCAACGGGCTCGCGACCGCGAAGGAGCCTCGTGACGCCGCACGTGGAGCTGGCTTACAGGACACTCGTGGAGTGGGGGCCAGTGATCTTCGGTGCAGGTGGTGCTGGAGGCTAGGGCTACTCGGAGCCCAAAGCACGACTTCTTGGGAGACCCAGAAGATGGTGCACTTGCAAGTGTGCTCGGTGTCCAGGGGTCACGGTCTCAAGTCACCCACGATATCCACGGGCCTCAGCTTTGCTGGGGACTCAGGGTAGCCTCGGGAAGTCTGAGAATCCACCTCTGGTGATGCGATGACTTCGGCGTCCGACGGGAGCTTCAGTAATGCGAACCGGACAGATGCTTCTTTGGTGCCTGCCAAGCAGGGGAGTCACTCCTTGACCCCAAGGGAGATTCTTCAGTCCTCTAATCATGAGTAGAGCGTCGAAGGTCCAGGATTCTGTTTCAGAGTTTCGTCCAGGTATAATCTAAAGTCCTAAGGACTGGGTTCCTACCTTTATTCCAAAAATAGGGGATGGACTACTCTGTGGCCCCACCTATGGGTGGGTCAGGGCAGAGGGTGGCTACACCCCTTTCCCTTTGTCCAGTTCGCGCCAAAGCAGGGGCTGCAAGCCCCTGATCCGGTTTGAACTGGGGTATGCACAGGGACACCAAATGTGCCCCCAGTGCAGGACTTCAAAGCACCCGAAAGTGCTCCCGCCCAGCCCCAATACACATTGTCCTGTCTGGGGAGGTGGTCACACCTCCCTGGGACAGGAAACCTATTGTCCAGGCCTCCCCTGCCAGAGTTTCGTCCAGCAGCAGGAGGCCAGACTCGTGTCTGTGGCAGCAGCATCCATTTTGTGATGCCAGGGCTCTGGAAAGAAGTTACCGGACTCGTCAGAGTTAACATGCCTTTCCCTCTAGAAGGGTGGAATGCTACCCCCGCCGCCAGGATTGGCGGGGGGTAGTATTCCAAGATGTTTGACACCAAACACAACATGTTTAGGTGCAGCCATTCCATAGTTAGCATTTTACCGCGAGGATATAATGCGTTTAAGAGTATATGGTCAGGCTGCACTACAAACAGCATCAGAGATGGTCTCCGAACGCTGCAGAGGGCCCTGCTCATGCAGGGGCACCCTCTCACATAGGAACCATGCACTCTGCCTTTAGGATTGATAAGGCCTGCCTTAGGAGTGACTTATAGGTTTATATGTGTGTATGCTTTTAGTGATATAGGTAACCTATACCACAGCAAGGGGTGCATGCACCACCTTACCCAGGCTGCAGTAGCAGACCTGTGGTGTCAGTTTGGATGGCCTACCAGGGGTGGCATAATACATGCTGCAGCCCCTGGCAGGCCTCTGAGGTACCTATGCCCTTGGTACATAGTATACCATATACTAGGGACTTACAAGGGCACTCCAGATTCCAATCAGAGATGTGCCTAAGGCACATGGAAACCTTTTACAGAGAAAGCAGATAGACCGGGGCCCTGAATAGCAGGATCCCAGTCCAACTAAGTCATAAACCAGCAAAACACCATAAAAAAAGTGGGGGCAACCATATAGTCAGATTCCACCTTCCTACATAACCCCCCCAAACGAAAGGAGATAAGGCTAACCTTGGCCAGTTGAGCATATATTGACTAAGTGGCCATATAAGGAAGCACCTGCACTAGCATGGTTGCCCCCTATGTTATGGTCCACTAAGCAATCCCTCACCCTAAGGGTATGAGAGGGTCTCCACCATGGGGAATCACTACCTCTGGTGTGCTTAGGTAAAGTACAAGGCTGGTGAGGTGTCTGAGTAGGGAAGTGAGGCCCTAGGAATGTTGGCCTCAGCTTCCTCAGATCACTGGTCACCATGTATGCCTGTCTTTCCATGACTGAGTTGCACTTTGCTCTAAGGGTCAACCTTTGGCTGCCTACAGCTGGGGGTTGGGTCCCTTTGGATGGAACACTGGAGGGACATGGCAGGTTTGGAACCTTCTGGTCCCAGGTTTGCCCTTGCCTACCAGAGTCCTTCTGGGGAGGTCCCTACATAAAGGTATGGGGGATCCCTCAGTGTGTAGAGGAATTTTCACCTGGCTAGGGCTACTAGACTGGGTGCCCCTAATCTGCTGATGGGGGTTTCCTCTGGACAGGGGGCCCTGGGGGTCCACTGACCTCCCTGACCTCTGCAGCCCTGGGCTGACTGAGGCAGGGTAGAGAGGGGCAGGTTACCTGCTCCAGACTGGGTACCACCTTGGAAGGGTCCTCTGCCATCAGGGGTGTGGCCAGGCCAGGCCTGACTACTTCTGTGGCAGTTCCTTCACTAGGGGTAGGGTCAGTTCCCTGAGGAGGCTGACCCTTACCTATTGTCTGGGGGAAGAAGACTTTTCTTCAACCCTTGTGCTCTCTTTTGGGGAGAGTGGGCCATTCTTTCAGGCTCCATCTCTCCAAATTCTTGGGCTGGGGCTGTGGCCATCACAGCCCCACTAACCTTTACAGGGACGCCCAACATCCTAAGATGGGTTTGGTGTTCAACTTCAGCCCAGGCTGAAATTTCCAAATCATTGCCCATCAGGCAATCTACAGGTAAGGTGGGGGACACTGCCACTCTCTTTGGGCCTGTGACCCCTCCCAGCTGAGATTGACTATGGCCATGGGGTGATCTGTTCTGACACCATCAATGTTGGTCACCTGGTATTTAAACTCAGGTAAAAGCTGGTGAGGGGGGACTAGTTTCCCTGCCACCATGGTGACACTAGCCCCTGTGTCCCTAAATGCCACAGCTTTCTGACCATTAATTATTGGCTCCAATCTGTACCTGCCCAATGCTATGGGACCCATGGTAAAGGTGGCAAATCCTATACCACCATCAGAGTCAGAGGAGTCTGTTGAGGGGTCCCTGTCTAAACTAGGGCCCACCTCTGTTCCTCTTGCAAAAGCACCTAACTTTTGGGTGCACTACTCCCAACTGGAGGATTACTACTGGTAGTACCAGGAGGGGTGGTAGTAGTTGTGGGAGGAAGATTTTCTTTATTGCCAATCCTGGGGCAACTGGGATCAGTTTTCCAGTGCCCAGGCTTTTTACAGACATGGCAATAGGGTTTCTTTTCAGGAGAGGAAGGAGTTTGGGACCCACCCCCTGAAGAGGAATTTTGGGGCCCTGTAGGGGACTTATCCTTAGATTTATCCCCACCTTTCTCTTGGGACTTAGTAGAATCTTTCTTCTGGTCACCACCCTGATTTCTAGTTTTTACTCTGGTTCTGACCCATTTGTCTGCCTTCTTTCCCAATTCTTGGGGAGAGGTCAGATCAGAGTCCACCAGATACTGGTGCAAAAGCTGGTTTTGACAATTATTAAGGATCTGCTCCCTCATAATCAAATTGTACAATCCTAAAAAGTCATGCACTTTGTTGCCATGTATCCAACCTTCCAGAGCCTTTGTAGCACAATCTACAAAATCAACCCAGTCTTGAGTCTGAGCTTTTTGGGTGTCTCTGAACTTCAACCTATACTGTTCAGTGGTTAGGCCAAACCCATCTATCAGAGCACTCTTCAAGACTGTGTAATTGTCAGCATCCTCTTCTCTTACAGTGAGGAGCTTGTCTCTACCTTTGTCTGCAAAGGAGAGCCACAAGATTGCTGCCCACTGCCTCTGGGGGACCTTCTGAACTTTACAGGCCCTCTCCAGTGCAGTTATCCATTTGTGGATGTCATCCCCACTCTGGTAGGGAGGGACAATCTTGTTTAGGTTTCTATGGTCATAGGACCTCTCCCTACCTCTAGGGATATTGCTGCCACCATGGGACTCTAGTCCCAACTTTCTTCTCTCTCTAAGGAGATCTAGGGATTCTCTATCTAAAGCCAATTGCTTCTTCCTGATCTCTAGTTGAGTTTCCTCATACTGGACCAGTCTCTTTCTTCTCTCATGAGAGGATTCCCTCCTGTGAGAAGAAACAGAGCTCCCTATTGAGGTGCCAGAGTGGTAAGACTCCTGAGAAGGAGACCTAGACTTTCTGTGCACACTCATAATCCTTCCTGGGGGACAAAGGTGTGGTTCTCTAGATCCTCATCTTCATCTTCCCCAGAAGGGATTGGGTTCTCCAGGTCAGGGTCATTGTCACCCTCCTGGTCAGTTTCAGAGGGGGGGGCTGGGGGTAGTGGTACCCCTAGCCCCTTCCTCATCTGCTGGCCCACCCTCTGCTCCTACCCCTTCAGTCTCTGAGGACTTACTAAGATCATAAGCCACCAACAACTCCTGGCCTGTCCTTAATTTCCTCACGTTACACAAAGCTCTCAATTCCAAGAATGGGAGTGTGTCATACTTGGAGGGTGGAAGCTCAATGGCTTCCTGCAAGGCATCTTTGGATCCTGCTTTTAAAGACATTACTAGTGTGGTGTGGTGTATGCACTACCTACTCTAGTGTGGCCTACTAAACTCTCTTGAGTTGTAGAAAGGGTTGTGCTATCCCTTAACACACAACTCTAAGTTCAGTAGAACTTACTGATATTCTAAGCTTAAATTATATGTACCTTAGGTACCTTTAGTGGTTTTCAGTTGATCAATTCAATTGAGATTATCTGGTAAAACAATAGCAAGCTGGAATCCCACACGCTGCACACCAATGTGAGAAGTTGGCCTGGCATATGCTGTCCACTAATTATAGTGGGCACCGTGCACCAGTCCAAATCGACTCTTATGGTAGGTAGGTTAAAGACAACCTTATTGAAAGCTATCCTAGTGGTAGCTATGGAGAGCAGCCTTCAGGCTAAGTCTTGAAGGAATGTAAAGCAGCTTGTTTTACCAGTCTATAATCTCCTGAGTGACCAAATGAAAGAGCACCACACCAGGTATATATTCAAAATATATGTATTTATTACTAAACACACCCCTCTAGTCTCTTTATGAGGCTAGAGTTCGAAGTACATAGGTTATAAGATCTTAAATCACAGTAATAGCACAAATACACGTTTGGGCCCTAGGGGCGTACCAAACCATATACCAATAAAGTGGTATGCGAACCACGACTGAACTAGACACTAGGCCTAGAGCCTCTAGAAGTGCTTGGACCACAAGGAACCACCCAAGGTAGTGACACAGGGGACCCACGGGAGACGCGTGCAGTGTAAATACACAACCGCGATACGCCGTTAACTTCTATGGAGAAAGTCGGGATCGGGAAAATAGAGGAAAGGGACACTTTAAAGAGGACTAGGACAAAACCCTTTGAGATCTAGGACTTTGAAGAGTCTCTACCCACGGGAGCACCGGAGTACTCGTGTTACCTCACCCAGGGAAGCCGGGTGCATAGGTGCCTTTCGGGGTCGGGTTTCGTCGTCGTTTCTTATGGCGATCTGCTGCAAAGTGCTGCTGGCGACCAGGAGAAAAGTGTCCGGGTGGATCCAAGAGTGGATCGGAGTTCTGAAGAACCTGAAAGCAGAGGGGACAGAGTCTGGGTCACTAGCCAGTGACCAGGAGGGCGATGGACAGATGCCCACCGATGTCGAGTGCTTCAAGTTCGTTGACGGTCGTCTTGACTCTTCAGCCACGAGGTCCGAGAGGCGTTGTCGGCAACCAGGAGCAGGATTCGGGCTGTTGCTCGATGTCTGTCAAGTGCAGAGGTGTCGGCGACCAGATTGGACCCAACAGGCCTTGGCAACGGCAAGTCTCGAGTAAGATGTAGATCGTCGATGATGCAGACCAGCAAGGTCTGGGGAACTCACCCAGCAAGGGTAAGTGAGGGCAGGCCTGGAGCAACCAGACTGCCAAGTAAAGAAAAGATTGGCCTTCGGTAAGGGCTACTAGCCAACGGGCTAGCGACCGCGAAGGAGCCTCGTGACGCCGCACGTGGAGCTGGCTTACAGGACACTCGTGGAGTGGGGGCCAGTGATCTTCGGTGCAGGTGGTGCTGGAGGCTAGGGCTACTCGGAGCCCAAAGCACGACTTCTTGGGAGACCCAGAAGATGGTGCACTTGCAAGTGTGCTCGGTGTCCAGGGGTCACGGTCTCAAGTCACCCACGATAGCCACGGGCCTCAGCTTTGCTGGGGACTCAGGGTAGCCTCGGGGAAGTCTGAGAATCCACCTCTGGTGATGCGATGACTTCGGCGTCCGACGGGAGCTTCAGTAATGCGAACCGGACAGATGCTTCTTTGGTGCCTGCCAAGCAGGGGAGTCACTCCTTGACCCCAAGGGAGATTCTTCAGTCCTCTAATCGTGAGTAGAGCGTCGAAGGTCCAGGATTCTGTTTCAGAGTTTCGTCCAGGTATAATCTAAAGTCCTAAGGACTGGGTTCCTACCTTTATTCCAAAAATAGGGGATGGACTACTCTGTGGCCCCACCTATGGGTGGGTCAGGGCAGAGGGGTGGCTACACCCCTTTCCCTTTGTCCAGTTCGCGCCAAAGCAGGGGCTGCAAGCCCCTGATCCGGTTTGAACTGGGGTATGCATAGGGACACCAAATGTGCCCCCAGTGCAGGACTTCAAAGCACCGAAAGTGCTCCCACCCAGCCCCAATACACATTGTCCTGTCTGGGGAGGTGGTCACACCTCCCTGGGACAGGAAACCTATTGTCCAGGCCTCCCCTGCCGGAGTTTCGTCCAGCAGCAGGAGGCCAGACTCGTGTCTGTGGCAGCAGCATCCATTTTGTGATGCCAGGGCTCTGGAAAGAAGTTACCGGACTCGTCAGAGTTAACATGCCTTTCCCTCTAGAAGGGTGGAATGCTACCCCCGCCGCCAGGATTGGCGGGGGGGTAGTATTCCAAGATGTTTGACACCAAACACGACATGTTTAGGTGCAGCCATTCCATAGTTAGCATTTTACCGCGAGGATATAATGCGTTTAAGAGTATATGGTCAGGCTGCACTACAAACAGCATCAGAGATGGTCTCCGAACGCTGCAGAGGAGCCCTGCTCATGCAGGGGCACCCTCTCACATAGGAACCATGCACTCTGCCTTTAGGATTGATAAGGCCTGCCTTAGGAGTGACTTATAGGTTTATATGTGTGTATGCTTTTAGTGATATAGGTAACCTATACCACAGCAAGGGGTGCATGCACCACCTTACCCAGGCTGCAGTAGCAGACCTGTGGTGTCAGTTTGGATGGCCTACCAGGGGTGGCATAATACATGCTGCAGCCCCTGGCAGGCCTCTGAGGTACCTATGCCCTTGGTACATAGTATACCATATACTAGGGACTTACAAGGGCACTCCAGATTCCAATCAGAGATGTGCCTAAGGCACATGGAAACCTTTTTACAGAGAAAGCAGATAGACCGGGGCCCTGAATAGCAGGATCCCAGTCCAACTAAGTCATAAACCAGCAAAACACCATAAAAAAAGTGGGGGCAACCATATAGTCAGATTCCACCTTCCTACAATCGGTGCGATTGCCACAGGCGGAAAAGTGGCAGATGGACTTTGCATCCGCCGCGATACCCACCGCCATCCTAATATGGCGGTGGGTAAATCTCATTGTGATGGCGGAACGATCGCCACCGCGATCGTTCCGCCATCGTAATGAGACCCTAAATGTGGAGTGAAGAATAGTAATTTACTCTGACCTATGCAACTTACCTTGGTGATATAGTGATAGTTCATATTCTGAAGTCAATCTTATTTCAGATCCTTATTTTGAACTTTAATATTCTGACAAATAATCAGATGACGCTAATGTGAAGGACGGCGAATCAGGCCATCCCAGTATGAAAGAATAAGCAAGGGCAAAATGTTTTTCACACGTGTGAAATCTTGTCATTTCATGTGCATGCAATTTTGCGTTATTTTTTATCCACTGGATTCTGATTAGAACAGACAATGTCTCATCGAAACAATAGATCCATGGTCTATAGACATTTTGTCCTCAAGCCAGTTTCCAGCTAGTTTCTCTGGTGGCTTTTGTATGGGAGGTATGCCATTTATGAGAGGACGTGTACAAATAGAGATTGCCCTATATGCATAATTTGGTGAAATTATGCATATTGCTCAACAAATGTTTTGTGATTTCGACCACCCCTACACCTGACAGGGAAATCATACAAAAATCTATAGGTTTCATCAAAGTAACCTACTGATAGAAAGGGAATTATTGTGGCTAATTGTGACTTATGGTGCAACACCCCTTGGCAGTGCAGCTAGTAAATACTGATACTGTCAGGTCAGTCATTTACAGGCACTCAGGGGGTTGTTTACAAGCCCTTTGCATCGCTGGTGCCTCACTTTTAATATGGGAAAAAGTCACGTACTGGTGGCGCAAGGGTCTTGTAAATAAGCCCCTCAGTTTCTGCAGCATTCTGAGTCCCAGACCTTGATATAAAGGGTATCTGAGTAATAATATGTGTTTCCCCCTAGTTCTGGGGCGTGCAAAATTAGAATTTGTGCAGTTTGCCCTCTTAATATGGGCTGAGTTTTACCTATTAAAACCGCAGGGGCAAGAACCTGCCCTATTTGGGCTTTAAAGAGAGTTTGTGCCTCAATCAAGATTTCAAGGGCGTAGAAAAACTGACTAAATGTCGAACATAAAATGGACAACACTATTATAAAACATAAAAAATATAGAGTACGGATGTTCTGCACTGCACCTCAAACAGCCCCGGTGCAAAACAATGGTACTGTGCCTGAAATGGGAAGTTTTCCCATCTGGCTTTCATAAAAAACATCTCAAGCAATTTGATTCCTTGGTGGGTGTAAATAATTTGTTTTTTGGAATAAAATTGAGTTGAAGCTGTGCCACGCTGCAGTTCCTTTTGATGACCTATCAGCGTACAGTAATTTGATGATTACCGCCCCCTGCAGACATCTCCCCAGATCATGGAATATTCCCTGATGAGTGCTGTCTTCTGTTTCATGTACTCCTCTGCTTTCCTTGCCACATCCCTCACACCTCTCTCTCCCCCGTACTTCCTAGATCCCCACCCTGCCTCTGAATTCAAGAATCTTATGTTTTTTCTTGTTTCTCATCTGTTGTATTCTGTGCTATTCTGAAAAGTAATGTTCCCTTAAGCTCTGCACGATTATTGAAATTGATGCGTAATCGACTTAACAACCTAAAGAGAATTGAGGCACAACAAATGCAGGAATGAATAATCAGGGGTCTTCAAATGTTTCTGTACTGAGAGCAACATATGTTCAATGAAACGCATTGACAGCTGCTAATATTATTAGTGTTGTATAATTTCCATTTTTTTATGTGTATAATAATTCAACCAAGCAAAAGCTTTCTAATTTAATAAGCTGGGCTGCACACAGGTGAGCTACTCAGAGGTAGCTGGCGAGCTACAGTAGCTCACAAGCTATTGGTTGGAGACCCTTGGAATAAATGAATCTATTGGCAGCCATCTTGAGTATGAACAGCAGAGTTTCCTCTAGAAATCTACTGTAATCTGAGGGTTTCTGTCCCACCATGGCCTGGGAAATATAATAATTTACTCTAAAATGATGGGATCAGCGGTACCCGGTTACCACGGCGATGCGACCATGATGCTGATCCTTGAAGAAAAGTTTGTGTAAAACACTCTGGCTC
Organism: Calotriton arnoldi; assembly: GCA_963921515.1. Taxonomy (NCBI): domain Eukaryota; kingdom Metazoa; phylum Chordata; class Amphibia; order Caudata; family Salamandridae; genus Calotriton; species Calotriton arnoldi. The sequence goes on from CAWUFW010018503.1 coordinate 34,990, forward strand.
TCCTTTTGTTTTGATGGACTTTGACTACCATTAAGTAAACATCACTCCTGTAGTTGCAGCTCTTAGAAATGACAGCAGAGCAGTATCAAGCACTATATTACAAGTATTGGCCAAACCAAAAGGTCTGGTGTTGGCCGAAAGACTTTTGACAATTTTTATTTTGTTCTGTCATGGTCTTCGTAAAACATTATTGTTGGGGAACCTGCCAGGCCCTCACCAATGTAAAAAAAAAAAAAAAAACAGGTTTATTGATGTATTGCCAGCTGATGTGACTATTCTGAAATGATATGGTTGTACCACTTTCAACCAACCTCCTCCCACACTATTGGGCCGGTTTTGAGTATCCTTCTTGAGTAGTTGTTGCCCCGTTCCCCTTGCCTGGGGGTGTTATTATTCATAAGGGGAATCGGGGGCCGTTCGCAGCCACCAGGCCTATGATCATTACTTTTGTACCCTGCTCTTCCCAGCTTCAAAGTCAATACAATAGCTGATAATTCCATGTTGCAGGAGTCACAAGATTTTTGAATCAGTGTCTCCATTTTGACATACAGCTTTGCTAACATAATCTCCAGTTGTACCTGTGTAACAGGAACATCCCCTTGTTTGGACTCCCCCCTCCCCTACCGCCCCCAGTCTGAAATTACAAGCATGGGCACACATATTTGTTTTCATGGGTCATTTCCTAAGGGGTGGAGTGCCTGCATCAAATGGGCCCTCTTGGGGATTATGGACCTCCGCTTGGATCAAATGGTTGAGGTTTACCTTCCTGTGAACAGGGGGATCTGGTGCCACTAAAATTGACTCAGTCGAAGGATCAACCTGCACCGTATTTTCCCCTTGTATTGGAATAGCCATTTTACCATCCCTGGGGCTTTCAATTCGGCCCAATTCCTCCTCCACGTGACTAATTTTGTTGTTTAGAGCCCCCACAGCTGAGGTAAGAAATAACATGATGTTTAATTTTTGATTGGTGCCAGGATGGGTTGTGATGTTAGAGGTAGTGCCTCTGAGTGAGAATTTGGGGTTTGGGTTTGGAAAAAAATCTGCCTTATCTTTACCCATTATGTCTATAGCCACCTAGGGCAGAAAAATTACCATACATTACCAAAGATAAGGTCTAAATTTTGGTAAGTGGTAATAAATTTATAAAAGTGCGCGCTCTATGAGAACTGGACAACTAAACAGTTACCCTCTTTACGGACGCAATATCAGGCACAGCGTTGTTGTATTTGACCCTCCACAACAAATATTGCAACAATAGCGCTTTCTCTTGAGCTGGCGGTCCAAAAATACCCTAAAGGCTTCCCCGTTTTCATCGAGCCACCCCCTGTCTCAGTTATAAAGTAACCAAATCATAAATACGCCGAAATAGGCGGTTATGAGGCTCCATGTATGGCAGAGATGTAAAAAGGGATATTTGTCCGTCGTCCCCCCTTCTTAAAGAGGACAGAACCCACAGGTTTATCAGAAAACAAGCAGCCTCCAAAAGCGACAGACGCACAATCTTCTATCAGTGTCCAAAATAATGGGCAAATAGTTACAAGATTCAGTTTTAGTGAAGGTAATGGGTGATATTAATCTAGAGTACTATGTTTATGCCCAGTAATAAACAGATCCAGTACCTTGATGCATAAGTCACCCAATGCAAAAAGCCAAGGGGGTGGCCCAGCCCGGTGCAGGGGCGTGTCAGTGCCCAGCAGCCTCCTCCCTCCCAGGGTTGCTGGGGGATGAAGTTCTCGCGCCTCACCCCCGGAGCCTTAGTATGGCCAAGTTGTGCGGCCCCTCCTCACTTGGAGCAACTGGTGGATGAGGGCTGGCTTCCTTTTCCCCAAAACGATGGAATGCTCCCTGACACTCACCGGAACTACTTTGTATGCTGATGTGCTCCTTGCATGCCATAACTCACAGTGAAGCCAAACAATGAGTGAAGTGGGCTCACCCAGTGCCCATGATACATGTAGGAGGGGGTCGAAGAAAAATTTAAATGACACAACAACAGACTAATGAATGAAAACCCCATAAGTAAATATGATGTACACTTTTCCAGTAAAATCATAAGGTCTTGCCTAACACCAAACCTAATAATGCTAATCAGTCTGGTGTTGCCTCCCAGCTTCTTGCCTTTGCTAATGCTGTTTTGTAATGTTTTGGTAAATCTTTATTACAAATAGATATTGAGGGTTGAAAAGATGGATAAATAGAGAGGCTATCAAAGACAGATAAAGAGGTTTGCAAAGACAGACAAAGACGGTTAGCTAGATAGATAAATAGATAGATAGATAGATAGATAGATTTGCACAGATAAAAAGGACAGGCGGGAAATTGGAATAAACGGCACAGATTCAACTAGTAATATAATAGTTACATATAAGCATGACATTCAAGAGCACTGAAAGCAAACTAGAAGGTCATACAAGCAGCACATATAGACTAAATAGGTTTACTGGCATAACTATAGTCCTCAATTAAAATACTAACCAATATGACATACATGAGTGCACTTATAAATGCACTTTGTTGTATGCATACTAAAATGAGGACAACTTTATAAAAAAAATGTTCAAATGGACAGAGTCTGGTATGTGTCAAAATAGCATAAATACGATAAACAAAGGCCACTCCAAAAGGAATTTACAACAGCATTAGTAGAAGACAAGAACTGATAAAGCTGTAAATGTGCCCTGTGCTCACATCAAAACGTACTGCCATCATATCAGTCTCTAAACACAAAGGCAACACTAACGTAATAGAAAATAAAATCAAAAACACCCGTACTGAATATAAACAGCTTGTGTATGGGTGCGCGAGTGAAAGAGCGAAATGTTCAGTCACTCAAACAGAAGTTAGCCAGTGGCTGAAGTAGACTAATCAATTGCCTTTTGCTGCATGCTGTAGTGGCTGGAAGCAAAATGTGAAGGAAACATCACGCCAATGGATAAATAGAGCTGGTCAAAAGCCTCTTTCAGTAAATATATTATATATATATATTAGTAAAATCGATAGGTCTTGGCTATCGCCAGACCTACACACAAGGTATTAATAATAATAATTTAAGAAGAGCTTAGACTGCTCTGAAATAATTCTGAAGTGATGTATTCTTGCTTCATCTGTTCTGAGTTTATAATTCACAGGAGGAAAATACAGATTTGTATTAATTTTCCTACATTTTAGATTGAGCCTACCTAAAAGACCTGTTGTCAGCTTACCTGTTTCTTACAGTGGATTTAAAGCCTGCTCTTGCATACGATTAGTTGGCTTTATTGTCACTGTCATTTACTTGCTTCCTATTCAATGGCTTGCCTTGACATCTTGTGTGTGTCCCTTCCCTGATGCCTATCCTCTTTGCTTGTGTCCTGCCACTGCTCACCCTCTGGGAAACAACAGCACCAGGAGTTGGCTCTCTTGCTCCTCTACCACCCTTCTGTAATGAGCGCTCCTTACCATAGGTTGTTATTTTCATATCACCGTATGAAAGCGACCATCCTTTTAGCAGCCATCTCCTAAGCCACAACAAACCATAGGAGTTGCACAAAAGAAATGAGAAAAGAGTGAGTATGTAATGTCCCCAATGCATTTCAGTAAAAGTGCAAGTACCAAGAGGGGCCATTGGTGTCTTCTACCGCTCATCAGTCACCCGTACTAGTGTTCCCATAGTTATCATAAGTACTTTAGCAAACTCAGTGCCTCATTGAATGTCTTGCTGCTAATTTATTGATGTTTGCTGGTTTAACAGGGCGGAAGCTGGTGGGGGAAAAGGCAGTCATATCAGGGCTGCTGTCCTAGATAGACCTCCATGGCTGGGTTTTACATTAAAAAATAACATAATTATTGTCCATCAAGTAGTGGGAGTTTATTCCCAGCATGTGGGAGACATTTCTGGGCTTTTTCTGTCCAGGACTACCATGGGTTACATGGCAGCCTCTGACAGAATAGACATACATGGGAATGACATTGGAGCGGCCACTCTAAAGTTTCGCCCTAAAAGGGAAGGCACACTTATGCCATTCCTGTGGGTGGCTTTCCTGACATGCACATGAAGTGAGAAAACCAGGAGTATGGTGAATGGGACATTTATCATTTTTCAGCTGATATTCAATTTTTCTCCTCTTTTAAATGAGCTCCTTAGTTATAATTTGTTCAAATTAGTTTCTGTGATGACTTAGGGATCACCAGCAGCAATATTGCATTGTGGCCTTTAACTTCCCCCCGGTAACTATAAAGCGTGGACATCCGCTGTATTTTCATTTGCATCTATCTTCTGCCCACTGTGAACTTTAAGTTGGTGTCCAGGACCCTAGACAAATTATGCATAAACTAGCAGCAAGCTCAGTACAGGATGCAATGAAACATAAGCCATGTTAATATAGGATGCAGCAAACAAGATTTGAGCTCTTTTAATGCACTCCAATAGCAAGAACATCTAACCTGGAGCAGTACAAGCCGTCCCTTCAGCTGTCATCAGGTTCAGAACCAATGGAGAGACCCACATACTCTATGAAACATGTATTTATTTATTTTAAAATGTCCTCAGGACGTTTAGATCAGAGAGGGTGTCAGCGCAGTTTACAATGCTTTACAGACTGCTGAGGCAAAAGGCTATGAGCCGGATTAAGAGTTTGGTGGACAGGGTATTCTGCTCCACCCGCTGGTAAACCGTCATGTTTCCAACTGTGGCTTCAGCTGTGGAAAGCTTACATGGACAGAGTTGGGGTCACTGCTGTAGGGCATCAGACCATTCGCCCCATTTAGAGTGCGCGGTATGGTGAACCTTATTTCCGTTCAGGGTCCATAGTGGTCCTGATCAGAAAAAAATAAAAAGTGACGCCCGATCAATGGGAGAAAACGCACAGGGTGTACGGTTGTTTTTTTTCAAAATCAGACTCTCGCTTAGGGAATTAATTTTTGAAAAACAAAAAGGTTTGCTGAGTAGCCACCTGAAAAATGGCCGAAATTAAACATCAATTGTATCTAAAATTCACATTGTATTATGTAATTACCTGTGAAAGTGAATAATGTTAAATAATTAATACAAAATATACACTATATTTATAATAGATTATTTTGTATCAATAAATATTAGTTTTCTTAAATAAAGAAATGTTGAATTTTAGGAGTGGGATGTTCGGATTATAGGGCAAAGGGAAGGGAGTATTTTAATATTCAGGGATTAATTTATAATATATGTTTGAATTAATACTTGAGTATTAAACTTAAAATCTATATAATTACTCTATAAATGATATAAACTTATCTTATTAAGACTAAAATGATGATTTTAAAAAAATTATTACATACATAAATTCAACTTGATGTTACAAAAAAAATCACATTTTAGTACACAATAAGGTATGAAAGCAAAAAATATTACTAATGTAATACAAATATACATTATAATTGCAGTAGAAAAACACATAAAACAAACAGTTTAAAAAAAATATGTTAACATATTTATCTCTAATTTTAATTATGTAAAAATATATTTTTATATAAAATATATGAAATATTTTATAAATTTATTGACATTTGTTTCAATTTTTAATAAAGCTAAAAAAAATTGAAAGTCTTAAAATATAATTTCCCATGGTTTTAAATTAAACTGTGAGAGAATTTGTTCTTCATAGATTTCCATGACCACAGCCAGTGAGACTAGGACACCGTTTTCAAAATTATTATTATTTTTTTTCAACTTTGTTTTTGGGATCCATTCTAGAAAATTGTTATTTTATATTTTTTCTAGATTAATGCTTTTTTAATGGGTTAATGTTTTTGCATTATTAATTCTTTTTTCATATAATTTTGGGTTTTTCAAATTTTTCCTATAACAACAGGTTTCACAAAAGATTGAAGATTGCTCTGGAAAAATGGATGAAATGAAAGAACGGAGATGGAATTTTATTTAGTTTTATTAAATAACCTCCGTTTGAATTTGTTTGCTCGTTTGCAACATAGCACTTAAAAATGTTTATATATTTTCAGTTTTTGAAGGATGACTAAAAAATGGAATTTCCTTGTATTACTGTAGAGTGTTGGTAAGGGGAATGTAAAATATTACCAACACAAAAAGAAAACGACTACAGGCAAGACTTGCTTCAAACAAACATAAATATTTTTTAGTATTTGAAAAGTAAGTTTCTGAAGATTTAGGGGCCGATTCCGATTCGGGCCGGAAATCTCTCCGACCGAGCCGGACCCGGAGAGATTTCCGACCGAATCGGACCCGTGCAGTCCGACCGAACGAGTACGATGCGCACGTATGCCATCGGACTCGAGTCGGTCGGACTCCCATTGAAGTCAATGGGAGCCTGTCGTGCAACGCGTACGCGGGCTCCCATTGACTCAATGGGTGCGATGCGGACAAGTGCGCCCCCTACAGCGTGTACGCGGCGAAGCGATTTGCGCCATACACGCACAGGTAGGGGGGACCCATGGGTCCCCCCTGTGTGCGACTCGCGCGGCTACGCGTACAGGGGGGTCCGACACGGACCCCCAAAGTACGGCTCCGACAGCTCTTTCGAGCCGGAGTGCGCGGCTCGGTCGGACTGCTCGCGGCGCGCATCGTACTTACCCGGCCGGGGAACGTCTCCATTGCACGGTGCGAGTCGTGTCGGTGCGAGTCGGTCGGTGCGGTTCGACCCGGGATCGAGTCGGTCGGGACGCCCGGACGAGTCGGTCGGCGAATACGCATCGTACTCGCTCGCCCGGACGCGCGTACGAATCGGTCGGGAAATAGGGCTCCGAATCGGATCCGGTTAAGCCGAATCCGATTCGGAGCCCTACCGGCCGAGATCGGAATCGGCCCCTTAATGTATAGCCAATTGTATAGGATTTACTTAAAACAGGAGAGTAAAAGAAAAAACTATGTTTAGTACTTTTAATTTAAATTATATATTTGGTAATGTAAAATATAGGCAAAGTTTTACAAACAGTCTAACCTTCACCCATGCCAAACTGTTGACATTTTAAAGGAACTGTTCATTGATTTGATTTGTGTTTTTTGCTAATTCAGGGTTGTAGACTATTTGAAAAAGATTGTGCTTCTCTTATTTCTTGGGCACTTCACTCTTTTTCCTAAATTTCCAGAAAAGGATAAAAATTTGGATAGGCTTTTCTTTCAGAGCAGGAGAAAGAGTTATGCCACGCCTCTATTGCATTGTTAGTTTCTGTACCCTTCTCTTAACAGGTTGAGTAGCAGTTCAACCATTCAATTCGATTATGTGGAAGTCTCCTGTAACCCTAACTGTTTAGATTACCAATCTATGCTTGTTCAAAATAATTTAATAATGGTGCCAATTTTTCTTTGTTTTGGCTAAAATAAGGCGATTGAATAATTGCAGTGTAGAATTCATCTACAGGGTCAAGGAGAAAATGTTCTTTTTAGTTCAAATTGTAATTTGCTATCTGAAATATAAACCATTGCTAAGGATTCTTTTTTAGTTTGATGCCAAATTACCTGTGGAATATGAAAAAAACATCCTTGAATTTGTGTAGTTGGGTACAGTTTTTTTATTGGTGACATCATTGTCAATTTAAAATTAATTATTACTTTCACAAGAGTTTTGCTCATTATTTTATCTTCTAAAACAGTCAGAAATGTGTAGTATGTAGGCAATTCATTGTCAGGTTGTAAAGCATAGATGATAGGCATTATTTTGATGATTGTTTTGCACAAATAGTGTAAACTTGAGCAAATAGATGGGGTTTTGTTTTGAACGTACCATTCATCATCCAAGGATCATTATTTTCAAGTGTTACTACCTTGTGCAATGTTGTATGAGTACTCTCATTATGACAGATCAGAAAGGGTTTGTGGGAGTATGTCTCTTTTAGGTCAGGAGGTCTGAGTATGTTGCTAAATGTCTTAGGTTGTGTAGGAAAGGGCTACTCTCTTGTCTTTTTCTATTATCTTTAGTCTTTAAATTTGAGACCGTAGGTAGGTCTCCAGCCACATACGTAGGAATGTTAGTTGCCACCTACCTTAGCACTGAATGTGTCAGCTAACACTTTTATTGGCTGGACAGTGTCCCTTACCTCTAAGGACCTGATTGTGAGTTTGGCGGTGTGGGAGTGGGCAGCCACGCCAGCACCCCTACTCCCACATCACCAAACTCATCCGCGACCACCCGGCAGAATAAGAGTTTTCTCCTGGTCTGGAAGGTGGTGTTTTGGCGGTTCCAGGCGGTGAGCCTTAGAAAGGCACTGCAATGGGAATACCAATGTGCGTTCCTGCATGGCATGGACTGTTAAATCCATGCCCTGCAGGAACTGGGGGTGCATGTATACAGGGGGCATACCATGTGCACCCCTGCATGCATCCCCATGGCCCTGAGGCAATAGGGGGCCCTCCACGGCCCCTTTAGTTTACTCACTGCCACAGTTTTCATGGCAGGCTCACCGCCATGAAAAGTGTGGAGGCCTGGAAACTCATAATAGGCTTGGTGGTGCCGCAGCGGCACTGCCAGCATATTCGTCCTCAGACCTCGACGCCACTGCTGTAGGATCACGGATCCCCGGAAGTTGCGGTGGTCCAATGGCGGTCTGACCGCCAAAGTCATATTATGGTGGTCAGACCGCTGGTGCGGCGGTTGCCGCTAAGCCACCGTGGGTTTGGCCATTGGACCGCCAAACTCTTAATTAGGCCCTAAGTCTATGTTAGAAATGGGATTTCTGGTTGGCTAGGATATACACCTAACCAGGCAGAAGTCACAACTCTAGTCAGGGTAAGGGAGTTACACACACAAGATAACCCCTGCTCACCCCCTTGGTAGCTTGGCAGAGCAGTCAGGCTTATCCCAGAGGCAATGTGTAAAGCGTTCGCGCAACACACTCACACACCAGTGACACACTAGGCACACCACAAAAAGAGACTCCACACAAGATTATATAAAAATATCACTTTGTATTAGATATAAAACACCTTAGACCATAATCACATAAATCACTGTGCCACTAGGCACTTGTCATGACTTCACATAGATCATACATCACTTTGCCATAGGGCAATTGTCATAACACATGTAGTGCACTGAAGCAATGCTTATAAGTTGCACCTGTCATACATCACTAAGTATCATACTTAAGAAAGCATCATGAAACCATTATGCCTAACCCCTCCTTGCACCATCACTGTACATATTAGGCAGTTTCTGAAAAATAACAGTACTTGCTATCCGGACAGTGCAGGCCAAACGATATGCCTAAAGTCTCCAGGCATGAAATGAAGTTCAGGTTAGGTCATTCACATAAATACCCCAGAGCCATCATCAGCAACCTAATCATGTTATCCTTCTAGGCACATCAGCAACAGTGGGCCCCAGTAGGCACATAAGCCCTCAACTTAGCGTAGGGCCCAGGGGCCTCTGTACCTGTTGCAGGGGTAATCATAAAATACAGCCAGGGACAACCCTAGGGAAGTGCAGCTGCTGCCGGCAGAGGGAAATTGAAGAATCCTAAATAAATGCCCCCAAGGTATGTATCAACAAGGGGCAGCTGCTGCAGGAACACACTGCCTCAACCGGTAAGTAGACTTCTCTGGGTCCCCCCTCGTAGCCTGCAGTAGAGGAACTTCACCTGTATTCCGGGTGAGTCGGAAATCCGGAGCTGAGGCGCGTCTCCGGATTCCAGTAGGGCGTCCACCTCTCCTGAGGCCCAACAGCTTCCGTCCGGAGCCCTCGCGCTCCAGAGCATTGGGCAGGGCTGCCCTCCGTTTCAACAGGTTGCTAGGCAACCTTTTTAAGCCCGGGCTGCCCTGGGAGACGCCAAGGCGACTCCTTCACTCCACAGCTTCTCGGCCCCCCAGAGGGAACACAGACTGGAGGCTAGGGAGGGGGGAGAGTACTTCCACGTTCAAGCTCTCCCCTCCCGTGGCAACTTGCAGTACACGCCCTCATCTTCATGCTGCCACACAGCCTATCGTTGAGAGGGGTATTGCCCAAAACAGCGCTCACCACGCGCTATCAGGCAAAACCGGGCCGCTTTCTGTACCTCCAAATGAAGAAATACAGCGCTCACCATGTGCTTGTTGTAAAAAGAAAGCGCTTGCCATGCGCTAATTTCTCCTACCTACAGGGCAGGCCGCCAAGCCCTGGGAGGTCACTGGGGGCACCCAGCCAGGGCGAATGCAGCAGGCTAGCACACAGAGTCCTCGCAAAGAAGCTGGCAGTCCTTCTTGCAGCCCCAACAGGCCACAGGTCAACACAACAGACAAGGGAGTTCAATGGAGGTTCCTCCTGGCAGTATAACAGTTCCTTCTGACCAGGTGCAGTCTGTAGAGCCAGCAGCGGCTGGTTACAAGTCCCACTCAGTGTTCACAATCATGGGGTCACAGCCCCTGCACTTATAGTGCAAAACTCTTTGTTCTGGGGGCACTTCACACATTTTCCAGAAGTGCGCAACACCCCTATTCACATCCCAAGCCCTGGCCCCAGACACACTACAGGGGGGCGGAGACAGCATTGTGAAAATCAGGCACAGCCCTATTCAGGTGCCGGTGCAACTCCTCCCACCACTCTAAATTCAGACCAGGCCTATTCAGGTGCAAGGGAAACTCCCCCCACCACTCTAAATGCAGCCAAGATCTATTCAGCCCAGTGTTGAGTCACCCAGGAAAGGCAGGACACACCTCAACCCCCCTTGTGACTCTCTAGAGTGAATGCACATCCCCTTTCTCCTGTCAGTCTAAACCAGATGTTGAATACACATCCAGGCAGGGCACAAAGAGTCATAAGCACAAAGGAAAGCCTACTTCTAAAAGTGGCATTTCTTAAATAGTAATAATAAATCTGCTTTCACCAATAAGCGGGATTAGTTACTACTATTCCTAACATACCAAACATGGCCACGCTACCCCTTTCATATCAGAAATTCCCACTGAAGCACATATCAGGGAATTTCCCATGCAAACCTATGAGAGGGCAGCCTCACAGCAGTGAGAAACCAAATAGGCTGTTTGTCACTACCAGGACATGCCACGCAGGTAAGGCACATGTCCTACCTTTTACCTTCACAGCACCCTGCCCATAGGGCTAACTAGGGCCTACCTAGTGTTGACCTATATGTAGTAAAAGGGGAGTTTTAGATGTGGCAACCACTTTAAATGCCACGTCACTTCGGCAGTAAACTGCACGCGCAGGCCCTGCAGTGGCAGAGCCCTGAGACAGGTTTGAAAGGCTACTTCGGTGGGTGGCGCAAGCAGTGCTGCAGTCATACTAGTAGCATTTCATTTACAGGCCCTGGGTATATGGGATACCACTGTACCAGGGACTTACAAGTAAATTAAATATGTTAAACAGGTGTAGACCAATTTTACCAAGTTTACAAGAGAGAGCATATGCACTTTAGCACTGATCAGCAGTGGTAAAGTGCCCAGAATCATAAAACCAAAAAAAACTGGTCAGAAAAGATACAGGAGGAAGTAAAAAAGTTTGGGAATAACCCTGCAAAAAGGGCCAGTTCCAACACAGGCCCTAAGTCTGTTGCAGAAGCAGAGGGATAATGGTCTGTTAATTTCTTCAACACGATCTCCAACAGGAACTGCTCTGCCTCGTCAAGGGGTTGAGTAGTAATTTACACAGCTCCAGTAAGTTCTAGGTTCTGTGTTTCTGTCCTTAGAATAAGCATACATGTTATATTTTAGTAACATGTTCCCCATCATGGACGGTACATGTTGCAGAGGGCATGTTTTCCATGTTTCAGACATGTTGATCTGTTGGAGTAACAATGCGTTAGTGTTCTGTTAAAAAGATTGAAACTTTATTAAATGCTCATTTTTTCTGTTTTAAAAAAAAGTTATATTCATTTTTGTTTGAAGATCTGTAACAGAAATAGCTTCCTGCAAAAAAGGTTGTTTTATGATTAGGTTTGAATAGATTTGGTTACTCTTTAGTGATCCTTGTGCAGATTTGGTATTTCCTTGTTTCCTCTGGTGATAAAGTTAATTTGTTTTTATTAGAGGATGTATCTATGTGAAAAAATTGAAATACTTAAAAGTCATTTATTGATTTTTTTTTTCTACCAGTAAGTGGAAACAATAATTTATTTGATTGGCTGTGGACGAAAAATAGAAAGTTGAACACATTTGTTTATAATGTATAAGACAATTCTATTTTGATTGAGTTTTTTCTGAGCTTTCTGTTTTATTAAAATAAGTGACCTGAAATGTTTTAACAATTGTTTACCTAGATTTAGCTTGTAAAGACGTAACTTTTTTTTATATGGCATAGCTTCAGTACGTTGTGCTTTTGAATACTTGTTTTTCTTGATTTATTAGTGAAAGTCATGTGTAAATAAAATAGTCTATATTATTTAATTTAAATATTTATTTCAATGTATTTATTTGAGAATGAATCATAATTGCCTAAAGAAAATGCGTGGTAGATAACCAAAGCCTATTTTTTTTATTAATCTCTTTTGCAAATATTTAAAATACATGTACTGAAAAACAAACAAATAGTTTTTGGAATTTTTCTATTTAAATAGTTACACATGTTTAAGTTAGTTCTTTACTGGAGTGTTCTTACCTCTCCTTTCAGGCAGATGGCGGCACCTGGTGAACTGTGTTAAGGCTGTGTGTTGTATGCAGAAAAAACGTTAATTTTAAACAAAAATCGCTCTTCAATCTACATTTTTTTAAAAAGGTTTTCATAACTAAACTTATCATTATTTAATAATATATTTTTGGGTAATTTTGACCTGCCTTTACCATTTTACTTCAGCGCTAACTTGGAGTGGGCAGTTTTTGAAAATATTATTAATAGATCTAATTGAAATATTTGTATTAATATGAAATTAAATTATAGTAGAGAATTTAAACTCTATATAAAAAAATATAAAGTAAAATTACATACATGGAGTAAATGTGTACGCAGAGCAATGATCTGCAGTTTTTACTCTGCAGAATAAATCAATGCAGTGTGATGCCTGGTGTTCGACACTAGACAAATAGGGAAGGCACAAAATCTACAGCCATGTAGTGGGAACATTAAATCTAAATCTAAATAACAACTAACATGAATCACCCAAACAGGGTCCTGAGGTAATCCACAAACTGCTGTAGGACACTCACGCCTATATAAGAACTAACAAGCACAAAGAGCTCATATCTTTCCCACAACAGGAGACTGGGAAATGGAACTAACACCCCTACCACAACAACAAACTGGCGTGCTCCATTTACACAATGAATACAGCAACAGGCCAGTCAAGGGCACTTGCACCAGTACCACAATGACCATTGTGTCACACACCTGCCACAGCAGACTAACACTGCACTCACACGGCTGCCAGGTGACCTACAATCAAGTTCACTACCTGCTTCAATCTGGCACCAAGGCACTACAGCACACAATTTAAAAAAAAAATATTTCTTTATTGATTTTCTGATGAGCATTCGGAACTCCGTTCACAGTGGGGGTATGCATCAACTTATAGCATCAGTGCAGTATATAATGCAGTGGCAACAGTAATAAAAGCGTGAATACAGTAATTATACAGTGTAAAATGTTGTACCATACAATAGATAATTTAAGCAATCTGGAACAGAAATTGCAGGCTCAGCGATGCACATCATGAAATATTCCAAACAACAACCAAGAAGGGGACCATAGTTTACGTCTTGTATCAGTCATTTTCCGAATTGGTAGTTACGGACCTACACTGTGCATGTACGGGGTGACGATGTGGTGGAAAAGCGCCGAAGCGCAAACAAATCATGATTTTGTCTTGATTGAGGGTGTGGTGTGGGGTGGCGGGGGGTGATGAGGGGTATTACAGGGTAACAGGACGGTTCCCAGTGATCTGTGGTATTTGCCCATTCCTATTCCTGTGACAACGTACTGCTATTTCGGTGATCATGAAGGGGTACCTGCCAGTTTAGCCTCAATTGCAGTATGGTATGTTTTCCAATCGGGAGGATTGGGTGCGATCGGGTGTCCTGGTATGTGGCTTTGGGTGATCTCAAGTTCGGCTGTGAGGGCTCTGCGTAGGTCAGCCACTCATGAGTATGAGGGGCTGAATGGGATTTCCAGCACATAGCTATCCTCCGCTTAGCTATCACCATTGCCAAATCCAGGAATTTATTGAGAGTCTTACGTATTGCCGTACATGAGGTGATCCACCATCAAGAAGTGCCACCGCACTGCCTGTAGCCTCCGTTAAAGTGTCGGCTACTGCCACCCAGAATGTCACCAACTGTGGGCACAACCACACCATGTGCATGAAGGTGGCCTCAGTCTCCCGACAGCGAGTCAACAGTCTGGGGAGCCAGAGTGCATCCGTGCAAGTCTATGTGGGGTGAGATATGTGTGATGGAGATAATTAAATTGGGTATTCTTGAGTCTAGCGTTCACTGAGATAATTTTTGGGATTCCCAGACATTGCACCCATTGTTTGCCAGTTAATCTGATTGAGAGTACACCATCCCAACGCTACAGCACACACTTAACCCTATTCCTGGTACTAAGATTTTCAGAGCAAATATACCATTTTCCATCTGCCAGACACAGGGTTACCAATAGGCATAAAATCAAACTAGGCTCCTATTCAAACAGCGCAGGTAACCAACAGCAGATATACCAACGCTTCATGCTACCCCATTCACAGCCACACACAGCATAATCTCTCAAACCCCATTATTCCTTTGAATTTACAACTCCTGGAAGCAATCACAACTGACTGAATACTCACAATCAATCTCCTTCAAGTGCTGGCAACAACATACTAAAACGAGAATTGCACCTAACTGTGTCAAACCTCATTTCAACAGCAGCCATAACTCTGTTCACAAAAATCTAAATTTATAAGCACAAGCAATCAACAAAGTGCCAGATCTCCAACATAGGTGTCTGACCTTGCAGCCAGACTCACACATAGGTTCATCAGCAACATCTGATGTCTCTAGGCTTTGGAAACCCAGATCCCACAGCCTCTTCCTTCTTCCCTACACAAGTCACAACACATGACCACTAGCATCCTGAGCAGAGAATAACAACAGTTTGTAGCACACTCGATTGAATCCTGTCGCAGAAGGAAATGCCCATCGTTGCAATGATTAAGGGTGAATTAAGTAGAAGACTCCCTACAGTGGACATTACCAGGCAGTAGTATTACACCTGCACCATCACAAATCTTGGTCCAAGTCTTCTAAGTACTTACAGAGCACACAATCCCATACAAGTAACAGGAAATTTAGTTTTTTTCGTGGAGAAAGAACATTAAGAAAACTTTGGAGCCACATCCAGTTAAAAGCCCAGTAAGAAACATAACTACAGCTCCAAAACAGAATGGGTCCATTTAGAGTCAGGTAGCTGGTGGCCGTCCAGCGGGTAGTGTTAGGTTGGTGAAGGCCCAGGCCTCTGACCCTCTAACCACTCACGTGCTTAAAAGGGAACTCTATCTATTTGCTTTCCAGACACAAATCCTCAAAGCAAGTGTTTGTTTATGAAAAGCAGAATAGCAATAGATTAGATGTACACAGAGTTTCCATCCTGGGAGTTTGGGCCATTCTTTGTTTTTTTTTGGAGCTTGGACAGTTATGTGTGGTGGACCTGGTCAGAGACAATTAGTGACACTGCTGTGGCTGATGGACTGCTTGGCCATTGGTTTCAAGGTCAGAAACCTAGCAGCTTGCCCACCTCCAAATGAGGCAGTGGAATAGTAAGATTGGCAAGGCGGGAGTGCCCCAGATTATGGTAGAGCCCATGTCGAGGTCTACAACACCCCCACAGAAACTGAATTGTTAATGTAATACTGTAACTTTCTTAGTCAAAAATTGGCTGCCTTTTTAACATTGTTTTTATCTTCTCTATACAGCAGCAATGTGTGCTGTAATCACAATGTCATGTCTTCTGTTCGGTTGTTAAAAAAAGTCTTAATATATATACACCCCAGGGGCGTTTTTTGCCATTTTCCAGTAATTGTACTGTTCAGGGCCGAACCGCGAGCCAATTTTGATTTGATGTTCCTTCACAAACCTTGGATTGATTAAAGTTTGATTAAAGTTGCTTGTTCAAATTAATCCTGAGGGAACATTGTAGCATATTTTACCATAGGAATATTGGAATACAGGGTCACACTGTACACTTATATCTACAAATATGTACGAAGAATGAATCACACTTGACAGGTTTGGCCAGGCTTGGTTCTATTTGTGCAGAAAGTATCCTGCTAGGCTAAGGGTGAAGATCAGACCTTTGCAAAACTGTTGTGGTGAAAGAAGACATGCATTCCTGGCTAAAAGATGTGTCAGCTTCTTCAAAACATTTAATGGTAAAGTAATAAAATGGCGACTAGACAGGTAGCCTGGCAATTCAACACTCACCCCCCTTATTGCCCAAGTGGCATTGCTTTTGGTAAATGTATGCCATTTTTAACATCATGACTAATCCAAGGAGCAACTTTCAAATGAGGAAGATTTTTGAAATGATGGTGGAAAATGTTTTGGACTGTTTGATTAATTATCTGGGTTTTGTTTTTCTCTGTTATTTTGAAATGTAGCTGCTTTATGGTGGGTGAGTAGCATTAATGAGACTTATGAGTAATGCTATCCACCGGTATTTCAATGAAATGGTTTCCTTTCTGCCTTTATGCCCACCTGCAGACAGCGCAATATCCAAGTACTATCATTTTATAGTACGTCTATGTGTCTGAGTGGTTTGTGATATAAATTGAGTTTATTATAGGGTAGAAAGAAAAAGCAGATGTACTGGCTTTCACTAGCCATGCATTTTTAGGGCACCACGATGTTTTTCAATCCAAAGAAACCTTGTATTTGAAGTATATACTAAATATGGAATCTGACCCCATTGGTTTGAATTATTTACATACTGGCTTTTGAGATCAATTTGTTGCATGGCTTCTGTATTTTTCTGTTTGTATTTCTGTCCACATGACCGTGAAATATTTCAACCTATATAATACTGTACAAGGTAGTTGGTTTTTACAAAGTAACTCAATCTGTTCCTCACCTGCCCACTGTATATCATGAACGCCTATTTACCATTCTATTCTTCCTGCACAAAATCTATTCTGATCACAATGGAGGCAATCTTGCGTCGTGGTGCAAGGGTGACTGCGTTGGCGGGCAAAGTGAGCCGGCACAAGGAGAGAGCTGAACAGCGACAAATCTTTGTAAATATGGTGCATTTGAGATCTCTACCATTCATGCAACTTGCCTTGCTGCACCGATTTGTTAGTACGTCTAGGCCCAGGTGGCTATAGTCACATTTACACAGCACATTGTGTTGTATGATCTAGCTAATTTCACAGTTTAACAGATACACACAAAATGAATTCCAACATTTTAGAAAATGCATAGAGAAAGAAATCAATATGTACTAAGAAGATCCCATTCATAATATTATTTATGAAATTAAATTTATTTAGCCGGAAAGCACAGGAAAATGTGCAGTTCTCGTACAGCACTCACATTCTGTTATGCACACAGGGAGAAAGAGTGTTAGAAGGCAGTCAAACCTGTCAGAGAATCTCTCAATTCTGCAGATAATATAAAAGAGCTCCACCTTGTACTCCATAATTAGTCCACACACAAACATGGTATTTTATATTGTATTAGAAATTATTATATTCTTTCTTTTATAAACAAAGTGAACAGGAATTAATAATAAACATCTCAGCGGCCAAAATAAAATAAGGGTGAAAGCTAAATACACCTGAAAAAGTTTTCATCACACATCCAAAACATATTTATTTGAATCCCTCACTATGCCATATATAGCTGATTCACAGCTTGCGATATTATTGTATCATAATGTTTGCTGAGTCATGCAATGCCACCTCCATACTTATATGCCATTTAGTTTCAAATTGAAGTTCCAATTGTCAGCATCTCTCCTAGCAACCGATCACTTTGCATACCAACCCATTGGCTACAGCCTTCTATACCATTTCCAAACATTAAGGTCAATGGAGCAAGTGTGGACTTCTCTAAGATCAAACCCTACGAGCCAGATTTTCAAAAAAGGCATGCAATGCAGCGCAGCACCCAAAGAGGCTGCGCTGCGTGACAGGGAGGGAGCAGGAGAGCGCTATATCTACAGAGATATGGCTCTCTCCTCCCCCATGGCACCAAGCACACATCTTAGCGCCATAGTGCTGGGTCCGTGCCTGAGTCTAGCATAGGTTTTGTACAGGAAGGTATCCTTCCTGTACAAAATACGATACCTAGACAAGTTTAAACACTTTTCCACTTTTTGTCATGTGTACTGCACAGTGCAGCACGCATGCAAAGTCAGAAAAGAAAGGAGAAATCAAAACATTTCTCCTGTTAACGCCTCCTTTGAAGTTTGAAGTGGCGTTAACTTTTGGCGCTAAACCCTGTCTACAATTGTTTGTAGGATGGGAATGCCCATGTGCCACCCTTGTAACACCCCCTTGGCGCTAAATAACGCAAAGCATTGCTTGTCGCTGCTTTGCGTTCCTTTCAGGCTACTTTCCAACTCAAAACAAGTTTTGCACTGGAAAGTAAATTTGGAAAAAACATTCTGTGCTGATTAGCGTCACTTTTGTGACACTAACCCAGCGCAAAACGTTTGCAAATCTACCGCTACTTGTGTTACCTAGGACAATGATGCTATTAGTTTATTAGGGGTGATACAGGAGGGATACAGAGGTTACTGCTGTGAGTGTGTTTGATTCCACGAGCATGGAACTTCCACAAGGTCAATCTGCAAACAGACTTTTGGCTTTAGTGCAGCAGAAAAAGTAAAATCCTTCTCTGGGCTTCATAATCCAAGAAGCAGGAAGCGTATAAAAGTATGTGACAATTTAGCGTGCACAAACTCTATGATCCTGCAACAGAACCAAAGAAAAGAAACTTAGCTAATATAAGCCTTCACTAGACCTAGCAGATGTAGGTTTACTGAATCCTTCAGTCAAATCCCTTTAGTGCACAAACAACTCTAATAGCAAGCATCAAGGCCTCTGACATGTTTAACATTTTCAAACATGTGGAAAAGTGTGCACAAACATCAGCCATGTAGAAAAGTATTGTACATTACGCATTTCGTCTATGTGCACTCTAAGGGCCTCATTACGAGTTTGACGGTGCGGGAGCGGAACTGCCCCACTCCCGCACCGCCAAACCAGTGTACGTGGATTGCTGATCTGGCGGGCTGTTCTTTGGCGTTGCTAGGGTGGTGCCTATGAAATAGGCACCACAATGGGAACGTCAAAGGCAGTGTCTGCATGCAATGGACTGCAGCTGTCCATGCCGTGCAGGTACTGGGGTGCATGCACACGGGGGCACTTATTGTGGACCCCTGTGTGCATCCACATGGCTTGGGGCACCAGGGGACCATGAAGGCCCATCTTTGTTTCCTCCCTGCCACGGTTATCATGGCGGGCACACCACCATAAAAATTGTGGGGGAGAGGAAACTCGTAATATGTTTGGCGGGAGCGCAGAGGTCCCACCAAACATATTGCGGCCTCAGGACCGCAATGCAACCACCAGGGAATGGTGGTTCCCTGGTGGTTGCGGTGGTTGCGGCGGTTGCGGTTGCGGGGTGGCCCGACCGCCCTAGTTGTGATAGGACGGACGGTAGACTGCCACCGCAAGTCTGGCGGTCCATGGGCCGCCAGACTCATTATAAGGCCCTACGGCTTAAGACATTTGATAAATGTTAAAGGGATCTTCTAAACCTTGAGTGCTCTCCTAAAATAATTGCTGCTTTGAGAACCGTGTTTGTGATGTAAACATGAATTTGCGTGCGTTTGTGGTGTAAACATGAATTTGCGTGCTTATTGTATGGAAACATTTTCATGCAAAATAAGGCATTGTTTTTTCACTATGTTTGGAGTACATTAAAATATTTAGTGAGTTGTTTTGTGCTGAGGATGGTAAAACCCTTTTGCCATACATAAATCATGTGTTATTAATATCTTCTAGGAAATATTTATTGCTTGTTAATACAAAAATGAACAGCTGAAAAGTAACCTGCTCACTCTTACAAAGTGTCTTGCTCAGCAGTGCTCGCTGTGTGCAGCATTTTACTACCTTGTGATTGTTTTGAACGAGAAATCATTGTTTTTGTTTGACTCTGCAAAATTATACAATCAGTTGCTGGATGAGTTGGCAAGGGTGGCAAATCTATAATTGCATGAAATCTCAGTGGCCTTTGTCAAGACACACATGCGTGAATTAAATGTGATTTACAAAGCCAGAAACATCAACTTTATGCTTGTTGGGGGGGATCATCTGCAAGTGCGGCACTTGTACTGAGTATGTGGTGCTTAGATGAGTAGAAGTGAATGTTGGCGGGAGTGTCAGAGGAGTAGTGATTAGGCGAAATGCAAATGAGACAAACAGCTGCTTCCAATCTTTGTGGGCATTCACAAGCATCTATAATGAATTTTCCACATAGATTCTGTAGATTTTTTACTGAATGATCCAGGTATAAAGCCTTTATCTGAAATAAAGTATACGGTAGATGCTTGAACTAGGCAGCTGTTACCAAGATATCACTATAAACGTTCACCAACATGGTCTCACTACCACGTTTTAGACAAACCTTGTATGGTTGTGTCAAGCAGTTCTGAAGAAATCCATGAGACGGTTGTGTTCATTTGCTGAGCAGGAAGCCCAACCATTCCATATAAAAATGAAGTTGCAGAGATAGGAACTCAATGTCTCACATGTGGCAGAGTGAGTGGCAGCTGTGCAATGCACAGAGATGGCTTGGGAGGATTTCTAGAGCCTTGAAGTAATCTTCTGGGAGTGTCTAGCTGCTGCATTTACTGTGGGTGGGTTGGCTACATGAAAACTCAAGTTAAAAATGTCATTACATTCGCCATAGAAGAATGAGTAGGTTGTGACTGAAGTTGGTGAGGCTGTGTTTAGATTCATACAGCCTGATTTGAGTTTGGCAGACCGGTTTCTCCATCACAAATATGACGGATATCCCGTCAGCTTTATTACACGCGCATAATATCCTGTAGAACTTGTAATAAGGCAGACAGGATATCAGACACAGGTTTAACGGGGTAACCTACCTGTCAAATTCTAAATCAGGCCTTTATTACAAAATGTTTTATACTAGCACCCTATTTCATCTTTTAGCAGATAGTCCTTACTGAAAGCCCTGTACTGGGCAGGTTTCAATTTAGGAAAATACATTGTGGTAGACCTTGTACTGATATACAGGATCATGTCTAATCCAAGTAGAGCAGCTGTTATTTTCTAGGATGTCTATGGGAAAGAAATATGTGTATCTATATAATTAAAATCTTATAAATCACGTATTCAATTAGGAAAAAAGTAATAGATCCTAAAATTGTTAATTATAAGACATGGTTGGAATTAATGGATTCAGAAAGGTAGAGGGCAAAACCAGGTCACCTGAAAAATGAAAATATATATACTAAAAAATAATCAAATACTGTCATAAGAAGTTCATATTTATGTGGTTTTCTTTGTGATCTCCAGGTACAACTGTCATAGGACTCCCTGGAATGTTTAGATCCCAAGATATTCTTTCTGTCAAGCTCAGTGTGTTAGGAGTTGAAAAAGTATAGTTATGCATATTTCTCAAAAATACATTTATTGAGCATTGCAAAGTTTAGAAGTTCCTCAGAAATGTTCATTACTCATCAAGGGGGCCAAAGACAAGATGCCACTTCTGGGTAAAGTCACTTTGAAAAAGTTACCATCCATTTTACAAAAACAGAGCACCAGAGGTGGGGATTGAAATAGGCTAATATTTCTTGTAATATTTCAGCATCCATTGGGGAGCCTAAACATATTTCGGGGCTGGACCAAAGTTGCTAACCATCCAATCCATTCAAGGGCCTGTGTCTAATGCAAAAGGAATGTTGAACCTCTTGCCCCAATCACACTGACAGACCCTTTCCATTCCTTTCACACTTTCTGCCAAACGAAAAAGACTTTGATGCACATTAGGAAAATTAGCCCCAAAAATAACTGTAAACAATGTTTACAACGCATCGTTCACAACACATCCATTACAACGCAAGTCGTTACAATGACGCGTTGTTACATCGCATGCCATTACAACGCAAGTCGTTACAACGACTTGCTGTAGAGGGCAGAAGGTGTTGCATTTGTTGGATTTTCGATCCAACACCTTCCCTACTGTTGCACACACTGGAGTTGGAATAGTAAATTATACTATTCCAAACTCCAGCTCCCCCCTACAGCAAGTCGTTGTAACGACTTGCTTTGTAATGGCAT
This sequence comes from Calotriton arnoldi, assembly GCA_963921515.1. NCBI lineage: Eukaryota > Metazoa > Chordata > Amphibia > Caudata > Salamandridae > Calotriton > Calotriton arnoldi. The sequence continues at coordinate 57,190 of CAWUFW010018503.1, forward strand.
TCGATGTAACAACGCGTCATTGTAACGACTTGCGTTGTAATGGCATGCGTTGTAAACGCATGCGTTGTAACGAGTGCTATTCAAACATAACTCCTGCACACAACAGAGCCGTGTTATCCTTGACACTAAAACAAGCAGAAGAAAGAAACAACAGAAATTGTGCTGAAGAATGACAAGTCCTTGGTGAAAAGATGCCTATGCACATACCTGAGCAAGAATAACCAGCAGCTGAAAATGTTGCTGTGAATGCACTATTCTTCACTTCATATTTGTGTGCTTTTCTTTTCAACCTGATATCTTCAATGGAAAGCCTTTGTTTTTTTTCAACTCCTGGATCTGGGGGTGCTATTCTCATGGACTGATTCATGGTAGTAAGCATCTGGAAATTCCACTGATTGTTTTGGTGAACCTAGTGTGAGGTCGGTACTCCTATCTTGGGAGAGAATACTGTTCTCAGCAAATCAAGGTAAGATACACTGACCCTGGACTCTTCGAAAAACGAATCAACCTGGACTCCCTCTGTACTCCATTTATATCAAGATTTTACATTTTATTTCTTATAGCTAAATTATATTACATATACCCCACTTCCAATTCGCCTGTAAGGCCAGATACAACTGCAAGTCATTTGGGGAGCCAAAATTCGATATTCACTGTTTACAGTTCAACACTTTGATAGAAATCCTGTGGTTTGCTAACAAGCTACAATTACATTTGTATTGCCCTGTTCTCAGCTTTACATTATCACTTGATAGAATACTAGATTTTATCATATACCTCATTTGCTGATGATGATTATGTTTTCATTATCTGCTATGTTATGATTTGACTAATTCTAGTCAGCTGAGTATGACTGTAGACACTATTATTTCTCAATGCATTATGTAAGACCTGATATGGCTGATTATTGATATTGTTAACTAAAATACCTTGTTATTGTAACAGAACTTTAGAATGGGCTCCCAATAAATAATAGATTTGAGGTGCTCTTGTATTTGCATTGATTCATTTATTTTGCCATTGTTGAAGTTACAATATCATACACCTTATCAGAATAGCACAGAAAATAATTTTGTGATCATAGTACAAAACAAGTGTATCTCCACCATTTTCAAGTAGCCTTTTGTCTGTACAGACTGTGTTTGTTTCTGAGAGATATGAAAACCACCACCCTGCCAAAGGACAGACTTGTACCAGTAGACACACCAGGCTTGTTAGATTGTCTTGCACTCGATCTAGTGCAAGATAATTACAGGTACAAGAAGATCTTAGTGCTTGAGAAAGCCTGTAGCTGACCACTCACTGCTTTCTTCAGGATGCACCCCAACCAAGGTAATCCCACTAAGGATGTGCAGCTGTCGAGTGCTGTTTTCTCAGAGGAATTAGTTCTTGCCCTTTCAGGGGTGGTAGGGATCTCAGAATTCAGACATTACTTAGACGTTTTGGTACTCACATGGTTGGAAAGGCCTGGAAATTGTGGAAGACACTGCGGTGGAGATTGGGCTCACGCAGGCACTAGATTGGAAATCCTTACTTCTGGGTTATAAAAAGCACTTTTGGGATAGATGTGTGTTAAAGTCAGTAGTTAAGGTGGTTTCTAACATGGAGCAGGTGCCTGGTTATGCGTCATTTAGTTGATGTAATTTTCATCATCACATTAACCTATTCTTTCATTCGTGCACCCTTGTTGTTTTCTCATTTTCCGGTCCCTGACAGTTAGAGTTCTTCCTTTGTTCTCTTCTTGGTACCTATTGGTCTTTGCCTTAGTTTTCTTATTTTTCCCCCATTTATCGGTTTGATTCCTGAGCCTGTGAATTGCCGATCTTCTGGCATCCTGGGGTTCCCGTCTGGTATCCTCGGCTCATTACAGCACCATTCGCCTTTACCATGGCTGGGCCTTACTCCCTCAAAATTCTTGGTATTTTATGGTAGCAGTCATCTACCGACCCTAACGGATTAATCAAATCCATCTAGAGGACGAATGTAGACCGAGATCTCTCTATGCACCGTTTCCCTGTTTGTCCTACTGTTCCGCCTCTGGTGTATCATTTCCTAATAAGGCCTTCAACTGGATTTAGGGACAGAAGGGGTTTTTGAAAGGTGATTGCACATGGAAGATGACAGCTTGATCAGAATGTGTTAGATCATAAAGATAAAGAAGAGCTCATTTTTTCTACTCATTCTTGAGAGTATATGAGTTGACTTTTTGACTGCAGCCAGGGCAACAAATGATTGCATAATCTGCAATAATTTCAGTAGATTTATTGACTGCAGATAGAAGTTGCATTGATAAATAGTTCAATCTGATTGAATGGGTTTCCTTTCAGTAGATCCTCCTCCAGATTTACAATGCTGTACACCATCATATTTAGATTTTTGCCAAAGACTTTCAAAGTTTCGACATTTTTAATGCTATGAAAGGAAGTCTTCCTGAAACAAGTCAGCACTCTGAAGTGAGAGAGATGTTCAGGTTTTTGACATACAAACTTAAAACATGCTTCCGAAGGGCTTCTGTTTAGGGTTCCGTTTGTTCTACTGACAGGTTGGCACCGATCTTCTCCCTGTACTCAGTTCAGGATCTTCAGGTTCACTGGCTGGGACTGTATGAAGAGTTGACACTAAATACATCAATGTATGATGTTTTTATTAGGACCTACAAGATTGAGAGCTAGTGCCACCATTTTGTTCCAATTTTCCACATTTAGAATGCATCCGTATTCTGTTCCATAGCACACATACCTGCTAACTACAGAATATGACCTCAGAGAAATGGGACATAACAGAGTCCCTCCTAAAACAAGGAATCATCTCAAACTCATAAGCTCTTCATCCTTCAAGCCATGACAGGGTTCTGTCTTATGAACAGCTCCGGAGGAATCCCATCACTTCATACAACCTGTTGCACTCAAAGAACCAGACCCTGAGGTCCTATCTGCTGTGCCCAATGCCTGGAAGGAATGTACAGGATTTACTTCTCAGTGCATCACTGACTAAGTGCAGCTTCTATTGACATTTTCTGAAACATTCTACATTTTTCCACTACTTATAGCATTCCTTGAAATGTTGGGAATGGCACAGCCAGTTACATTCCTATGCATACATTCTATAACCAGACCTACCAACTCACACGGTGCCACCGTGTGTCACACGATATCGGCTCCTTTCACACGGTCACCCAGCGAGGAACCGATATCACACGGTGGGCAAACAATTACCTGGAAACCCCTGCAGAGTGCAGGTTTCCAGCTAATTGCTTGGAGGTCAGCTATGTTGATGTCCATTACAAGGTGTTAAACCTATCCAGGACATCGACGGCGGCTTCAGAAGCTTTGATTTTTTTGGGGCGGGGGCTGGGGATGTCGTCGGAGGCTTACCGTAGGAGGGGGGCTGTGGATTTAGAAGTGTCTTGGGCTGTGCTCTGCACTAAGCCACGCCCCTTCATGGCCACACCCCCTCCTCCCAAAGTGAAAAAATTCACAAGTTGTATAACAACACAGCCTGCCCACTACATCTATTATCAGAACAAACAACTAACTCTGTTAGATAAGGAGACAAAGCATAAACGAAAGTCCTCTTCACATAACTATACAAGCCGGTCAATAAAGATGATCAATAACCTCGTCCTGCAATCTGAAATCCATTTGGGCTTCAAAACACTGTTTAGTTTCAGTTACTCTAAAAATATTCTGGAATATAGTTCAACCTTTAATTAGCTTACATATCCTTTTATAGTCTAAGACACAATATGTGGCATATGCGTGATTTGGAAATAAAATGAACATACCATTTATAGAAATCAGCACTGAACACCATCTGCTGACTTAAACAGATGTACAAGAAATCATACATTTTAGAGACAAATATTCAAGGTCTACCTTTTAGTTAGTAACAATGCATTTAGAGTGCTTCTACTATAGAACCTTTAGAGTTTGGAGGGAACTCAAAGTCCTGCAATTTCTGGAGGAAACACAACATGTGGAGTACCATTCATAAGATGAATTTCCTCCACTATCCTGATATAATTATGGAGGAAATTCTGGTGGTGGATTTTAATCCTAATTTAGAGTTTCTCCAGAAATTGGAGGATTTCTAGTTCCTTCCAAGCTCTAAATGCGCCTCAAAGTCACTTGCATATACAGACCCAGTAAACAAAGCTAGATCTTGGCTGTCACCTGACGGTTGGCCTAAGCCACAAGTGAGGGTGCATATGGGACATTAAGGACTTTAACTGACTTTATTGCCTGACTTTAAGGTCAGTAATGCTTTGAGCCCATAAATATGCCAACTCTGCTTCCAGCCACTTCTCCTGTCCCAGCAAGGACCTAAGAAGGGGTGATGCATCAGGTCCTTTGTGCCTTGAGATGGGCATAGCTGTGGACATTTGCTGGTAGCAATGGACTGTATTTCAAATAATCTGGTTGGCTGACTCCATCTCAACATTACAGTGACGACTCAAAAATTACTTACATTTAGATGTACAGTGAACCAACCCATTGTATATATGCTATTTTATCCGACTCCTTAAATATGAGACTTATTATTGAATACCATATTCCTCACATTTAGTTAGTTTCACCTTGACAGGAGAGGGTCTTACAACAAAGTCCTCATATTTTGTTGCATCATACATTGTACACACACCTACAAATCTCCATCAAAAGACCCTGGATGGCTATGAAAAAGGGATGGCGGGGACTGTTTGATTATAATGTAGATGCCCCAAGACCGAGTATACCTTGGGGGAGGAAAGATAGCTGACTCTTACTCTCAGAGCCAAATTTGTAAAATAAGTAGGGAGGGGTCACTAAGTTTTTCTTAGGAGCCTGTCCCTGGCTCTGTTGAATGCTGGGGTTATGGATTACCATGGCGGTCTCATGCTGCATTTCCGCTTCCCCACACTTCCCGTCCCAGTATCTCACTCTGGCAGGTTATTTTTCATCTCGCTTCCTCTACTTGTCACTTTTTACATATCTTTCTCTTCCTCCTTTATCTTCCTTTTATGTTTTTATCTCTCCTGTTCTGTGTCAAAGTTTGATGATAAAAATAAATCCCAGTTCTTAAAATGAGTTTGGGTACCCTCCACCTGCAACCACTGGCAAAACTTTATCACAGTTTACCGAAACACCCTTTCGCTGTCTATTGACAAAGAGCTTCTGTGGAAAAAAACTATACAGGGATTTCAAAGAACTTTCTTCCTTCAACAGTTTTTAGAAACTTTTCATTCTTTTTATCAGATCTCCAGCTGCAGCTTCCTTGATCTGTATAATGCAGCCCAAACTATAATGGCAGAACATACTTAAGAGGGGAATGAAGTGTTTTGAAAAGTATTTTTTTTTAATGATTATGTTGTCAAAACAATATAGTGAATTAATGCCAAGACCCTCTGCACTCTCCCTCTGAGGAAATCAAGTGCAATATTGCAAAGAATATCCATGGACAGTATTTAGGTATAAGCCAATGTGAAAATGTTTAAAGCATCACAAAGAATTGATTCATTAAAACACTACCTTTTGTTGAACAGTAGACTGGGCCTTTTTTAGGCTCTTGATAATCTATGATGAGAGATCATGGCTAGTGCTTACATTGACTGACACTGAACCGAGCTCCAAAAGGGTAAGGGACCCTAGAGCACATTCATTATGTTTTTCCCAAATTATTATTAAGGGAATATTGATGAACGTTTACCCCTGATTGTATAGATCCATGTCTTAACATGAGGTACAATTAGACATAAAAATAATAACTATTTTCAAAGTCTTTCTATTCCTTGGGTTATACTGGGTGCTTCCAGTAAAGAGGGGGTCAACAGAGCAGCAGCTTTTCAGGAAGAAAAAAAGTGAAACTGAAATACCAGCAAAAATGCTTATTTTGCTACGGTGTTCTCTTTCGGCTGCATGTCCTCATCTTGGCGTCATCACCCCTCTACCCCCATCTGCCTTCCTTGTCCCAGTCCTTACTTCTGGGCTGATGAGCCTCACCCAGAGACAGAATACCCTACCATATGCAATTTGGAACTTAGCCTTTCTTCCATTTTTATATATTAAAATGTTTGTGGTGTCTGCAGCACCTGCACGCCTGGGAGCCACTGTACCTTGCATGGTCCTGTGGTTTCCGGTGTTCAGAAAATGCCACTAAAGCAAGCAGCTGTAGGCTGTAGTTTCACTCACTTGGGACTCCCTTACCTTTTGCTCATGGGCTCCCAGCTGCTGCTCCCTGCTCCTCCAGCTACAAAATGGCAATCTCTCATGTCTCATGGTTTGCAGTTAGAAGCTGCTCCACAGCTAGTCCACCTCAGGTTTTTATTCTGTTTTCCATCATGGCTGTTTTTTCTTTGATTCCTTTCTGGTTTTCACAATCCTTTGTATCTCCTGTCATGTGATGATTGATCTAATTTCCTTTTCCTGTTCTTTTACTTCAGCCTGGTTGGAAGGTGGTTTTCAGCAAAGCTGTGTTCCTTCGCTTATTTCTCCGCTCCCTCCACCTGATAATCCTTACTCCTGCTCCTGTAATATTCCAATATCGCTATCTGTCTCCTGGTTTTCTTCAACCCTCTGAAATCTTCATCCGGCAAAGAGGTTTTTTACGCCTTTGACTTTCCCTCCTGCGAAGGTGACTGCATCTCAAGGCCACTTGCCTACCACCTATTCCAGTGAATGGTGACATCCTGGCTTCTTGAAACAGTCACCAACACATCGGACAGCGAAAACCCAGATTACGGATAATTATCCAGCCCTGTACAGAGGCACCGCCTCTCACCCAAAACAATCAGATGCTGTCCCCCTGCTTGGACACCATCTGAACAAACCAAGCACCAAAACCAGCCAGCATCCTGGCAAGGCGCCTGGAGGAGGAACAGAGAAGTATGGACTGAGATGAGGAAGACTCAGACTTGGAGTAATGGAGATTCACAGTATGGAGTCGGAACGTTCTAACTTTTCAGACTTGTTGCAGAGTACTGCCATGTTTGCTGCAGTGGATCTTTGATGTTTGAGAAAAATGCCTGAGGATCCCCCACAACCTCTGAAATAGTAGTAATATTATAAAAGAGGGGGAAGTGGTTAAACTGTCCAATGGTCATTTAAATTTATCTCATGGGAATTCTAAGATCGAAAACACAGGGCCCGCCCAGAAGAAGTACTGGCTTATTTTCAAAAGCCGTTCTTACCTTGTTCTCAAAAAACAATAGACACTCAAAAGAGGTTCATGAGAGGAGAAAATGGGACTCCCGGGGGTGGCATATCCTGGATGTCCACCTGCAGGGATCTTCGGGCGGGTGGTGCAGTCCAGGCCAGCTAGAGTCAGGATTGGTCAGTTTAAGGCAGGGGAGGGGTGTAGCTGGCAGTTGGGGACATTGAGGGACAGTTAGATGTAGTAGAGTGCTGTGGTCTTGTCAGGTGGTGGGTTAGGCTTCTCGCTGTTTCCCCTCCCTCCCTCCCCCTGGTTTGGATACGTTTTTTTCATTCATAGGCATATTTATGGATCTTTTCAGTGGTTGACCTCATTGGTGTTTAGGTTTGGAGCTGGAACTTGGTGTCACTTCTGGACAGGTGGCAGAAATGCAGGATCTCGCGTTAGGCCGGAAGGGTTGGGGCCTTGCAGGGCACACCTTGGCAGAGGGAATCCAGGGGAGTGATGCTTGGGTTACCTATGAAGGAAGGCGAACTGGGGAAAAAGAAGATTGAGCGAATGTTTGGATGGTTGTTGGGGGATTGTTCATATTGAGGGGTAGATTAAGGGTGGGGAGGTTAGTTATGAGCTGTATTGATGAGACAGGATGTTTTCTTGGATTTATTGTATTGTAAACTTTCAGCTGCATAGCTGTCCTAATACAGAAGCCTGTTGCTCTTAAATTGGGCTGGTCTTTCTGCGCCGTTTCACCCAATGAAGTGAAAATATTATTTTACTTGAGTTCCCCTTTAATGTTGACTCAGATGACAAAAAAATGTAGTGACTTCTACATTTGATCAAATTGTGCCTTCCTGTTGAAATCATAATATATCCCTGTGACTCAGTTCCACTTTCCTTTTTGAGTTTAATGAATTCTGACTGAAGTTTGAAATAAAAAATGAGTCTGTCTTCTTAATTAAAACCTAAAGCAAGGGTCTAGGGTGTGGCTGGGGATTGGTAATAAAATGCATCAGTATGGCACACTTGGATATTTTTGGCACCTTCTGGGACCCTTAACATATTGGTGCTTAAAGAGTGGTCTATACCAGTTTGAGTGTGCACAATAGTTAAAGTGAATCATTAGCAGAGAAGCAGTGAGTTCTGCTTAATAGTTTGGTTTTTATTAACTGACCCACACCACAGTTTGTCTTCATCGTAAACAACAATAAACTTCCTGTTACTCAGTGCTGCATCAGTCAGGGATCTGGTAGAATCCAGGATGCGGCAGCTATTATTTTTATTTTTTTTATTTTTATTTTTTAAATATTTTTATTTGCATTTTCAACCAACATAAGCACAGCTGGCAAGTCACAGATAGTTAACCCCACACCCAGGTGCCCCCCATCCCCCCACCCACCATCCGCCAGAACGACATCATGAGCATCAATTCCACAAGATCTAGCCACTTCTTACAGTACATAGTTCTGCAATACTCTGTTACCCCCAACAATTCTCCACAAGTTTCGGTCCCACCGCCCGCTTTCCGACAACTGGAAACATAGCCTCAGCCTTTAGGACTCTTAGTGCGTCAATCTGGCCCCAGACCCCCATCGAGACCATGGTACCTTCTCCATTTACCCCACACTCTACGGAATTTTCGGGGACATCCTCTAGCTTTGTATGTGACCCTTTCGGCCGCCATGTACATATCCATCCCCCTCCTCCATTCCCCAACTTGGGGAGGCGCTGGTGCCCCCCACGCTCGCGCCACATCTCGTTTCGCCACCACTAGGGCCAACATCGCAAAGATCAAATATGGGCGGCTCAAATCTACATCGGTAGTTATCCCAAGTAAAACAAATTTTGGGTCCATTGGGAGCGCTGCCGCTAGCACCTCACTCAATTCCCCCAATATGTGTGTCTAATAGGTGTGGATAATAGGGCAGTCCCAGATAATATGGTAGAAGGCCCCCTGCGGGTGTCCACATCTGAGACAGCAGGAGTCACTAGCTCGACCCATGTGGTGCAGTCTGGCCCTGTCGTAATATACCCTATGTAGTATCTTATATTGTATGAGTCGTAGTCGGGATTTAATCGCGACTTCTCTGTGATGCATCAAGGCTGCCTCCCAGTCTATTGTGTCCATCTCGCCCAAGTCCTGTTCCCATGTTGCTCTCAGTTTCCCTAATCTGTCCGGCGCGTTATTATTCAGGGTCTTGTACGTCAGTGACACTAGTTTACTGGGTACCCGTTCTTGCAATAGACAACCCTCCAGTGGGGCATATTCTGGCAATGCAGAGGTGAGTGCCGTCTCAGCCCTCCATGCATGGCGCAGTTGCGCGTATTTGAGGAACTGAGTAGGGCGCAGTCCATATTCCGCCGCCAGGGTCCCATAGGGTTTAAATTTCCCCTTTGCTACCAGGTCCCCCAACGTGGAGATCCCGATATCGTCCCATCCCCTAAAACCTGTGAGTTTGTGTAGCTCCTTTAGCCATGTGCAGGTCCATATCGGTGTCTGTCTGGTAGGTTTATGTGACCACCCCATCATCTTTGTCGCCCTGTCCCAGACCTCTATGGTTATCTGCGTAGCCGGGAGTAATCGCCTCTTTCCAGCCCCCCCATACAAATAGTGGAGACTAGTGCGGCGTGTCATGGTGTCTCTTTCTAGCCTATACGTCGGGTGATCCGCAGGTGCGTGGAGCCATTTATTGATCGGTGCCAAGTGCTCAGCCCAGTAATACGCTTCCACATCTGGCAAGGAAATCCCCCTATTGTACTGATTTCTCTGTAATGTATCTAGGGCTATTCTCGGTTGTTTCCCTAACCACAGCAGCGAGCGTAGTTCCGCATTTATCACCTTGAACGTCTGTCTGGGGAGGGGGAAATACTCATTCTGTAGGGCATACAGGAAGCGGGGCAATGTGATCATCTTAAACATTGCAGCCCGGCCTAAGATCGTGAGAGGAAGGGCCTTCCATCTAAGGGCATCATCTGCAAAATTCCTAATCACTCGTTGGATGTTTGTTTGATAGGAGACGTGTCGGTCCGTAGTCAGATAGATCCCCAAGTATGTAAACCCCGTCTGGGTAACCTGGAGGGCAGCAGGCAGAGGGGGCCACTCCTCTTTCCCGCGTGGGCTATACAGGACCGATTTATGCCAGTTTATCGTGTACCCCGAGAAGGAGCCATACCTACCCAGGAGCTTGAACAGTGCAGGGACTGTTGTGGCCGGTTGGGCCACATACAAAAGAATATCATCCGCGTACAGCGAAATTTTTTCTTCCTGCATGTCGGCCTGCGATATATGAAATCCCCGTATCTCGTCTGTCTGCCGGACCTCACAGGCCACTACTTCAATGGTGAGGGCGAATAGTAGTGGGGACAGGGGACATCCCTGCCGGGTCCCCCTCCTGATAGGGAAATCTTCAGATAGGATCCCGTTCACCTTCACCCGGGCTCTAGGGTCTGCATATAGCAGTCCCACCCATTTCCTAAAGTTGGGGCCGATGCCGAAGTTGACCAGCGCCGCCTACAGAAAGGGCCAGTGTACAGCGTCGAACGCTTTTTCAGTGTCAAGAGAGAGGAACATATGTGGTTCCTCCCGCCCCTTCACCTCCATAAGCCAGTTATGTGTTCGTCTCAAATTTTGCCTAGTCGCCCTGTCTGGCAGGAATCCCGTCTGGTCCTGGTGGACCAGGCTTGAAATCACCTGACGTAGGCGAAGGGCCAGGACCGTCGCCAAGAGCTTAGCCTCCACGTTCAGGAGGGAGATTGGTCTATAAGGCGCGCAGTCCTCAGGAGGTCTGCCCTGTTTATATATAGGTACGATTGTGGCCATCCGCAGGTCCGATGGGAGGAGACCCTCCTGTGCCGCGTCTTTAAAGAGCGCCAGGAGGTGGGGCGTCAGCAGATCCACACCTTTTTTAAAGAATTCCGCCGGGAGTCCATTCGGACCCGGCGACTTCCCTAGTCGGAGTCTGGCTATTGCCTCTCTAATTTCAGTGGCCGTTATGTCAGTTTCAAGGGTCTCCTTGTCCTCGTCCGTTAAGACCGAGGTGTGGACAGTAGACAGGTAGTCCATGATTTCTTCTGACCCACCCAATTCCCTGGCTTTATAAAAGTCCCGAAAGTAGGAAGCAAACGTCTGGACGATCTGGGCATCTCCTCTCTGTAGCTGTCCCTGACCATCCACCCCCCCTTCAATCCACCTGGCATCCCTTTCCTTACGGCTTAGCCAGGCCAACAGTTTCCCGGACTTGTCCCCAACGTCATATAACCTGTGTAGGGTCGCAAGCGCCTGTGCTTTAGCTTCATCCGTCGCTAAGGCTTTATACTGCTGTTGGGTATCCGTCAGGCGCCGAAGCACCTGAGGGTCTCCTCCCGACAAATACCGCCGTTCTAAGTCTAGTATTTGGGTTTCCAGGGTATTAAGCTCCTCCTGGGCTTTCCGTTTCCCCCAGGATATTCGATTTTGAGCCCTATCGCGGAGTACAGTCTTGTAAGCCTCCCATACGGTCACTCCGGACTGCACCGAGCCCACGTTTTCTGCAAAGTACACTTTCGTGTCAGCCCTAAGGCCCTGCACTATCTCACTATTCTGTAGATCCCATGGCGTCAGTCTCCAACCTCCACCACTGGCTCGAGGCCTCCCACCCAGCCGAACCAAAAGAGGCGAATGGTCCGAAAGACCCCTTGCCAGATACTCTGCTTCGTCGTCGGCCCCAAGTGCATGTCTGGGGAGGAAGACATAGTCCAGTCTGGAATGTACCCTATGTGCCCCCGAGTAATATGAGTAGCTTCTAGTAGTCGGGTGCAGCCGTCGCCACACGTCTGTCAGGCCTAGTGTGGTCATAACCCTGGCCATGGGCGTAGTCTGGGAGCCGTCCTCGCGGGTCCCCGAGCGGTCCATGGGGGTGGACATAACGTCATTAAAGTCCCCACCTATGATGTGTAACGTGCCTGGTGTGTCCAGCAGGACATCGGCCAATCCGGAGAGAGTCCTGGCTTGGAGTTTCGGGGGAGCGTAGATCGAGGCTATCGTGACCCTCTGCCGCCCCCATGTTCCTGACACCCCTACGTAAGTCCCCTGGGGGTCCGTCCAGGTCCGGGTCACCGTAAAAGGCGGGAATCTTTTAATCAAAATCGCTGCCCGCCGTGTAACACGCATGTGCCAGTACCTTATAAGCTCCCCTCGCCAGAAACCCGCACTTCGTTCCTTTAAGGTGGGTCTCCTGGAGGAGGACTATATCAGGGTGTAACCGTTTAATATGTGCCGTCACCAGACCTCTCTTAATTTTGTCCCCTAGACCATTCACATTCCACGTGAGAACCTTGTAGGGGCTGGTCACTAATCCACCTTCGGGGGTTCTATGCACCGTCACGGAGGCCATGGAGTGGTGTGTGTCCAGTTCATCCCTGGCGGGGGGTGGACGGTATGTGCGCCTACCAGTGCGATCCTGCGGTCAGTGTGCCAAACCAACGTGAAACAAAACATAACCCAAAACATTCCCAACCAGAAAACAAGCGCAGCCCCCCCCCTCTCCCTCCACCCCACCTCCCCCTCCCCCATGACTCATCCCCGGCAATATGTCGGGGAGTGGACTTTAGGGCAAGCAGAGGTCTGTCGCTCTCCCGTGCCCAACTTACGCCACAAGCTCAAACTCCTGCGGCTGTCCCAGAACCATCAAGACAAAGTCCAGAAAATATAAAGCCAAAGAAGTCAATGCAAGAAAGGAAAGAAAGGAAGATAGAAAGAGAGTCGAGATCAGCAGAGAAAGATTAGAAAGAAGAGGGCGTGCGTGTCCAGCTTGCCTGCTCCAGCACATTAGTCCGAACCACGGTCATCCCTGCAGGCCCCTGTTCAGGAGTTGGAATCTGGGGGTTCATTCTGGGATGCCCCCGCCTCAGTCAACGTTGCCTGCTCCATCGCAAATATTTCAGCCGCCAAGGGGTGCATCGAGGGGCCCACCACCTCCTCCCCTCCGGAGGAAGAGTGTCCGCTTTCAGTTCCAACGTCCTTCTCAGTGTCATTGCCCATCTGAAGCCGTCCAGAGGGACGGAGCGCACGAGCGCCCGCCGAGAGCCGGGAGTCGAGAGATCCACCCATGCGTCTTCTTCGTCTGCCTGTGTCCTTCGGGGCATACGGGGTGGCTTCCAGGGTGCGGCCCTTTCGTAGCCGCCGGGGCCAAAGCATGCGCTGTGGGTCCAGGGGCCGGTTGCCAGCTCCACCGGGGGGTGCCCTACCGCTTGTCTGTGTTTCCGGAGCCCTCAAGGGGGGGCGCTCCTCAAGCCATTGCCAAGCCTCCTCCGGCGTCTGGAAGAAGTGGGATTTGACCAGGAACAGGACCTTCAATTTCGCAGGGAAGAGCAACATGTATTGTATCTTGCGTTCTCTCAGTTTAGCTTTCACGGAGTCAAAAGTGCGCCTTTGCACCTCCCTACTGTAGTCCGGGAAGATCATTATGCGGGTATTCTCATGTCGTATTTCCCCTAGCTTCCGAGCTCTCTAAGTATCATGTCCCTGTCCAGGAAGTTCAGGAAGCGCGCTATTACGGGCCTAGGCTGCGCCCCCGCAGGTGGTCGGGCCAACAGCGCCCGGTGGGCTCTTTCTATGACAAAACAGGAAGAGAACTTGTCCGCCGGGAAGGTGTTCGGCAGCCAGGTGGAGAGAAATTCCGGCACATTTGTCCCTTCAATTCCTTCTCTAAAGCCCACAAAGCGGAGGTTGTTTCGTCGGGCTCTGTTTTCCGCATCGTCCACCCTCCACAGCAGGTCCTTATGAGAGGATTGGAGTTCCTGCATACCCTTGCGTAGGTCGTGTACCGAGTCTTCCGTCTCGCCCAGTCGCGTCTCTGCCTCCGTGACCCTTCCACCCAGGTTCCGAAGGTCCTGGCGTAAGAGCGCCACTTCTGACCCCACTGCGCCAATCTGGCCTTCTAGCGCCACCCTGGATGCCTGAATTGCCTGGAGGAGGGTATCCGTATCCGAGCGGGCGCCCGGGCGCTCCTCCTGAGGGGGGGCGATGACCTTCGCATACTGGTCCATCTTGCCCTGGTGCGGCGGGTTTCGGGTCCCGGTCCTTTCCCATGGTGAGCTCGGGCAGGCTCAGGTGTTAGGCAGCCTCCACTACCGTGTGTCCTGTAGTCCAGGCACCCTCGGCCTGCAGTGCGTGCGATGCCCGCCCGTCACGCCCGCAAGCGGGCACCTTCACCAGTATGTAGTGTCGCAGGGGGGGGGCAGCCAAGTTCTAGCAGATATTCAGGTACATGGGGTGGGAGGGAGGGGAGAAGACGCCCAGTCCGGCGCGCCAATCAACCACCAAGCCTCACCTCAATAGCTCGAAGGCCCGATCCTCCGGCGGTCTCCCCCGCCCCTCCCAGTTGGAGCGGCCCTGCCTCAGTCTCCCCGACCACCTCCAGGCGTCGCGTTCAGAAGTGTCCCCTCCTGATGGCAGGATCCATGTCACCCTCTCATGCCGGCAGCGAGGCTATCCTTAGTGCACACAGGTTGTTCCACTCGTCAGGGGCCCCCGCTCTGCCTGCACCCCCAGGCCTGTCTCAGTGGTCGGCAGTAGCGGTGCCACCTCTAATGTGGTGCCAGTGGCTCAGGGGGGAAGGCGTCCCATCTGTTGCGGCCTCCTCCGGCGTCGTATCCGTCTCCTTCGCACAGGCACTGTGTGCGATGCTCCGGGGGGGGGGAACGCTCACTCCGTCTCAGCCACAGTCCAGGTACTCGCCTCCTCCTCCCCGCACCTCCGTCCCGGCGCCATCTTGCAGCTCCTTCACCACTCTCAGGGCCAATTCATGGATGCCGGGGGGGGGGAGGGTCCATCCGTCGCAGCACTCCACCGCCCAGCTGCACAGCACGAAAACAATGGCCCAGGATTGACTCGCCGTCGCTGTTCAGATCCTCCCTGTGCAGTCCCGCACTCCCGGGGGTCCACTCGCCCACCTGCGGTCTCCCTGCCGCGGCTCCAACTCGTGCCTCACAGCTCCGCTAGGGAGCGGACCCGCACTCACCACACGTGGGTCCCGGCAGCGATCGCAGGTCCCCACGTCGCCTCGCCCACAAGCCTGTCTCTGTGGCTCCGCACCCCGCCACTTCAGCAGCTCTCAGGCCCGGTGGGGGAGGGGCTCCTCCTACGGGTCTGCCGCGATCCACCAGCTTCGGCCGCACCTTCAGGAGTATAGAGCCTTCTTAGGCACTCCAGTCGTTGTTCCAACGGGGCACCGCACCTCGAATCAGCCCCAGTTCTCAGCGGCCCCTCCGTGCCGGGTCGCAGGTCCCGATGCAGTGCCGCCAGTCCTCAGCTACGGTGCGGCGCCATCTTGGGGACTGCCAGCTTGTCCGGGCGTACCCGATTTCCAGTCCCTCGGGCTCAAATAGCAGAGTATTCCTCCCGATTTCAGCTGCAGGCAACAGCGGGGCACATCGTCGAGCAGTTGCAGTGTTCTCCGGGTCTGCAGGGAACCAGAATCAATGGCGGATGAAGCTTTCAGCCGGAGCTCGGCGAAAGCACGTCTTACTCGGCCATGCTGCTGGCCACGCCCCCCTGCGGCAGCTATTATTGAGCCATATCCGGATCCTGGCCGGCTCCGATGAAATATACACAGGGGCTTATTTATGGGCCCTTGCGTCACTTTTGCGCCGCCGGTGCGTCACTTTTTGTGACGCACCAGTGGTGTAAAAAATGCACCATGTTGCGCCATATTTACAAAGTGACGCATCTAGGTAGATGCGTTACTTTGTAAACCCCTGCGCCACATTATACCTGCGCCAGGTATAATGTATGCAGGGGGGGCGTTCCGGCGCAAGAAAGGGTCGTAGAAGTGATGCAGTGAAATCTATAGGATTTCACTGTGCCACTTCTAGGACGCAAATGCGTCAATATCTTAAGCCTACCTCATGGCAGGCGTAAGACTGACGCAGGCCCATTTAACATGGCACTTTTGTGACATACTACAGCAATACGTCATTTTTGCACCTACAGATAGGTCAGAAATACTGACGTATCTGTAATTCCTTGCGACATGCTGCGTCATACTGTAAATATGATGCATCATTGGTGTCGCAAGGAGGGCGGAATGAAATGTGACGCATCGCTGTTTTCTCGCAACGATATGTCACTTTTCATAAATGAGGGCCAGAATATTTTCCGGTGCAATGCGCCGACACTGGGATACACTCAGCAGCGCCTGCACTTTGCATGCTTTACAGGGCCGGCTTTAGCGTTGGTGGTACCCAGTGCGACAATGTTTGTTGGCGCACCCCTCAATGAACACCTTCTCCAGGGATTCCTTCACTACCACCCTTTAACAGTGCCCCTCAAGTCTCCATAAACACTCTCTCTGAGATGCGTTTAAGGAGTTTTATAGTGCAGCCGCCACTCATACCAGTGTAGAGTGTCAGAGCACTTTACATCACACACACTACACAGAGACAATCAATCATAGGTGTGTAAATCAGTGTATAGGAAATGTTACATCAGACAGAGGACTACAAGGTGTAGGAATCACCTGTCATCCATACTGATAGGCAGTATAGTTTAATAGTGCTTGGTCTGGAGAAGCACAAACTCAGAATTTACAACTTAATACCATGATTGAGGGGTCTCATTAATAATCAGAATTCATTTCTATCCAAATGAACCCTTTTTCCAACATTAGGATGATGAAAGACTGGAGAAAATATCATAACGCTCCAGCCTTTACCTAGCAGTTTGCATTCAGCTCTTTGATGACGGTTTATAGCTCACATCTCACTGTGTTAGGATTATAACGTATAAACTGCAAGTCACAAAAGGATCTCTCAGACAAAAGCAGTAACCTACTGACCTATTTACATTATATGCACTTTATGATCTGAATGGTACATGCTCTTTGCAGCAGGCACATTAACCCTCTGCGCTACCTTACCATGAGTCAAAACCGCCACAAGACAAACCTCCGATCTCTCTCTAGGAAGAACATTAATCATTGGAGTTATCTTGACATTTTTATTGTTGCCTGAAATTTTCTGGAGGCCAGGAATGGTCAGCAGGTGCTTTTAAAACCATAAAATACTTGCAAACACTACGCCCTACCCCAAGTAAGTGCCCGGTGCGGCCGCACCGGTCGCACCACCCTAGAGCCGGTCCTGATGCTTTAAGTCCAGAGCAGCAACATTCAGAGGGTGAAGGAGGTCACTTATTTTCGGTTACTAACATATATGCCACACTTACAGGTCCATCTGCACTCCTTTTGTTTGACTTTCATCTTGGTTGCAAATTTCTCAAGAGATTAATTATGATATGGATGTAGATTTTCCAATTTTTCAATCTCTGTGTGTAAGAGATATGCCTGCACTGTGAGAATGCCAGATGTATTAGTATGAGTAATAACATTAATAACCATTTATACAGCACGTGCTAGTGTTTATTAGTGCCCAAAATAACCCTGTTTAGCAGCCACAGAAAAACAAAAGATTAAGAAAAATACTGCAGTGTTCTAAACCTATGCTTTGCAGGTTGTGTGCTGCTCCTCGATGCCAGTTTTACTCACCTCACTAAGCTGTATAGTAACACGTCCTAATTTGGTACTTGCAGGCAACACAAAGATCTCTGTAGTTAAAGCATTAACCCACGGAGCAATCCAGATAGAATACAATTTTTTGCATGTTATACACTGTGATTTGCAGCAGGCACATTAACCCTCCATGCTACTTTAGGATGACTCAAACCTCTGACAAGAGTGAACACAGATCTCTCCATCCAAGTGCATTAATCAATACACAGTTGTATGCACAGAGCAGCAAGTGCCTTAACCTCATAAGATATTTTAAAATGCAATCATTTTTCATTCAATCATGTAAGCCAGTAGCCAATTACTATCAAATTTGTCCTTTTCACCAATTTCTTTGAGCCAGAGGTTTTAAAAGGAAATCTACAAATTGTCTGTCAGGCTCTGGTTCTCATGACTCCTCCTCTTCTGACCACACCCCCTACCTGCTGCCACCTTTTTACCCCCCCCCCCCGCCCTCAATTTATGGGATACCTCAGCGCTTTTTTCTAATTTCCAGCACTGCTGTTACCTCATTTATCAGGACTCAATTTGCTATTATGTGCAAATGGAAAGTCATTGCTAGAGAAGATGATAGCAATGAGTGTTTAACTCACTGAGCCAACTTGCGATCTTTTAATGATACAAAGTTAGTGCTAGTGTAAAGCATAATGTGAACAAATGATGCAAGATATTTGGAGGGTAGAGGGAGTAAATTAAGATCATGATGGGAAAGCATGGAGGTACTATAGAGTGTGAGTAGATCTGTTCTTAGATGATACTGAATAGGATTTGAATTTAGAGTATGAGAAACACTCTGTCAAACAAGGTGCAAATGGATGTTTGTCCCCGATTTCGCATTCCGAGACACAAACAGCAGAAGAATCCCCATTTGTATCCTGTACACATTTCTCTAGATGAATAGATGCGACTATAATGCTTGGCCAGACCATTAGAGAATAATTTCTGGTTGTCTTATGAGAAGTTTCTCTTGCATAATTATTATTAACAACCAATTGTGGAGCAAATATGATATCTTGCTTCATGTAAATGTTGCACTTTCTGATATTGCACTGACAGATTGTTAAACCTAACGCACTTATATGACCTGGCCCTTTAGCAAGCCCTGTAATGGCTTCTTACTTCAGGGGTATTGATCAGCTGTTTTACATAAATATCATTTTTACATTATGATAAGGGAGTTTTAACTTGTTTTAAGTCTTGAAAGCAGACCAGCAAGTATGTGAATATAATGCTTGGTCAGACCTTGAAGAAACATTTGGGGTTGTCTTCTGAGAAGACTCTTTTGCACAATTTCTATTTACAATTAATTTTTTTATCCTATCCTATATTTAACATGTGATTTTCCTATATTGTGATTCATATCTATTTTTATCTTGTATGCTTTGATGGTTATGATAACTGAAAAAAGTAATTTTGATTGATTGCTTGAAGTATTCACTTTGGCGCCTTGACTCTCTATAGGTAGATTAGGTGATCCGCCAAGGGTCAGCGCGGGAGATGGTTATTCATTTAAAAAATATAGAGCCCTTTATTTTTGTAAGGAAATGGAGGGTGTTTAACACCCTTAATTCCTGATGCCTGAACCAGATCTAACTACAGTCCACACTCACTCTCCTCATCGCCCCTCTGACGCCTCGCATCCAGCTCATTCATCCTACTCGGAGACCTAAACTTCTGCCTAGAGGATCCGACGACCGACCCTAACTCCACTGCCGTCCTGGAGGAGCTCAGCATCTTAAGGCTCACCCAGCTAGTGAAGAACCTGATTCATGTGACTGGACATCACCTTCACCCCATCTTAACCAACTTTCCCAATATCACCCAGCAGAACCACTGGCACCAAGACCACCTGAAACCAGTGAAACAAAATTCCCGAATGACATCTGGATGTCTGAGCTCCACTCCCAATGCCCCGACCACCACGACAACCTAGCATGCTCCATCAGGAACCTCAATAGGTGGATGACCTCCAGCGAGGACTCCCTGGCTCCCAAAACCTCCCACATTCCTTGATCCAATCCACAAGCCAGCTAGTACACCAAGGACCTGAGGCTCTCGAAGCGTCACTGCAAGCCGCTGGAACAACGGTGGCTCTATCACAGAGGCTCCTACAAGTCAGTCACCCGGATCTACCACCAGCTCCTCAAATCCTCCAATAGATAAACCCTCACAGAATGGATCCACATCAGCTGCAACACTACCTTAGATATCTTCAGTATTAGGAAGAAATTCTCATCCATATCTGCCAACTTCACCACCATCACCCCATCACAGGAACTCTGTGCACAACTCTCCGACTATTTCACAAGCAAATTCAACACTATTGACAATAACTTGTACGCCCCAGCCATACCTCTCCATCATCAAAGCCATCTACTGCACTGACAGAAGCATCTTGGAAACTGCATTGACCTGCTGGCCAGCTACCACCAGAACAGAAACCGCTAACACCATGCGATCCATACACTCGGGAGAAGACTAAGCCAGAGGCATCAGATAGACCTTATTCTGTACAGTGGAGGCCCTTGACTGTGCGGATGACCTGTCCTTGCTCTCACACACACATCAGCATATGCAGGAAATGTTGTTTTGCCTCAACATCTATGCAGAGCAAGTGAGCCTGAAGAGCAACACAGAGAAATCAGAAATCATGTCACTCAAAATCCCAAATCACTCACCAGTCAAGATAGATGGAGAGGACCTAGCCATGACTGAAGAGTTCACCTACCTAGGCAGTACTGTCAGACTTGATGGAGGGGCAGGCAGTGACTTCAACAGCAGACTAAGCAAAGCAAAGAAAACCTTCAGGATGCAGAACAATGTGTGGAGGTCATCTTAATACAGCCTCAATACCAAGCTGAAGCTTTACCAGAGCTGCGTTGTGTCCACACACTTGCATGGACCAGACTGCTGGAGGTTGCCAAAGAACAATGTCAGCAAACTGTAAATCTTCCACACCAGTAACTTCAGAAGAATCTTGCACATTTTCTGGCCGTGAACCATCTCCAAGTAAGAACTGCTCACCAGATGCAAGCTAGAAAGCATAGACACCATCATTGTGAGAAAAAGATGGAGATGGAGAGGGCACCCCATCAGAAGAGAACAACACCCCATCACAAGAACAGCTCTCTACTGGACCCCAGAAGGCAAACAGAAGAGAGGCAGGACAAAGAATACCTGGCGGTGAACTGTGGAAAGTGAAATGAAGATCCTGAACCACAGCTGGGGCACCGTACAGAAACTTGCCCAAGACAGACAGAAGTAGAGGTCATTCGTTGCTGCCTTACATGCAAGTCGGTATAATGGCCACTAAGTAAGTAATCAAGTCACGTCAGTCACCTCCACCTGCTTTCACATCCTCAATATGCTCAGTAAAGACTCCAAATGTCTCACTTTGACACCTGCAGATATGTCACGCAAGCCCTCATCACCAGCAGGCTCAACTACAGCAATACCCTCTACGTCGGCTTCACAGCTCAACTCGCCAATAGGCTCCTAGTAATAGAGAACACAGCTGCTAGATTCACTATCAAACTCCCACATCTCACCCACATATCTAAACACCTCAAAACCTCCACTGGCTCCCAATCCACAAACACTCCTTTTTGAAACTACTCTCACATTCCTACTAGGCGCTTCACACCCAAGGTTCAGCTTCCCTCAAGAGCCTCATCCCATTCTACTCCTCAGCCAGACAGCTCTGCTCTGCCAGCCTTTTGCTCACCTGCATCCCTCGGATTCACCAAGCCAGAGCTGGATGTCAAACCTTCTCCTTCTGTGTCTCCAAAGCCTGGAACGAACTCAGCAACCACATCAGAGCCTCCAGCTCCATCCTTGAATTTAAGAAGAACTTATGACCTGGTTCTTCCACTAGCCCCAGATTGGTCAGTACTCCACCCTTCATAGGTACCAGAATATCCTTCTGGGTGATATGTGCGCCCTACAAATAACAATAACATAACATAACAGCCAAATGCCCAACAACTAGTCATAGGAAATCCCAATTGTCCATTAAGAATGTGAAGCGTTTATGACTTGAGTTCCTAATTGAGATTAATTTTTGTTAGGGAGATTAACCAAACTTTTGTAAAGAAGGAATACTTTGAAGTGATTTACTTAAATTTTCTGTCCCAATAGTGACAGCAGAGAATAAATCAGAATAGAACCTTGTATGTAATTCATACAAGAACAAATCTTAAGAACAAGGTGCACACTGATTTTAAATTTGGAACAAATCCCTCACCATCACTATGCATAACTTAGGGGTACAAAACAAAAAATTCCACATCAACATTAATCTTGCACAACAAATCAAACAAATGAGGTCAAATATTATTGTATGTAAAATCCATTCTGATTGATATCAATATGCCAAAAAAGAAACATAAATTCAATGGTGAGAATCACGAATATGGAACGAATCGTTCCAACAATAAAGAGTGAATCATCAACGCCAACTCCTTCGACATGCAATTATTGGATTTTCACCATTGAATTGATTTATGTTTTTTGTTCACTCAAAATGTATACATTGCAAAATAACTCATCCCATTGGTGAGCGTGCTATTGTCCAACCTAACATCTGGACAGCATGATACAACGCAGAGTTAATAAATTTTGAAAGAGCAGAAAGTACATTAGTACAATAGAATTATAAACATTCTACGAAATGATATTCACAAACCTATGTACAGAGTGGTGTAGCTAGGCCTTAGGCCGCCCATGGCGGCCCCTGCGTTTGCCGCTCGCAGCGGCCTGATCAAAGAGCGTGGGGGGCGTTGGCGATTCATGCGGCTGCAACGGCCGCAGGTAAGAGCAGCGGTCCACCCCCACTGCCCCCCGTAGCTACGCCACTGTTTACGTTCTAGTAGTGAATATGGAAGAGATAGAGGGAGTGGCTGAAAAATGAGGAATGCTTACTAGTAAAGGGGAGGGGTTTAAGGGAGGAGCAAGGATGGCCAACCCCTGGTACTGTAACACCATTCCATAGAAGTCAATGGAGGTAGGGACTTAAAATAACACCTCATAAGAAATAATGTGGAATGAATTTAAAATATTTAAAATTGTTGAAATATAAATAAATATAATTCAATGAAAAACAATTTAATAAATACATATTTATTTATTTAATTATAAAATATCTTAAAAACTTTTTTGCATTAAAAATTTATGTAAGACTATATTTTAATAAAATATGATTGAAGTACTGTAAACGAATTATGTTCACAACTTTTAAGAATAAATATTAATGCTTAACAAAAATGTAACTTCTTTACTTTAGGTGGGAATATATTTTTTAATTTAAACTTGAATTTAATATATTTAAATCAATTTATTTTTTAATTAAAAATAACGTTTAAGTGCTGTAGCATTTTTCTTTAGTTCTACATTTAATACAAATATACAAAACCAATTTACATTCATATTTCACTTAAAATATTTTACCAAATTGTTTCCAAGTTTTATTAATACTTTTACTCTTCCCTACACTTTACCATTGAGGGACTATGCAGTTGGGGTAGAGATCACCCTATGTTAAAATATAGTGAAAAGTTCCATATACTTTACCATAGGGAAATCTCCTCAGTCGAAGTGTAGATCTCCATATGGTAAAGTATGGGGAAAAGTTAATATTGCTATATATTAGTCTTCCCATGGTAAATCTGATTAATTCAGCATTTACTATGCTTGGAAATTGATGCAATAACTTGGCTACCTAGACTTTCACTGTGATTTTGTAACTATATAAACTCATTGCAGGCCACTGGATCAGAGCCTGGCAACATCTCCCAGTTTTTCGGCTTCTTTTCTATTGTGCACTTTGTCACTCAGTATTCTGTACCAACACCTCTGTTGGTTTGTTCCCTTCGGTTTCTCACTCTTCTGAATACTTTACTCTCCCTTCCTTGTATACTTCCTGCAACTACATCACATAACCTACTTGCTACTCCTATATGTTGCCATATTATTATTGAGTACCTGGGTTGGAACAGGTGGAGAATTGGGATTGTTGGCTATACTCCCACCCTCTAAAAACAGATGCTTTCTCTATAATGTATGTGGGACTGAAGTTAGAACAGAAAATGTAATTCTCCCTCCCCCATATAGAGAAGCTTTGCCCAGAGTTAGTGGGATGGGGTGTTAGAGTAGTAACTCTGGTTTCACTTGGCCACTCCCCCTTAAAAAATGCACTTTTCCCATTGTTTGTGGGACTGGATTCAAATAGTAAATTTTACCCCTAAATGTACTCTCCCCAGTGTTTATGAGGCTGGAGGTAGAATAGTAAATCTGACACCCGACCATCCAAATATATGAACCTTCCTAAATGTCACTAAGATTGGAGTTAGAATAGTAAATCTGCCTTCCAAAATATATATACTTTCTCAAATGTTTTTGGCACTGGAGTTTGAACACTAAGGGCCTGATTACGAGTCTGGCAGTCTTGCGACCACCAGACTCGCAGTGGTGATGGGCTGGCAGTCCACTGTTTTGCTGATTACAACTTTCAAAGTCATATCGGCGGTGGACTGCCTGCTGTGCCATGGAACAGTCGATCCCTGGCAGTGGCGAAGCTGTGCCACAACGCAATATGCTGAGCGGGCACTGTCGTAGTCCCACTCAGCATATTAAGAGTTTGTTCACCACCAGCATTTCATGGCGGGAGTCCCGCCATGAAAAGGCTGCCGGTGAAGGAACAAAGGGGGCCCTACAGGGCCCCCATGTGCCCCCCGCCATGGGAATACATTCAGGGGGGCCCCCCCTCGCTGTATCCCCACAAAGGTCCAGCACGGCATGGGCGTCACCGTCCATGCCGTGCTGGAACTTTTTTACCGTTACCATTGCGGTGCCTAATTTCCAGGCGCCGCCATGGGAAAGGCAAAGGACCACCAACCATATTACGAGTTGAACTCGTGTTACATGAGTTCAACTCGTAATACGGCCAGTGGTCCTTGCGCGGCTTTGGCGCAGCGGAGGCGGCGTTGTGCCAGTGCCCCTGCGCTAAACTCATAATCAGGCCCTAAGTTTGACCCCTTCCCATTATATACGCTTCCCTTAATTTATGTTGGGTTCAATAGTATTTTTTAAAATATCCTATCTATTTTGGGGATTTCTTTCTTGTAATTTGATTTTTTTAAATTATGTCAATGTTTATATTATTATTCAACTACTTTTCTAAAAATGATATTCAATAAATTATTGTTTATTAAATTGAAATTAGTTTATGTATGATTATTTTTATCTATATTTATTATTTTATATTTCTACATTTATTGTTGGTTTTGTTTTGAAATTGATTAATAAAGTTTTAATATATATTTTGTAAATTGATCTAATTTATGTTGGAAGACTAAATAAAGTTGTTTTAAAAATTGATATTATCTTTAAGTAAAGGTACAGTACAATACAGTAAATATTTAATTCGGGACTTAGCCATTTAATTAAATGTATTTTCATAGGATGAGCTTTTGAAATTTAAAACACAATTTATCTAAATTAAACCTGTAAGTATTTTATGTAAGTAATGTATTTTTTGGTATAATAAATTAAGTATTAATAGAACATAAGTATATGTTTGTTTTATATTTATGTAGTAATATTTGAGAGTAAATTAATATGTTTATTAAAAATGTTCCACTTATAAACTTTATTTTCAAATAAATATTTTGGTATAGTTCGCTTTCATTTCTTTTCAATGCTATGTTTTTATAAAAGATTTTTTTTGCAATCAGTATTTTTATACTCTAAATTTTTGTGCAAGTGTGTTATTTTGACAATTCAATTTTTAGATCTTGACATTTTTGTATTTGATCTTGTGACATAGAACCCTTACAGGCACCCAAGGTCAGCTGTGCTATTCATTCGCCCTTGGTCTGTAGTAAAAGGAGTCAGTTCCTCTTATAAATTGGTGCTGCCAGGCATTCCAAGAGTAATTATTATTCTATTGTAGCTCTTTCCAACCAAATGACCTAAAGCTGTCACCTTCCTCTAAACTATGCACGACAAACGACTAACACCTAATTCCAGTTCAGTATGAAATCTTTGATGTCACCTTTGGTAATTTGTAGATGGAATACTCACAATTGTGGAATACTGTTTTTAAGAATTTGCCTGTCAAAAAAGCCAAAACCCACAGGTTACAGCTGACACAAACTTGTCCTTAATCACCTTCACCAATTGGCTTACAATAATTGTAGTCATTTATTAGGCTCATACATCATGACACATGCAAGTAGTTCTGCCTTTGTCTGTAATTACTTTCTGTGTGCTCATTGGAAGTCTGTGATGTCCAACCCTTACACCCAAATTATTTTAGGAATGTGGCCTCTCTTTATTTGCCCAAAATAAATGCTACCTGTATTTGCACATCCGGCCACCAAATGAAACAATCTTTGTTTGGATTGTGGTAATAAGAGATTTTTCTCTTTGTTGTGCACTTTCAAAAGCAGCGAAGGGCACCGTTGGACTGCTAGGTGTAATGCAGTACCAACGTGCCATCTGCATACTTTAAAACTTGCATATGCTGCCCCCAATTTAGGTGGAAGGATATGTAGTGAGGAAATGGATAAGACTAGATCAGCTACAGAGAAGAACATCATGGCTAGGGGCACAGAACCTGGTTGTAGCCCTCTATTAATTACTACTCTCTCAGATAGAGCTCCGGTATTTTTTGTACAGTAACTCAAAAAATGCCCCAGTTCCAACACCTCATCTATTTTAACAAAAGGATGTTACAGTCGACCCAATCAAAGACTGATGAAAAGTTAACAAATCAGGTACGTAAGGTAAGCTTCTGAGTTTAGCCCACATTCTGGGAATTCCACTGCTGGGCAAAGATGTAGTCTCTGGTCATACTCCCAGATCCAATACCTTTTTGACAAACGGGCTACAGTCCTTTTTCTTACACCCCAGAACACCAAGGCTTTCAAAATAATTTTGGCATACACTTTTACATCAACATCCAAAAAGGTAAGATGCCAAAAATTCACAGGGATTGCAGAACCACTTTTTAAAGCTTGTGTTCCGAATCACCCTGAGTCTAACCCCGTTCTGCCCCAAGTCCAACCCCATTCAATGTCTACTTATGCCCACTTGCCGCACTTATTCGATCTTATGGCATCAATTTTATTAGCTATGTTGATGACACACATCTGATCCTAAAACTGGACAACTCCCAGGTTGATGATGGACACTTTCCATAACTGCCTGAGAGACAACAACATTTTAAAATTCAAAGGAGACAACGCCGAGATCCTCTGCTGTACTACTGGGAAACCAGCGGTCTGCTAACCAGCCAATTTCTGGCCCCTGTTGGACAGTGCAAAGATGGATGTGTCTTCACCTGTGCGCAACTTAGGTGTCCAAGTAGACAGTGATGTTTCCATTGACGTACATATTAACAAGGTCTTTCTTCTCAATGTGCATTGCCTTGTTGCACATGCATTGGAAAAGACTGCCTTACCTTACTCCGTCTGCGAGGGCGGCTGAGGTTTAAAATGCCATCCTAAGCAGACTTGACTAATGTAAGGAACTATTTCTGGGATCATTCCTTTACTTGCTGAAGTGGCTGCAGCGTATTCAATCGGCTGCAACTAAATTGTCCTTGAATTTGCCCAGATCTTCATCTTCATTTCAGAATTGTGCAGAGTTTCAGTGACTTCCTGTAACTGAGAGAATCACTTTTATGCATTATCTTCAGGGCAGTTCACAAAAGAGAACTCTTTTCCTGCAAAGAAAGTATTAGTGCTGCTTGCCGTCAAGAGTACTGTGATGTTCTAAGAACTTCTTCCTTTGCATCCCCAAATTTAACAATGTGCGGACAGGTGTTTGAGCCTTTTCAGTTAAAGCAGCACAACTGTAGAATAGCCCACCACCATCTTTAAGAGCATGTCAGGATCTGATGTCATTCAGGAAAGCATTGAAGACCTGGCTCTTTCCGGTTTCATTAATTTAGGGTTGGTCTTCCCACGACTAGGGTCTCTTTTCTGATACCTTTGAGGGTTTAAATGCACTTTATAAATGCTACTTCATTCATTCAATTGATCCCTATCAAGATTCTGGGTTATACCTAGGGTTAATGCTTCTTTAAAAAAGTGGTGAATTATTTTGCCCAAAATGTAGGCTCAAACCATGACTAGGTATTAGGAACACTGTTTCGGTCTGAGGCTCCAGAGGGTTTTATCGCTTCATCTGCTTTTCAATTAAGAATGAAGTAGCCAGATTCAGAGGTATCCTGGCTGATGAGGGCTGAAAGCCTGAAACCGGTCCTAGGATGCTTGTTTCCAGTCCAGGGAGGACCTGGCCTGGCAGTTCGGGCTGGACTGTTCCCATTGGGCGCAGGGTCAAGACTGATTTGCATATGGCTGGGTCCAAACTGGAATGGCATGGTGAGCAAAAAAACGATGGATTTAGGCCCAGATCTCTGTACTGGGGTGAATGTACGACATTGTTCTGCATTCTGTCCATCAATTGTTGTTTTTGCATTTGCCAGATTCAGAGGGGTCAGTGTTGCAGTATATATTTTCTGCAGAGAATGCAAATCCACATAACATGTGGCTATATAGTTAACCTCCAAATTTGCTTCTTTTAAGACTCTTACAGGCACATGCATCAACCATTTTTGCGAGCGCAAACGGTGCGATTCGCAAAAATCGGCCGTTTGCGCCCGCAAAAAGGGCATTTGCGATGCATCAAGGTTCAAGGCACTCGCAATATGAGAATTCGCAATTAATTGCGATTTCTCAAATTGCGATTGCATTTAAGGAATCGCAGTTTGCGATTCCTTAAATGCAATGCAAGAACCACTTTAGAATAGCGATTTCGCTACTAAGGGGCGCAAATTACCATCAAGTTGGACTTGATGGTAATTTGAAAAAACTTTGAAAAATGCACTAAAGTGCTTTTTTCAAAGTTGTAGGTTACACACACACATGCCCTTGGGGCATGTGTGTGCGTAACATGTGTGCACAGAGCAATTTCAGGGGTGCAACAGGGTGTCCTTTTGACACCCTTGCAACCTTGAAATTGCATGCGCAATTTGCGAGTATCTATTGGTACTCGCAAATTGCGCATGCATATCTCCCAT
Organism: Calotriton arnoldi; assembly: GCA_963921515.1. Lineage (NCBI taxonomy): Eukaryota > Metazoa > Chordata > Amphibia > Caudata > Salamandridae > Calotriton > Calotriton arnoldi. The sequence goes on from CAWUFW010018503.1 coordinate 85,939, forward strand.
TCATTCCTATGGGCCTGTAGGCCCATAGGAATGAATGGGAAGGCATTCCTTAATTGCGACTCTCAATTTGCGAGTCGCAATTAAGGAATGTTTGGGAATCGCTAATTTTATGGCGATTCCTTCATGCATAGGCTTTTGCAATTCCTTAATTGCGATTCCTTAATAATCGCAATTAAGGAATCGCAAAAGCCTACATTGATGCATGTGCCCGTTAGTTCCTCCCGTCCCTTCGCACATTGTCTGATTTTTTTAAAAATCTCTGTGCTTGACCATTTCCTTTCAAGCAGGGTGGCCTCTTTTGTCTCCCCTGCTAGATGTTGCTCCTCCCAAACTCTCATCTTATAAACCTTCTATAAAATAGCTAAAATAGCTAGGCTAGTTTTATCTCCTCTACTTATCGTTCAAATCCAGTGATCCACAACTTTTATGGATGTCTGAGAGAGCCTAAATACCTACTATTTTCTTTGAACCCTAATTTTTTGAATGATTTGAATTTATTTCGCAGGCGGAAAGCCCAACATATGATGCAAGCTCTGCAGTATATCCCCCTCATTAGGTGCGAGCACACATGGTGACGATTCAAATGGTGTTTCTGTATTCTTAAAGGAATTTAACCTCAGACATTCCACAAAAGTATTTTCTGTCACAAAACTTCTTCTCTTTTACCAACCTTAGGTATGCTTTTCACAGGAATTTCCACCCAGATCTAGCATGACTGCCTGGTGGAAAGGATCCCTTCAATGTGATGTTCGATCACACATTTTGAGCATGTCTGTTACAAAGGGAGCAAGACAAGTGTGTAATTCAAGAGCGCAGCGCTTGCAAGTGGGCGGTGAGTAGATTGATCCCTGCTTTGCTATTATGACGGCGGAAATGGCTGAGGCCAATATTTTTGCAGTTGCTTATTCTCTCATCTTCGATACCAAAGGGGGATGATGGACGGAGCGTTAGAGCAAATCAAACACTCACCCCCAGTCAAATGATCTGGGTTTAATCCATTATCATTCTTTAGCTCACTCCACCACCCCAGTTCAGACATGGCCATATGCAAATCAGTCTGACCCTGTGCCTCATGGGAACAGTCCAGCCCGAACTGCCAAGCCATGTCTTCCCTGGACCGGAAACAAGCATCCTGGGACCGGTTTCGGGTTCATAACCCTCATCAGCCAGGCTATCTTGAATCCAGTGGCAAAGTGAGCAAGGGACCCACGTCTGGGCATACCCTGCCAACTTAGGGCGAACAAAGCGATACCAAAGGGGGATGATGGACGGAGCGTTAGAGCAAATCAAACACTCACCCCCAGTCAAATGATCTGGGTTTAATCCATTATCATTCTTTAGCTCACTCCACCACCCCAGTTCAGACATGGCCATATGCAAATCAGTCTGACCCTGTGCCTCATGGGAATAGTCCAGCCCGAACTGCCAAGGGGTGGTGTGGTGAGCAAAAGAATGATGGATTTAACCCAGATCCTTGTGACTGGGGGTGAATGTTTGCATTGTCCAGCATTCCGTCCATCAATTGTTTCTTTTGCATTTGTCGCCCTAAGTGGGAAGGGTATGCCCAGACGTGTGTCCCGTGCTCACTACACCACTGGTTTCAAGCTAGCCTGGCTGAAGAAGGGTGATGCCCTGAAACCGGTCCTAGGGTGCTTGTTTCCGGTCCAGGGAGGACCTGGCTTGGCAGTTCGGGCTGGACTGTTCCCACAAGGAACAGGGTCAAGACTGATTTGCATATGGCTGGGTCCAAACTGGGGTGGTGTGGTGAGCAAAAGAATGATGGATTTAACCCAGATCCTTGTGACTGGGGGTGAATGTTTGCATTGTCCAGCATTCCGTCCATCAATTGTTTCTTTTGTATTCTCTCATCTTCAGCAGTACTACAATCACTTTATGTTCCTTCAAATGAAATATTTTGTAATACAATTTTTAATTTGTTTACCTGTTTTTTAAAGGTATATTAAGGTGTACTAGTTTGATCGTCACAGAGGTTGATAGTGTTTCCTAAGTGGGCATTTTTTTACCTCTTATGTATCAGCTATTTGAACTGTGGTATTGCTACTTTTTGGTAAACAAATACATTTTTTGTTTTTTATAATTCTTAAATCCATGCACTGATGGCACGAAAGGCACTTTATACCCCATTTTGTATAACATGTTGCTGCTTGCTGGAATTTTGTTAAATGAAAGTTTTTCGAACCTTGGATATCCTTTCTGATTGTTAGATCTCTTGGTGGGGTGGTGTAGTTTATTACGTGTATACAATTGTAAACTAGAATCTTATTTTATCTATATGTATGTAATTTTGAGATTTTATGTGGACCTCTTCGGAATTTTGTAACATAAATAAAAATAAACTTGAAAACATTGAAAACTTGAGTAGATTGAGCAGGGATGTTTTGGGGGATCCTTCCATTGAGCACCCAGTGATTACCCTTAAGCAGTAGAGATAGAATGTATTCCCCCATAGCCTCAAACATCTGCCCTGTGATGGACTGCACAGGAACATTCCGTAAGTCACAGAGTAACTGGACGGCCTCTTATGCACTGCTGCTTTTTTGCCAGGTTGAATTTAAAATCAATGGTGAATAACAACAAAGACAGTGGACATTTCTCTGTGGTAAACTGGAGAGCTTCTGATAAAAGAGATAACAATGCAGCTTTCTGCTTGCATCCTGGTGGGATCTACACATTAAACAAGGCTAAGGACCTTGACTCCTGACTTATTAGTGCACTGTGAATAGCTAACACCTCACTCTTTGAGTTTAGCACGTCTATTTGTTGACTGCCTAGTCTCGAAATTGTTGGAACATACATATTCAATCCTCCATTTGGTTGTATATGTTTGACTTTTTAACTTCCACTGTTGAGAAATAGTAAAAACCCACCGAGGGTGCTTGTCCTATACGTCATGTCTACTATTTTGATGTCACCTTAGTTCTGCTCCATGATGCTACTAGCAGGGTCTCAATCCTGGTCTCTAATTCATTAAATATGGTAGAAATGCTCAGAATTGTTAAGACTTAGTGCTGCGACTTCTCTGCCCCGATCCTACTCTCCCTCTCCTTGGTAACTTTCAGTGGTAGTTTGATGCCACACGGATGAGTTGCATAGTTAGAATTCCATTAAACCTTTGGGATAAAGTATATTGAATTCTCTTCTATCCATTTTGCATTCTCCAACCGCTGAAATAGCCTTGCCCTGGGTCCTAGGGTCTGAGGTTCTGATTAGGGCATCAAGTTGCTTCTAGGTATTAGGACATTGGAGTAAGGAGCTTTCAGCTGTTGCAGCACATTTATTTCCCAAGAAGCAAAAACATCATAAGCGACAATAATTATTGTGCTACCTTGTCTGACACCCTCTCAATTATTGTAGACCCTAATTCTCTTTTCTGTTTAAGTTTGCTTGTTTTCTGTGCAGAGTGTGCGTGATGAGTAATCGAGTGCCTTATCCCACCAGAGACTAAAAAAGATTCTTTCAGCCATAAGCCAGACCTATTGTCTTTGCCAATGCTTGTTACCATTTGAACTTCGTTTGCATGTATATATTTTGTGATAATACAAACCCTGGCTTGGTTCACATTTTTATTACAGCTATGGTAATTGTGCTGTACTGTGTCTAGATTTAAAACCATACTGACCCCTTTAACCTAGGCTGGACTGCTCATCCATGTTTACCCGGAGAGCCAAGGGGGCTTCAAAGTCCTACTGTTCAATCACAGAGCAAGTACACAAGTGTCCAGATTTGTGGGGAACATGGGCCCTCTCACCTCTGACAGTGCTTGGGTACCTTTACACCTTCAAGGATTGGTTCAAAAGTCGGACAAACTGTATTTCCACTAATCCTTTTAATTTCAGAGTGAATAGTGTAGGAACCTATTTTGGGTTTGGCTGGGCTCCCATTTCAACAACATGTCATCTTTCTTTATTTGTTTTTATATATGGAAACATTCTTGAACATTATGGGGGATATTCTCAAGAACGTGTGTTAACTATCGCCAAATTCGCTTAACGCAACTTCTCACATCGCGGGAAAATAACACCGTGTGAACGCAGTATTCTCAACCCGCCGGCACCATGCGATAGTCTCACGATAATGCGACAAATGCCCGTGTTAAAATTAACGCAACGCCGAAAAAATACAAAACACGAACGTGAAAAAAGTTGCGATGTCCCAAATCGCGAAACAAAAATCAGCGATAACCAGCGACAGGACTGCGATTCCCACGCGACATGCGGGAAAATGCACTATAAAAGCAGAGAAAAAAAAAGAGAAAAAAATGTAACTGCGTAGCACCATGGACGCACCCAGACCGAGTGCAGAGGACAACGCGAACCCCACAAGCCCCACAGACGACCAGCCAAGAACCCCGGGGTCGGGGAAGGGCAAGGAGAAGAGGAAGAGGAAGACGGGGTTCAGTCTGCAGGAAAACCGGATCATCGTCACGGAGGTGACAGAACACTACCAACAACTGTTTGTCACCTCCACTGTGTCATCGGCAACACAAACGGAAATATGGCAGTACATCGTGAACAACGTGAATGCAGTCGGAGTGTCGAGGAGGACAATGGAAGAGGTCAAGAGGCGCTGGAATGATGTGAAGGGCAAAATCAAGAAGAAACTCGATGCCAACATGAAAGCAGCAACGCAGATTGGAGGTGGGGGACCAGCGGCACACCAGGAGCTGGATGACATTGAGAAAATGGTGGCCACAGTCATCAGTCGGGATACGGTGCCAGGAGTTGGGGATCGGGACACTGCTCAACATGACCTGACACAACATCAACAGGGTGAGTACCGACCAGGGACTGGGGGACGGGGGAGATGGGCACAATGGCACACATGCACAATTAAGTAGAGCACACTGCACACCCACAATGACTCTGGATCATGTCCCTGATCCCTGTGCCACACTGCAGCACACATACAGAAACTCAGGGAATGTGTGTTGTAATGAATTTATTTGCACATGCTGTGCCTGTGGTCATTTTGTACTGTCTCATGATTGCTAAGGACTGTCACAATGTGATGTCCTCATGTGAAGAAATTGCCAATGATGTTGTTCCTATGGGCTATTCCTGCTGCAGCTGCAGTGGGGTGTGGTCCACCTGCCTCATCTTCCTCATCATCGTCCGGTGCATCTGGCACTTGTAACCATGGGGCATTGGTGCGTACACATATGTTGTGCAACACACAACATGCAACGATCATCTTGCACACGATGTCTGGGCTGTACAGGAGCCTTCCACCTTTGATGTCCAGGCACCTGAAACGTGACTTCAACACGCCAAATGTGCATTCCACGATGCCCCTGGTGCGTTTGTGGGCTCAATTGTACTGCCTCTGGGCCTGTGTGTTCGGGGCTCGGAGGGGTGTCATCATCCAAGGGCAGAGTGTATATCCTTGATCACCTGTGACAGTGCAGAGAGACATGAGTCAATAGTTGGTTCTGCATGATGCGTTGGCAGGCTCACTAGTTGATTGGCGTGTGATATGTGTGTCATAGTGATTCCTGTTTGACATGTACTGCTTGTAGCAAATGAGCGCCATCAATGTGTATTACGTAGCCTCACTGCTGCTCCTCCCTCCCCCGAGCCTATTTACTTGTGTGCGCTGCGCGATTGCATCACATGCACTCCTACGGCACACCATTGTCATGCCTGTCTGCGCATGTCCACAAGCCTGACAACGACACTGTGATGTTGTGCGTTGAAGGTGGGCGGCCACGTGTGTGTAGGCCTATGGTAAGGATAGGGCGGACACAGATGTAGAGTTCATGGCTGGCCTCGCGATGCGGTCGAGGCAAGACCTTTGGCTTATGCTGCGGTAATAGCGATACACACACAACAGTTGGCATGTATGATCCCGGACCCCGAGCGGGCTTGCGCTCATTCATTTATCACTTCGGCCAAGCCCGCACTCCGGGGGCATGTTACATTGCAACTTTGTCCATTGCGGGACGGGTGGCGCCGACACTACAGCAGAGACACACGCATTAGGTACTTCATTGACAAGCCCAACACTTAACCACGCCCAGAGCCCCGGGGTGATTATCCACACCCCTACGCTCGACTGTCGTACGCCAGCCCACTCTGGCAACACCTACCGGGGGGTACGACACAGCTACATGTCCCAGGTCTTCCCCACTGCCTGAAGTGACATGGTTGCGTCCGCTGTACACAGCACAATGCAATGTGGTAGGGCCCGGGGCCCTCATGCATACACAATGACCACACGGACACACTTAGATAGTTTGTGGAACTGGCTATGGGCACGTGCGCCCAGCCCCTTTTATTGCCAGGGTCACATGTCCAGTGACGCCTGTGCTGGATGGGTTTGGGGTGAGTGTGAGCCAGCCCTCAAGGAGTGGTTGGTGCTGGCAACAACTACAACAGTGATCAGACAATCAGAAGTTCACAGTTCAAACAGCAAGGGTCCATGACTTGAGCTGCACAGAGTTAGTGGCCCCGGATGTACAGCGGCCGGCACATGGAACACCGCCACGGGACGGTGACTTCCGGTGCACTGAGGTAGGGCCACGAGAGCTGAGCGGGTCCTCGTCGATGTCCAAGGTGAATGTTGCGGAGGGTTTTGGGGGACAGTGGAAGGTGTTCTTCCAGGGCATGATACAGAGGGCAGTACCAAGCAGACACAGCCAATATGGAGGAGATGAATGCTACTGACTCATTTTGAGACCAAGTCAGTATCAGCTACATGATGATGAAGAAAAACCCCCAGGCCATAGACTCAGACGCCACCAAAGTTCAACCAGAGAGTGTCCATGAATTTCGGGGCACGGAGTCAGTGGCACCAGAGCTGAAAGGGGATGCAGTCTGCGATGAGGCCTGTACAATGGTATAAACTCTGCCATAAATAAATCAAGACTCAGTTCCAAATGTGTGACCTACTTGACCGTAGTGTAGTCCGGAGGCAGCGGTCAGCAGGGGCCCCCAGCCACGTGTCCTTGGCTTGCGATGCACAGAGTTAGTGGCACCACATCGAAGGGAGTACGGTGATGTAAAATCTGCCATAAACATATGTACTCTGCCATTGTATAATCAAGGCTCAGTTCCAAATGTGTGACCTACTGGACCGCAGTGTAGGCCGGAGGCAGCGGTGAAGTACGTCAACGAGAAAGGAGTGCTGGGGGCCTGTGTCGTGGAGGCCGTGATGGTCTGAGGAGGCTGCCAAGGTCGCGGGCCTCGGGCTTGGAGCTTGCACCGGCACGTGGTGGGCCCTCTTTGACACACGCCGGTGTCGGCAGGTGAGCAGTGAGGCCTGGGTGCGCTGGGGCGGGCAAGACGGGTCTTGGGACCAGCGGCCTGGGGTGCAGCAGGCGCACAGGATCGCAGGCACCGCCGCTCACGGCGTCGGCCTCATGGCAGGGTGAGAGGCGCCGCCCTGGCAGTCACGTTGGCCATTCCGGAAGAGAACCACGCCCAGAGCAACAGGCTTTTTATTCACACCCCTACGCTGGCCTGGCATACGCCAGGCCAGCCCACTCCGCTCACGCTTACAGGGGGGACGTAACAAGCTACATTTCCGCGATCTTCCCCACTGGCTGCGGTAACATGGTTGCGTCCACTGTCCAGTACACTCCAGACACCAGCAGTGTATGTCGACATGGAAATGTCTGTGGTCTGCATACTCAAGTCTGTCCAGCACATCCACGCCACACTTGGCATTGTGTACATTCACATTCATGGGTCACTTCCCTCCTTCGCACATGCCTGGTTCCCACCTCTCCCCACATTCTGCTATTGTGTGGCTGAGGTGCCATGCCGTTGATGACTTGTGTACATGGCTAGCCCAGGTTGCCACAGTAAGTTGTGTTGTCGTGTCTGGAATGTGGGAATGTTGGTTGTCATGTTGTATGTGATTTTGTGACGTGTGCATTCCCAGAGTTGTGAGTTGTATGTTGGTGGAGTTGAGGTGTGTGGTGTGTTCAGTTGTTACTTACCGACGAGCAGTGCATTTCCATAGGTGCCATCCTGAAAGCGCTGGTTGATGATGGACTGTCGGAAGATGAAGGAATCATGCACACTGCCTGGGTAGTTGGCGACGACATTGGTGAAGAGTCCCCGGTGGTCCACTATTGCCTGCACATTGATGGAATGCATGTGTTTCCTGTTGCGGTAATTGTGTGCAGTGGCGGCAGGGGGCACGAGGAGTGCATGTGTGCAGTCGATTGCCCCCAACACGTGCGGGAAGCCAGCTATGGCGTAGAAGCCTTGCTTGATCTCCAGCTGTTCCTGCGCAGTGTGTGGGAAGTAAAGTTGCTGGGGTACCATGCTGATGATGGCATCCAAGACAGGTGTGAGGAACTTTGACAGGGCTGGCTGTGAGACTCCTCCGACTCTGGCAGTTGTTGGTTGGAAGGTCCCAGAGGCCAACAGGTGCAGCACGGCCAGCAGCTTTGTCTGCGGAGGGATGTTGGTTCTCCGCTGTGTTGGTACCGTCAGCCTGTGGGCAATGAGGGTCAGGATGCGGAAGCACACCAGGAGCTGGATGACATTGAGAAAATGGTGGCCACAGTCATCAGTCGGGATACGGTGCCAGGAGTTGGGGATCGGGACACTGCTCAACATGACCTGACACAACATCAACAGGGTGAGTACCGACCAGGGACTGGGGGGACGGGGGAGATGGGCACAATGGCACACATGCACAATTAAGTAGAGCACACTGCACACCCACAATGACTCTGGATCATGTCCCTGATCCCTGTGCCACACTGCAGCACACATACAGAAACTCAGGGAATGTGTGTTGTAATTAATTTATTTGCACATGCTGTGCCTGTGGTCATTTTGTACTGTCTCATGATTGCTAAGGACTGTCACAATGTGATGTCCTCATGTGAAGAAATTGCCAATGATGTTGTTCCTATGGGCTATTCCTGCTGCAGCTGCAGTGGGGTGTGGTCCACCTGCCTCATCTTCCTCATCATCGTCCGGTGCATCTGGCACTTGTAACCATGGGGCATTGGTGCGTACACATATGTTGTGCAACACACAACATGCAACGATCATCTTGCACACGATGTCTGGGCTGTACAGGAGCCTTCCACCTTTGATGTCCAGGCACCTGAAACGTGACTTCAACACGCCAAATGTGCATTCCACGATGCCCCTGGTGCGTTTGTGGGCTCAATTGTACTGCCTCTGGGCCTGTGTGTTCGGGGCTCGGAGGGGTGTCATCATCCAAGGGCAGAGTGTATATCCTTGATCACCTCTGACAGTGCAGAGAGACATGAGTCAATAGTTGGTTCTGCATGATGCGTTGGCAAGCTCACTAGTTGATTGGCGTGTGATATGTGTGTCATAGTGATTCCTGTTTGACATGTACTGCTTGTAGCAAATGAGCGCCATCAATGTGTATTACGTAGCCTCACTGCTGCTCCTCCCTCCCCCGAGCCTATTTACTTGTGTGCGCTGCGCGATTGCATCACATGCACTCCTACGGCACACCATTGTCATGCCTGTCTGCGCATGTCCACAAGCCTGACAACGACACTGTGATGTTGTGCGTTGAAGGTGGGCGGCTACGTGTGTGTAGGCCTATGGTAAGGATAGGGCGGACACAGATGTAGAGTTCATGGCTGGCCTCGCGATGCGGTCGAGGCAAGACCTTTGGCTTATGCTGCGGTAATAGCGATACACACACAACAGTTGGCATGTATGATCCCAGACCCCGAGCGGGCTTGCGCTCATTCATTTATCACTTCGGCCAAGCCCGCACTCCGGGGGCATGTTACATTGCAACTTTGTCCATTGCGGGACGGGTGGCGCCGACACTACAGCAGAGACACACGCATTAGGTACTTCATTGACAAGCCCAACACTTAACCACGCCCAGAGCCCCGGGGTGATTATCCACACCCCTACGCTCGACTGTCGTACGCCAGCCCACTCTGGCAACACCTACCGGGGGGTACGACACAGCTACATGTCCCAGGTCTTCCCCACTGCCTGAAGTGACATGGTTGCGTCCGCTGTACACAGCACAATGCAATGTGGTAGGGCCCGGGGCCCTCATGCATACACAATGACCACACGGACACACTTAGATAGTTTGTGGAACTGGCTACGGGCACGTGCGCCCAGCCCCTTTTATTGCCAGGGTCACATGTCCAGTGACGCCTGTGCTGGATGGGTTTGGGGTGAGTGTGAGCCAGCCCTCAAGGTGTGGTTGGTGCTGGCAACAACTACAACAGTGATCAGACAATCAGAAGTTCACAGTTCAAACAGCAAGGGTCCATGACTTGAGCTGCACAGAGTTAGTGGCCCCGGGTGTACAGCGGCCGGCACATGGAACACCGCCACGGGACGGTGACTTCCTGTGCACTGAGGTAGGGCCACGAGAGCTGAGCGGGTCCTCGTCGATGTCCAAGGTGAATGTTGCGGAGGGTTTTGGGGGACAGTGGAAGGTGTTCTTCCAGGGCATGATACAGAGGGCAGTACCAAGCAGACACAGCCAATATGGAGGAGATGAATGCTACAGACTCATTTTGAGACCAAGTCAGTATCAGCTACATGATGATGAAGAAAAACCCCCAGGCCATAGACTCAGACGCCACCAAAGTTCAACCAGAGAGTGTCCATGAATTTCGGGGCACGGAGTCAGTGGCACCAGAGCTGAAAGGGGATACAGTCTGCGATGAGGCCTGTACAATGGTATAAACTCTGCCATAAATAAATCAAGACTCAGTTCCAAATGTGTGACCTACTTGACCGTAGTGTAGTCCGGAGGCAGCGGTCAGCAGGGGCCCCCAGCCACGTGTCCTTGGCTTGCGATGCACAGAGTTAGTGGCACCACATCGAAGGGAGTACGGTGATGTAAAATCTGCCATAAACATATGTACTCTGCCATTGTATAATCAAGGCTCAGTTCCAAATGTGTGACCTACTGGACCGCAGTGTAGGCCGGAGGCAGCGGTGAAGTACGTCAATGAGAAAGGAGTGCTGGGGGCCTGTGTCGCGGAGGCCGTGATGGTCTGAGGAGGCTGCCAAGGTCGCGGGCCTCGGGCTTGGAGCTTGCACCGGCACGTGGTGGGCCCTCTTTGACACACGCCGGTGTCGGCAGGTGAGCAGTGAGGCCTGGGTGCGCTGGGGCGGGCAAGACGGGTCTTGGGACCAGCGGCCTGGGGTGCAGCAGGCGCACAGGATCGCAGGCACCGCCGCTCACGGCGTCGGCCTCATGGCAGGGTGAGAAGCGCCGCCCTGGCAGTCACGTTGGCCATTCCGGAAGAGAACCACGCCCAGAGCAACAGGCTTTTTATTCACACCCCTACGCTGGCCTGGCATACGCCAGGCCAGCCCACTCCGCTCACGCTTACAGGGGGGACGTAACAAGCTACATTTCCGCGATCTTCCCCACTGGCTGCGGTAACATGGTTGCGTCCACTGTCCAGTACACTCCAGACACCAGCAGTGTATGTCGACATGGAAATGTCTGTGGTCTGCATACTCAAGTCTGTCCAGCACATCCACGCCACACTTGGCATTGTGTACATTCACATTCATGGGTCACTTCCCTCCTTCGCACATGCCTGGTTCCCACCTCTCCCCACATTCTGCTATTGTGTGGCTGAGGTGCCATGCCGTTGATGACTTGTGTACATGGCTAGCCCAGGTTGCCACAGTAAGTTGTGTTGTCGTGTCTGGAATGTGGGAATGTTGGTTGTCATGTTGTATGTGATTTTGTGACGTGTGCATTCCCAGAGTTGTGAGTTGTATGTTGGTGGAGTTGAGGTGTGTGGTGTGTTCAGTTGTTACTTACCGACGAGCAGTGCATTTCCATAAGTGCCATCCTGAAAGCGCTGGTTGATGATGGACTGTCGGAAGATGAAGGAATCATGCACACTGCCTGGGTAGTTGGCGACGACATTGGTGAAGAGTCCCCGGTGGTCCACTATTGCCTGCACATTGATGGAATGCATGTGTTTCCTGTTGCGGTAATTGTGTGCAGTGGCGGCAGGGGGCACGAGGAGTGCATGTGTGCAGTCGATTGCCCCCAACACGTGCGGGAAGCCAGCTATGGCGTAGAAGCCTTGCTTGATCTCCAGCTGTTCCTGCGCAGTGTGTGGGAAGTAAAGTTGCTGGGGTACCATGCTGATGATGGCATCCAAGACAAGTGTGAGGAACTTTGACAGGGCTGGCTGTGAGACTCCTCCGACTCTGGCAGTTGTTGGTTGGAAGGTCCCAGAGGCCAACAGGTGCAGCACGGCCAGCAGCTTTGTCTGTGGAGGGATGTTGGTTCTCCGCTGTGTTGGTACCGTCAGCCTGTGGGCAATGAGGGTCAGGATGCGGAGGATGGTTGTCCTTTTGAGCCTGTAGTGGGCAATGACTTCCTCTGGCGTTAAGTCTCCGAGGCTGCTGCGTTTTCGGAAGGTCCGGTGTCTTTGTCTGCGCTGCCTCTGTGGTAGTCTGGGGGGAAGGTCCTGGGGGGGTCCTGGCGGTGGTGGCGGTGGGTGTTGTGGCCCTCTTGGGGCTCCGAGCTGCATGATCAGTAGCTCCATGGCATCTGTTGTTCTTCTGGTGTGGCTGTGGGCTGGGCTCCCTTTTATGGTGCAGGTTGTCGTCCGACTTAACACCAGGTAGGAGCAGGTGTTAAATCCATGCTGCTAACGCGCCTTATCGCATGTTTTTGATTCTTATCGCCGATCTGGCTGGTCGTTGAGAATGTTGCGAAGTGGTGTTTCCGCTGCTTTTTGCACGGGAACGCCTACTCTGCATATAATTAGCGTTAGTTGCCGGTGTCATCCGTGGTGATGTTTTTTGCAGCTGCTATCGCAGGAAAACTGGTGATATCGGCTGTTAGCACCAGCTTGTGAATGGTGCGATGAATTTATCACCACTTTGGCTGCGATAAAGTGCCGCTAAATCGGTGATAATTCCTTGAGAATATGCCCCTATGTGTATATGTGCTGAAAGAATGACTGTGAGTATTGGAACATGCGTGGTTGGGAGATAGGTTGTGCTCAGCAGCGGTGCGCCGGTGTTAATTTTAGCCTTGGCTGATCACGAACACTGCTATGAAAATATAGTAATGGTGATTGCAAAATAGATGATGAATGATGAAGACAGCATCCTTTTTATTGTTTTTGCTTTAAAGATGGAACTGCAATAGATCAGAACGATGAGGAACCTGCTGAAGCGTGAGTGTAAGATTCAGATGAGTGGATTAAGCGCGTGAAGTTAACATGAAGTCAATGAGACATTGTAAATGAGTTGAAGTGAAAGAGACAAGACAGAGGTGGATATTTACAATAAAATGTCGGAGCACAGTGTTACTCCAAAGTTGCGAAATAATGCGCACCCCTGCGTTTCCCCTAGGGCAGGCGCTAAAAAAGATGACTAGCGCCAACCTAGGCACCCTTGCGCCATGTTGCAAGGGTGCCTGCGCTGCAGGGGCGATTGTTTATGGTCAGGAAGGGACACCTTCCAGCACACAAACAATCTTTAAAGGTGATTTGCTGTTTCAATGTGTGCTGCAGAATTAACACCACCTTGTAAATATGGGGTAGAGAGCAACGCCACTGGAACGTCAAAAAGTGACACTCCGGTGGCGTTAGAGGCTAGTAAATATGTCCCCGAGTGTTCTGTGGGAGCGAGAGAGAAACAAGGACAAGAGTGAGCTCTCGCAGAAATATGTTCTTATTTTTGTTGGATGTCTTTTTATGTGGGTTCCCCAAGGCTGTCCTCAGGAGCAGTGCTGGTGAGAGTCTGCAGTACATTGTGAAGCACTGGCCAATGTAACTCCCCTCCCATGACCGAAGCCACCATCCCCACTACCAACTTGCAGACCACCAGAGATGAACGGGTTCCAGATCTAAGTGGGACTACACCTAATGGTAGGAGAGTTTCCAACCCTCCCAGTGGCGGCTTTCGCCACCTTGGTAGATATTTTATGTGGCACGACCTCGCGCGTCACTCAGTTGCACAGCCTTTGAGCGAGATACTTTTTCTCACCATAAACCACAGTTCGTCACTTACTCCTTGTTTAATCAATATTTAACTTTATTTTTTGTATTCCAAACTTAATCTGTTTTTTCATTCACTCCAAAGGTAGTGTTAATTCAAAATGACTCTTTTTTCAAATGCCATCAACATGCCCATCCGGGCCTTATCAATGCCACGTTGAAATTAACAATTCATTCTAGGTGGTTTCATGCTTTTAAACCCAATGCATTTCAGGCTTTTTTAGCCCTCCGTCAGGGGTAACTGCAAAAATAAATAGAACCCGTAAATATTCTACTTGTTGCACCTCGAAATGCCCTTCTTCTCTAATTGTAAGTTGTGCTGTTCAAAAACGTGCTTTTTAAACAAACGTCTCACTGTATGTTCCCGTGACTAAATCGCAGTCATTTGCATTGCCAGTCGTGTCTGAATGATGAACCACCCTTACCTTCTACCAAACAAATAATATGTGCCGGTAATCTAGTGCTATAACAACCACCCCCGTAATCCTTTCTTCTTTTGGAAAAATCTTCACCCCATGCCCAACACCATAAACCCATGAATTGGTACCCTTTTAGAAAGCGTGAACAACAAAACATTCACCTCCTCCGCGTTCTCACCAGCCACCATTGCTGCTTCCTTCATCACCTCCACATCACACGTGAAAACCATCTATTTCAAAAGATGACTCTGACCCCGTGACCCGGTTCCAGTTCAACATTGAACCTTAAAGAGACTAAACTTGATGATGTGCTCCTAATTCAAAATAATAATAATGAGCGCCAATTCAACCCACCCAAATAAATACCCCCCTAATAGTTGACCCCTACCCACCATGTTCAAAATATGACCGGTATATGTTACCACATTTTAAAATAATAATACAAATTACTGATTCCATACAAAAATAAAACCAAAAGTCCGGGATACATGTAAATATATCTTAGATGTCCATCATAGAATATGTTACTGTTCCACAAACTTAATTCGTGCATGACCACATGAACTCTCTCCTAGAAACTCGCTGTACTCCTGCTGCCTTTGAAGTGATACTTCGTTTTTGTTTGTTTCTCTCCGTTTATCCAATCTTTTATTTCCGGGTGCAAACTGCCGTAGGGACAGATTAATCAAGTACAATGAATATAGGGTAGAATACCACACAAGCCATCTCATGTTTGTCTATTGTCTCTTTGAGGTTCCTCTTAGTTTGCCCATGCCTGGTCCAGGGAGTGTCTGTACACTGCTCTACACTAGCAACTGGTTAAGGGATCACATCTAGAATTACAGCAGAAGTCATTATTACAGCCGCCCAAAATATATAGGCCACTAAGGGCCATTGGAGGATTGTGCACAAGGTTGCGTACATCACTTCTATTCCAAAGATCTCACATGCCAGTTTAACATTTCATTAGATTATGCATAATTCCACATTTTCCAAAATTTCTCTTAGTTACACAGAAGCAAATTATGTCAAATTTGCAAGTATTGTTGTTGCATTTGGGTAGCACATTATATCCCTGACAAAGTGCGAAGTACATAAGTGAACAGATACCATGTTACACTATTGAGCATACTTAGGAGCATATTTACAAGGTGCTAACACAACCAGAACATCGCTTTTGCGACGTTCTGGTGGCGATATCCCCTTCTCCTTATTTACAAGGTGGCGTTAAGCCACTTAACGTGGCTTAACGCCGCCTTGTAAATAATGCCCCCATTCATGCAGTACTTAGTGTGAAAATGGCGGGCAATGGGTGTTGCAGTGGGCGTTCCGCCGCAACACCCATTGCTTTTTGACGCTGCCCCATGTTTACAAGGTATAGGGCAGCGCCAAAGATAAGACCAGGAATTACCTAGTCTTAAACAGGCGATACGAGGAGAAATGTTTTATTTCTCCTCGTATATTGCTCTTTCCACGTGTGCTTCATTCTGCAGCACACAAGGATAGAGCAAATCGCCTGTTAAGATTGTTTATGTGCAGGAAGGTGTCTCTTCCTGCACATAAACAATCGCCCCTGCAGCACAGGCACCCTAGCAAAATGGCGCTAGAGTGCCTGCGCTGGCACTAGGCAGCTTCTTTAATGTCAGCGCCAGGGGGAAACACCGGGGTGTGCTGTATTTTTGTAAATATGGCGCATCCCTGCATTTTGAAATTGACGGAGCGCAGCGTTACCAATTTTGGCGTAACACTGCGCTCTGCCAGTTTCATGTACATATTCCCCTCACTGTGAAATCTGCTGAATTGCAACGTGGCCTATTTGGGAAGTGTTTTGATATGTGTAATGATCAGAGTGGTGCTCTTATCGTGATATTGATATTGGTTGCTGCGTTTAGGCAGTGCTTAATTTGTGCTGGTATGTAGAGTCTTCCGCTCCCGCACTCATTGTTGGGGACCATGACTTATTTTTCTTATCAGACTTTGACCCAGAGTTAGAACAAGAAAGGCAAAAAAGGGAGAAAAAAATGATAAAGTGAAAGGTAGGGAATCAGTGACACCAGGAAGGAAAATTGTCTGAAATGAATACTGTGTCCCGAATATTATTTACAAAAGCAACGCCATATTGAAGTTAATAATAATAAAAAACTGCAATCAATTGGAGAAAATGTTTGTATACTATATTTAGGACACCGTATTTCTGTAAGAGCAGAGATGGACAAGAACCTTCATGAGGCAGGAAGAAAGGAAATGTAAGATGGTGGAAGAATCAAAACTAGGTATATTTTGGGTTTGGCAACCGTGGAATTCGTCAGCGATGAGGGTGGTCTCCTAAGACATACTTTGGCTCCTAGTGCTTATATATTTTTTTCACCCATTAAGCACTGTTCATAAGCGAGTAGTGCAGCGCTTCCCCATCAGAGGCAATTGCAGCATTTTGCAATTTTCTGGGAACAAGGGCGGGTTGTAAACAGTTAATATTACAATGCCTACTTTAAAGCTCTGAGATTATAATGAGCACAGAAGAGTGTGTTTATTAAATCAAACTAGATAAAACCACTCATCCCTGAGCTCTAATTGGAGTTGTGTGACAGTTGACCTTTACATTTTTTTTGTAACCTGGAACAATGTTTGTAAATTCATAGTCTGTGTCTAAGCTGAGTGAAGAGCTGCTTGTGTTGATGCCACTTATATTTAATCACTTGCTGCAGGAAATAGTGTTGTTGTGCTTGTTTGATAAGAATTTGTGATTCTCTGCAAAGCAACTGCCTGGTAATGACGTGGAATCAGTGCTTAATTTGTAAAAATAATCAAAAACGAGTGCAGGGCCCAAAGGTATTTTTAGGAGCCCGCTTGCAGGGGTGCTGAATGCTGGCTTTACCTCATTTATTCAAGCTGTACCCTTTATATCTATCACTGTTTATATATATATTTACTGAAAAAACCGTAGGTTTCAGGGACGTTATAGTTAGTTAAACATTTCTCTCGTACAAAACCATAGAAATTCCCCCGTTATAGTTAGTTCAGCTAACTATAACTCGCGCCCCCGCAATGCACTGCTGATGACGTCACATATTACATCATTCATGACATGGTCAGTGACATCACTGATGACATCAATGATGACATCTGAAATGACATCACTGATGACATCACTGATGGCATCACCCAGTGACTGTGTGTTTCTGTAAAGTTTAAATATGTTTTATATATATGCCAAGGTGTATTGAAGAATGAGTGGGTGTATAAGTGTCAGGATGGAGGATTTAGTAGGTGCGTGACTGACTGTATAAGTGAGTGATTAAATGTGTCTTACTGAATGCATGGGTTAGTGACTAAACTGTGTGAATGTCTGTATCAGTCTGTCTGTTGTTGTGTAAGCTGCTGCATGGGTTGGTCAGTAGCTACATGACTGTCTATATGGGTTATTGATTGGTTGCCTGAGTATTTGTATGGGTGTCTGAGTGTGTGTGTGGGTGGGTGGGAGGTGTGTGACTCTGTGCATAGATGTGTGAGTGGTTGATTCACTGGGTGTATGGGTTCAAGAGTGCATGTGCAAACAGCTGTATGGGTGGGTGGGTGAGTGTGTGTATGGGTGTGTTGGTGAGAGACTGGCTGTCTCAGTGGTACATGTCCAAGTAACTACATATGTAAAAGGCAGTGTATGTGAGAGTTGGAGTATATAAATGACTATACGAGAGAGTCAGTGATTGTGAGAGTGGCTGTATGGATGAGTGTGTACTTGTATCAGTGATTGTATAAGAGAGTAAGTATGCGTTTGTTTCTGTATGAATAAGTGATGTGGTGTGTGTATAACTGTATACGTGAGTAAATGGAAGTGTGATTGATTCTTTGCATGACTGACTAGGTGTGTGAGTAACTCTGGATGAGTGGTGGTGTGTGAGTGTCTGTATAGGGGTATGAGTGCATATGATATTGTTGTATTGATGAGTGAGTGCATGTATGAGTGATTGTATGGGTGAATGAGTGGATGTGTGTGTTGAAGTAGGAATCAGTGAGTGCGTATGTAGTAACTGGTATTGGTGTGTCGATGGTTTCGAAAATGGTAGTCTCTATTTTACAGTGGGTGTATTAAAGGTTATATTAGGGTGTGAGGAGGTGCATCAGATTTTCATGTGGATGATGTCATCAGTGATGTAATCAGTGATGTCATTTGAGATGTCACTGACCATGTCATGAATGATGTAATATGTGACGTCATCAGCAGTGCATTGCGGGGGCGCGAGTTATAGTTAGCTGAACTAACTATAACGGGGGAATTTCTATGGTTTTGTACGAGAGAAATGTCCAACTAACTATAAAGTCCCTGAAACTTCCGGTTTTTTCAGTGAATTTCTAAGGTTTTTTAAATGCTAATTTCTAACTATAACGTGCCTGAAACCTATGGTTTTTTCAGTGAATTTCAATGGTGTTTTAAATGCTAATTTCTAACTATAACGTCCCTGAAACCTATGGTTTTTTCAGTGAATTTCAAAGGTTTTTTAGATGCTTGCACACTTGTTGTTTCAGGCCCCGCCCCATCACTGCACGACTGTGCAAACGCGCCCCCTGGTGCGTTGTAAGTTGGGGGATTAAGTCCCCTTCAATCCTGAGGGTCCCTGGGGGCCAACTAGCCCAGCAGGTACCTCCAGTAAGCGCCACAGAGCTGCGTTGCAGAACGGTGTAAAAAGGGGCGTGGCCTCAGACCACCACTCTGCAACGCAGCTCTGTGGCACTTACTGGAGGTACCTGGTGGTCTAGTTGGCTCCCAGGGACCCTGAGGATTGAAGGGGACTTAATCCCCCAACTTACAACGCGCCAGGGGGCGCGTTTGCACACTTGTTGTTTCAGGCCCTGCCCCCTCGCTGCACCACTGTGCAAACGCGCCCCCTGGCGCATTGTAAGTTGGGGGATTAAGTCCCCTTCAATCCTGAGGGTCCCTGGGGGCCAACTAGCCCACCAGGTATCTCCAGTAAGCGCCACAGAGCTGCATTGCAGAGAGGTGTAAAAAGGGGTGTGGGCTCAGACCACCTCTCTGCAACGCAGCTCTGTGGCGCAAACTGGAGTTACCTGGTGGGCTAGTTGGCCCCCAGGGACCCTCAGTATTCAAGGGGAATTAATTCCCCAACTAACAACGCGCCAGGGGGCGTGTTTGCAGTGTGGTGGAAAAAGAGGGCGTGGCCTCCGGCTAGATGCCGGCTTTTTTTTTTTATACTATTTTTTACAAGGGGGGCTGTGTGGCCCCCCTTCTTTTACATTTCTTGGGCCCTGGGGACCCCATCCCCCAGGGCCTGACCCCTTTTATTTTATTTTTCAAAAAAATCGGGAAGGAGGCCGCGTGGCATGGCCAGTCGTTTGCTCTTTTTAAAAAAAAATTTATTTCTTTGGAGAGGGGCCGCGTGGCCCCCCTCCTCAGGCCAATTATGGCCCGGGGACCCCATCCCCCGGGGCCGGCCTTAACTTTTTTTAAAAGTTTTTTTTTTTTCACAGGGGAGGGGGGCCAAGTGGCCCCCCTCCCGGGCCACTTCTGGCCCCGGGGACCCCATCCCCCGGGGCCTGGCCGCTACGTTTGGGACCGTGGGGGGAGCCTCAATGCCCCCACTGTCCCTGCCGGCTCCCCGCATCCTGCGGGAGCCGGCATTGCTTTTCCACACGGGGAGCTGCTGACATGCAGCTCCCCTTGTGGAAAAGCAATCCTGCTTTGACTTTTGGAAGTGAGAGCAGGTTTCCCTGCCGGTTTCCCTGCTCTCGCTTCCAAAAGCCAAAGCAGAGTTTGCTATGACCGTGCAGCTCCCGCCCTGCCATAGCAAACAGCAATGTCCCGGGGGTGGGCACCCCGGGACATTGCAGGAGCCGGCCCTGGGGGGTGGCGGTCCCCAGGGCCATCGAGGGCTCCAGGAGGGGGGCCGCGTGGCCCCCCTCCCTTCCTTTTCTATACCCCGGGGAGGTGGTGGTCCCCGGGGTTTGGGGGTCCACATCGGACCACCCAATTTAAATATTTAGTGCCCCGGGGAGGTGGTATTCCCCGGGGCGTGTGGGGGGGCTCGAGCCCCCCCACACAAATCATTTAAAAAGATACACAGAGCCCTGGGGAGGTGGCGGTCCCCGGGGCAGCATGGGGGGGATTGGGACCCCCCCACGTATTTTGTTTTTCAAGCCCTGGGGAGGTGGCGGTCCCCGGGGCATACATTAAAATTAGCCCCGGGGAGGTGGCGGTCCCTGGGGCTGCGGTGGGGGCTGCGTGCCCCCCGCACATAATCAATAAAGCCCCGGGGAGGTGGCGGTCCCTGGGGCTGCGGGGGCCCCGTGGGCCCCCACAAATTTATTTGAGAGTGCCCCCGGGACCTAGCCCACCCAAGGGCTTATAGAAAACGAAGCACGGGAGCCCGCGCTTTGGTTTTTTAAAAAACAATTCGGCGGGATTCGCGACCCCAACGCAAATTCCGCCATTTAAAAAAAAAAATAGGCTTTTTCTTGCCCTGGGGGTCCTTGTGGGACCCCCTGAGGAGGCCTAGGGCCTAGGGGGTCAGGGTGTTTCTACCCTGCCCCCTTTTCTTCTTTTTCAACCTTTTTTCAACTCTTTTCTAGTGACTCGGTTACCGAGTCACAAGATGGCTGCCAACACTTCCTGGTTTGGTGTGTTGGCAGCCAATCACAGTGAAGCTCGTGCTCAGGAGGGTTCACGAACCCACTGCTGCCCCAGATATCAAAACTTTTTCTTTTTCTAATTTCTCAGCAACTACTGAATGGATTTACACCATTTAACAAAAAGGGATCTTTCTGAACCAAGACCTACCTTTTTGCCAAATTTGGTGTAATTCCGTTCAGCAGTTTGGGCTGTAGCTTTGTCTAAAGTTTCCTATGGAAAATAACATGGGGAAAACGCGTTTTGGGACCCCCTTTTTCTTGGCCCCCGCTTGACGAATCACCCCGAAACTTTCAAGACAGGAGCTGACCGGAGCGCCCCACTAGTTTTGAAAATTTCGCGAAGATCTGTCAACCGGCGCCAAAGTTATTGGGAAAACAAAAATCGCTTTTCCTATGGAAACTAGGCCCTAACTATAACTACCTACTGGCGACCGCCAGTAGGTAATATATATATATATATATATATATATATATATATATATATATATATCCGATCCACGAACCTCGTAGTAGCCGGGACTCAAATAGCCAGGGTGCGTGCTAAGGTACGAGGATACCTTAAATACGACGGCTCACCACATAGCAAAACACTGCACAATGCGCACACTCCTTCCACAATAATACGCCAGTCCAATAGGTGCTTGGGGTAATTTATTGCATATCAAGGTTCCAAGCCGACAAAAACCCTACGCGTTTCGGCGTCTTACACGCCTTGATCAGTAATAGTGTGAAAATATGTTCTTTATGCTCTTTTACAGATTAGATCCTGATGGGAAGAAATACCCCTTGTTTGGTACTAGCCATAACGCGATGCCACGCTATATTGGTACTAGAGCATGCGGTATATTGCAGTTATTTACCAAAGGACATATATAATAACTCTTGGTTTCTCCTTAATTCCAACATTAATTTGCATGGATTAGGCTTTGTTTACCCACTGGGGTATCTTTGTAGAATGTATAAAGAGATTAGAAGTGCCATGAGGTAACTGGTTAGAGAAGTGAAAAGAAATCGCCCACTGGGGTAATATATAGGTAGAATCTATGTGGCCTTTTAGTCGACGCTTACCTGAATTATGGTCTCCATTTACTATGATTGTTTACTGTATAGCATTTATATACATATGTTATGTTTGTTTATTTAATGCGTATATTCGCATTGCTGTACAGGATTAAGTGACATTAATTAACACCATGTACTAATTTATCATCATTTGTTATGTGGAACGTAATGGCATGGAGAAGATGTTATATTAAGTAATACCAACATGTATTTACATGTATATATTGGAAAATGACACTAGTCAATATATTATGTCCTTTTTGTTTTTTTGTTTTTTGTTTTCTGGGATCAGGAACTGTATACTGGTATATATTTTTGCATATTCAGGTATGTATTTATATGAATTGTATTGTATGAATTATGTAGTGGCATCGCAGTATACAATTGGAAATCTAATTAGAGAGGGGTATGTGCATCTTTGAACGTTTTGGTAATACCGCTTTAAAATGGCCGAACTGTTAGGAGTAGAAAACTAGCTCAATAATTGTCCTTTGTTTATGTGTATCATTTTTGTCACATGCACAGGGCGTTGCACGTAATGTTTTGTTTTTGTGTTTAAGTATGGCCACAAAACTTTATTGCCTCACCCGTGATCAAGGCGTGTAAGACGCCGAAACGCGTAGGGTTTTTGTCGGCTTGGAACCTTGATATGCAATAAATCACCCCAAGCACCTATTGGACTGCCGTATTATTGCGGAAGGAGTGTGTGCATTGTGCAGCGTTTTGCTGTGTGGTGGGCCGTCATATATATATATATATATATATATATATATATATATATATATATATATATATATATATATATATATATATATATATATATATATATATATATATATTTTTTTTCTCCAGTTTTATATAGTGCGAGTGGAGAGGATGTGGTCTCACGGCTAGACTGCCGACCTTGGAGCTGGGAAACCAAGGTTCGACTCCACATCCTGTGATTCTGGGCAAATCACTTAATCTCCTCGTGCCTGCCCAAAAATAAAAAATAAATGTGACCTTGTGTAACGTTACTGGTGCTCATGTAAAGCGCTCCAATACCTTCGGGTCGAGTTCGCGCTATATAAATCTAACTCGACCCGAAGGTATTGGAGCTCGTTACATGAGCACCAGCTGCTTTACACAAGGACACATTCATTTTTGGTAGGCACAGGGAGATTAAATGATTTGCCCAGAAATCACAGGATGTTGAACCGACACCGAGACTCAAAAGTGGCTCCCCAGGTCCAAAGTCAGCCGCTCTGGCCCTTACGCCACATCCTCATGGCGCTTACTCCCTTGTTTTCTTTTTTCGGTCTTTTTCTGCCTTTTAATTCCTAGCCCTGGATCCAAAGCCTGATGATGAAAAATACGTTCTGCTCCACAAAAATGAGGGTCAATACCAACCACCAGCACAAATTAACCTCTGCTGCTAATCACCAGCGAGACTGAACTGCAACCATCCTAAGTATGAGAAGCCAGTCAATGATGAATACCAGAGTTAAACCTTCAACCAACTCACACCTTCCACTGATCCCAGAATGCATGTCTGCAACTTTGTCCACTCGAAATGTTGCATGTTTCTCATTATGAGCATGTGAGGAAGTGCAAATATAGATCATTGTGAGTTTTATTGACTATTTACATCTCTTAAAGTAATTCAAGTAATGAAAAAAATCAGATCTGCTCACAGAAGGTTGTAATCCCAGAAAATTGGTAAAACAGAATTGCCTAGGTATTCTTCAGGCTGGCCATTTTTGGTTTGGCGGATGGTCAGTAACAAGCTAGGTTAGTGAAGGCCCTGATTTCCTGTTTCCTGGCGGAGAACTATCCACAATAGAGATTCTCCCCTATCTGGTGGGAATCTCAATGCCTTTAGTTCAAGTACCCTTGTCCAATGCGCTGAAGGCATAGTAGAATGCAGAGAGGGCGCCATGGTTGCTTGCCCTGCTTGCTATTGTTTTTTTGTTTTACTGAAACTCCCAAATCCAGAGTTTGTTTCAGTAAAACAAAAACAGAATGGCCCTGATTTGCAGGGAGTTTCCTACCTGCATGCTATGGCCATGATTAGCAGGGGGTTTTCTCCCTGCAGGCTAGGGCTCTGATTAGCAGGGAGCTTTCTCTCTGCAGGCTAGGGCCCTGATTAGCAGGGAGCTTTCTCTCTGCAGGCTAGGGCCCTGATTAGCAGGGAGTTTTCTCTCTGCAGGCTAGGGCCCTGATTAGCAGAGCTTCACACCTGAAAAATGTTAACTGTACCAAAAGTATGCTTTGCAAGCCGACTTACCCAGAAAAGAATTACACTTCGATGATACCATGAAAATAGGGAGAACAGATACTGAAATGTGTATGTCACTAAGGGCCCGATTACGAGTTTGGCGGAGCAGGAGCGGACCGCCATGCCAGCGGCCTGCTCTCGCACCACCAAACCCGTGGTCGGGCTGCCCGCCAGTTTACGAGTTTCCTTGTGTCTGGAGGGCTGATTTTGACATTCCAACGGCGGTGCCTCTGTAAATGGGCACTGCAAGGGGACCGCCAAAAACAGTTTCTGCACGGCATGGACTGTAAAGTCAGGGGGACAGATGTTGTTCCCCCCCCTGCATGCACCCCCGTGCACATGCCCAACAGTTTCCTCTCCGCCACGGGTTTCTCCGCCATGAAAACCGTGCTGGAGAGAAAACTCTGAATATGCTTGGCAGGACCGCCAAACCTATTGCTGCCTCTACACCGGCGCCACCACCAGGGAACAGCGGTCCCCTGGCGGCATCCGTGCACCAATGCCAGTCTGACCACTCTAGTTGTAACAGGGCGGTCGGAGCACCGATGCGGCGGTGGCTGGACCGCCACTTCCGTGCTTCTGCAAGTCTGGTGGACCTCGGACTCTCAGACTCGTAAGCAGGGCCTAAGAGTTAAACACAAAGTGCAGTATAATTAGGCATAAATGATCTTTGTGAACAAGATAGTATGTATATCAAGGAGGGAGCAGTCCACTTGTAAATGGGTACATATGAATTTTAGCAACCATCTGTAAGTAACTCAGAGACTCACATCCATCTGCAGACTAAAATAAAGCATAAAGCTACTCTTATCATCCACCTCCTAAACACGAGTACGAAGGGGACTTCTATTGATAAAGCAGATGCTGAGAACCTCAGAGACAAATTAAAAGCCCTTGACATGCCTCATTCAACTGGTACCCAAAATCAGGTGAGGTATCTATACCAGGAGCAGAGCCCTCTTGAAAATTAGGATTGGGTACAGGACAACACTTTGTGGTTACACCACCTGCAAATGGCTACTAATGCTGACTAATCCACATCATCATCCGTAGCCTGCTATACATGGTCAGTCACTTCTCACACAGAAAAAAACAGCGCAATGGTTCTATGGCAATGGTTCCCTCCAAGGAGTTACTAGAGATAACCTTTTTCATAGCACTACCATCCATCTGCAAGCCATTATCTCATGCCATGACTACCCTTATACTCCAAGTGCATAGAACAATAGAACATTACCATATGCTGGCCACCACTACAGCTGTAACAAGCACACATGAGACTTCAACAACTCAAATTTGGAAGGAAAGGATTGCTATCTCTTCAAACAGCACTTAGGGCCTCATCTTGTTTCGCGGACAGGGTACTCCATCACAGACGTGATGAAGTACCCTGCCCGCCAAATCCTCAGTCCGCCCACCTCATTTAGGGATGGGTGGACCTTGAGTTTTGTGTTGATCGAGCACCTATTGGCTTCATCAATGGAATACTTCCTCTAATACCAAGACGAAGTAGGGGCCATCAGGAGAAGGACATTACGCCGCCCTCTCGATTTAGGGTGAACACTGTAGTGTCTTTTTTTACTGTTAATCACCGCCAGGAAAAACCTTGAGGTGAGGACAGGAAAAAAACAATAATAACCCCCATGCCCTGGGAGAAAACACCTCCGGTGTGCAGGTCATTCGTTTTTTGTTTTTCAGAAACTGTTTCCAGCTTTGAGAGTTTGTTTTTTAAACAAAAAAAATGTAAAACGTTTAGTAAACAGCCTTCAAAACCAGTGGTGGCCATCCACCAAACTTTAAGGACGTTGAAAGGGACCATAATGCCAGCGGTTCCCTTTAAAGTACAGAGATGACTTCCGGGCCAGTGGTCATCCCTAAATTTGGCGGATGGAGTACCATAGTGATTGTACTGGTAATAACCTCCACTATCCCAAAGGACATCCATCAAACCCTAGATCAGGCCATAGGTCCTTCAATAGACCTCCTTGGATGTCAGGCTCCTTTTAAAGAGACCTTTTCCCTAACTAGCCCCATCCTTTCCTGTGGGTCCACTCCCCTCTCACAACCCCCACTTTCAACTTACAGCTGTCTCTTCCCCTTTGTGCAGTGCTCCACTAGTTTTGAGCTAGATTTGTGCTTTTAATATTCACACATACTCACATACTACATCTGTGTCATTGAGTGCCCACGTCGTGTAGTCAGAAGGCCTCTCAGAGACTCCATCTGTCTGCTACAACATGGAGGCATACTCCATACCCAACAGAATGTTCCTATCTGATGCAAAGTCATGCTTCACCCATGCTGCAAATGCCTCAGGGGTTCTTATCAAAATTCAATAATCCTGGATGCTTCTGTATGTAAGCAAAGACACATCTGTTTGCTATTTAGGGAGGCACATTCTCAGCCACACTCACCTGAGGTGAGGCATAGGAACCTACAGCCACCATAGTGCAGGGGACCATACCCCTTAGGAGGTACTGCCTCACACACTGTCTATATATTTAAGTCACTTATCTAGCCTAAGCAAACTTTTTGGGGCTTTTCTACAAATTTTGAAAAGAAACCCCTTGTTGTGTTCCATTACTTTTTGCCCTAACTTCTCATAGACTTTAGGTGTTGTAAATGCGTGTTTTATGTTCTACGTCCAAGCTTTTATTATTAGAGTACATTATTTATTGTGCTGCAGGTAATAAGGTCCAGGTGTCTCTGTTTCTCCACTACAGGCATTCTACACAGACGCCGATTCATCCCTCTCACTGGATCACCCTGTCTGGTCTATCTGGCTGAACAGAGGACACACACATCCATTGACTTACATTGTAAGAGAGAGAGAGAGCGAATCTACTACAAAATAACAGTTGGAGTCCAATAAGCCCTCAGCTGTTTTCCATTTCTACATTAAGGGCCCGATTACGAGTCTAACGGTGCGTCGCCGGGTCCACCCCGCCGCTGCACCGCCAAACCCATGGTCAGGCTGCCCACCATATTACGAGTTATTCTCGTGTCTGGTGGGCTTTTTTGGTGTTCCCATGGCAGTGCCTTTAAAAACAGGCACCTGAATGGGAACACCAAAAACGGTTCCTGCACGGCATGGACTCGAAAGTCCATGCCGTGCAGCAACTGGTATGCATGCACACGGAGGGCACATGTTGTGCCCCCCTGTGTGCATCCACATATGATGAGGCACAAGGGGGCCCTGTAGGGCCCCCTTTGTTTTCTCTCCTTCAGGGTTTTCATTGTGGTGGAACTGCCATGAAATCCCTGGCGGAGAGGAAACTCGTATTATGCATGGCGGGACCGCCGCCTTCCCGTCAAGCATATTGCGGCCTTAAGACTGCCGCAACACATCCAGTCCCACCGCCCGAATTGCATTCAGGCGGTCGGGAGACCGCCACGCCACCACGAGTCTGGTGGTCCTCGGACCGCCATACTCGGAATGAGGCCCTTAGAGTTTAGCAGAAGGCTCATGGACCCTACGGCAGAGCTTTGAGTAGGTCTGCAATCTGATTCGTCATCAGGCAGTGTTGACATTGACAAAAATGTTGGCGACCCAATTATGAATATGGTGCATCAACGCAAAGAAATATCCTGCTGCTGGCCTTTCTTGTAACTACTTACTAGTATCCCAGACATTCTGGCAGAACATTCTCAGCAAATCAGGGATACTTGTCATGTGGATTCTAGCAATGCACTCACACTGTGGGGTCACCTCACCAGTGCCCACATAAGGATTTGTTGGAATTAGCCTATAGAATTTTCCAGGCCAATGCTGCCTCGGGTTAAAAACAAAATAGTAATGACGGTCGCCTCTACTACCTCCTGTATCTCAGAGCTGTTACATCCACCACACCAGCAGCTGAAATGTCTACCCCAATCAAGTTTAACACACCATCATTGTTGAAGAGGGTTGTCAATGGGTTGGTCGCACGTGGGGGTGGGGCAGGGAGGGGGAATTTTACTGAAATGTACAGTGACTTTGCACATCAAATGTGTCGAAAAAAAGTCGTCGGCTGAGTGGGGGTTGTTGGTTTGCTTAAATTTTATCTGAATGTAACACTGTGAAAACTTGAATTAAACAGAGTTTTTAAAAAAATGTAAGTACGCCCTATAATCCTATTTAGGGTCCCAAATCCCCAATTTACATTTACCATGTTGATTACCATGAAATTACTGCACTCACAGTAATGTAGCTACTCATTGTGCTTGGGATGCTTTGGACCAACTCAACAAGAAAGGGGATAAAATGTGCACAGGGTCTGGTAATTTGTCTGTGACCTTTTGATTCCTCACATTTAAAATCAAAAATCATTAAGTATCTCAAAATATTCCAAATGCTATTCTATTTCTTATTTGTAATTAAGAGTAAACGAAATTGCAGTAATCATTTAAGACTTAAAGGTGCCAGTAGCACCATGAAACTACCCCACCCATTTCTAGCAGCTTAGGTGTGGCCACCACTGGGCCTGTTGGGCTTGTTAACTGGATCCCATTAAAATGTTAATTAGTTGATTAAGGGCCTCTTCCAGCTGATGGTTTGAAGAGAGAATGCTAATACATAACACTGTTAGGGAATACCATGACAGAGGGCTGGGATGTAAACTGAAGGAAACATAGAAAGGACAATATGGAAAGCACAGACAGAAGCGAATAAAAAGCGTGAGCAGGACAGATGAAATGGCCAGAGACGTTTTAAGATGTGAGCAATTTTCCAAGGCCCCCACTTTCCAAGGGTCACCTGGCAAAGTGCACTTTTTCTCTCTCTGTTTCTTTTGACTTTTTCTCTGTCTCAATCTTTAACATATTATTCAATATTGTTTGGCATCATGGGGCTTGAATAGGAAGAAAATGGGCAATGAAATACAAACGGGGCCCCAAAAATCCTTAAGACAACATTAAAAATAGTGAAAGGATGAATGGAAGGGTGAAAAGATGAATAGTAGGAATATTTAAAGGATGGATAAAAGAGATCAATGCTAAAAGGGCGAATGAGCGGAAGGATGGGTGAAAGGACTGAGTAAGGAAGCGAGATAAGTGGATACGTGGATATATTGATGGGTGAATGGGTGAAAGGATGCAAGTAACAATCAAGTAGTTGATGAATGGATGGCAGAGGTATATTTAGATTGTAGAAAGGTGAAGGAAAAATAGATAGATTCATGAATAGATGAAGAGGTTAAAGAATGGATGAATTAATGAATGGAAGAAGGATGGAAGGGTAAAGGAACTCATCAAGGAGGGTCGTGTGCTCATTGCAAACAGGAGTATGCTTCAAAGAAGGGAGTGTTTTAATTGTGTATCTACTCCCCTGAATGGTGCGAAATAAATCTAGAGTTATAAGTGCAAATTATTCCCTTGTACAGTTATAAGGTATGCTTTAGAGCAATTCCACTAGGACAGAAGTATTGTGCTGAACTGTGACCTAAATTGATCAAAGAATATTTAACACCACTCATCCTTCACATCTCAAGCTGGAAGGACTTTTAATTATTTCAAATACAAATGGGTTTATGATAAGTGGTAGTTATGCAAAAAGTAAATTAACTCATATCACTCTCGCAGGCTTTATTTATTCATGGAAAATCGAGGAATGGAATTATGCTTGAACACAAATGTTGAGATTCAAGAGGCTGACTTTTCTATGCCAAGAAGCCACTTGTACCAATACATATAATACTGCTATTCTATATAGGAGCAGAGCTATCATCCAAATGTATAGCTTAAAGGTCACGTATATTATTAAAAGATAATTAAGCAAAGGGTGAGGATAATGATTGTACTGTAACATTCTTATAGATTATGAGACACTGCTTTAATTTAGACTTGTGTGGTGTACATGCATTTTATGTACATTTTCCCCCCCTAGCCCTGGGGTGTGAGTGGGAGGCAAAGGTATCAGGATATAGGTCCACAACAGGACTACAGAATGGGGCAACTGGCAATTGCTGTCTTAGAGAAGGGATGTTGCTGGGATTTTGATGAATGTCCTAATGCACTACAATTTTGAATGAGGTGCATATGGCTTGAAATTTCTCAGCATCTACTTTGCTTGGTACAAGCCTTAACCAGCTCATGCAATATTTGGTTGATTGATACATTCATGCCCACCTTGTAGGAAGCCTTCCTTGTCTTAGTAACAGGGAGTGACGACAGCACCCAGTATTACAAATATTCAAGAAAGGTTTGACTATGTCCCTCTAAGCTGATTATGTGGCCAAATATATCATGTTATGATTGGCTATGCTAACACAAGTTATCTGGGGATAGCCAAGAAGCATCTCAGATTAAATTGTACTAAGCACGGAATGATGGTGTGTGGCTCCTATAATGACTTTCCTGTAGAGACCATCTACATGAGGCAGGTAAACTCCAGACTGACCAGATATCTCCACCTCTGCTTCTTCTATCTTCTCGATATGGAGATCTCCACCCCATTGGTGAAGATCTCAATACATGTAATTATAGGATTTAGTAATAACTATGGGGCAAGAGGGAGTGGTCGGAAATGGGAATAATTACTTCAAAATGGGTGGGGTCAAAGGAAAGTGAAGGTGGCGCTTAAAGAAGTATATGCAAATGCAAAAACACACACTCATGTAAGAGTAAGACAAATGCTATTCACAAAATACGCTTCTAATTCTAGGAGAGGTCTCATATTGGCAAGACAGGCTTAAAAGTACTCCACCCCAGCATAGGAGTAAGTCAAGCCCAACACATGGCCAACCATAGGTACTGCAACACTCTCCCATAGAAAAAAACTGGAAGCGGATTATAACATTATTACCCCATTAAAATATTGCAAAATAAGTTACATTAATTATAAATTGAATAGTTATGTTACTATGGCTTGGAAATGTCACCGGAGCCCTAAGATCACAATATAGGATTATATTGCACATGTTGTCCATTATGTAGTTTTTATATTACATGTACATTTTGGAAATATTTTTATTTCTTTAAATTGCAGCTAACAAGGGGCAATGATTCCTATTAGAAAATTTAGGTTTAACTTTCATGGATGAATTGTTGATAAAACAATGGACGATGGTGAGGTCCACAAGGTTTTTTCAATTCAGTGTCTGCAGTATTTACCTTATAATTCTGGATTAACTGTGCCACATTATTTGCTGCTATAATTTTTCAAAATTTGCAGGCTTCCCAAAAACTGTTCTTTCTAGCAAAAATGGATGAAACTAAAACTGCCAGAGAATGTGCCTTTTAATTTGTATTTATCTATCTTACCCTGTGGCAATCGCCACTGGGTAGTTTTAATTAGGACCGCGTTTCCATAGAAAAAGCATTCTTTGGTTTGCTAATAACTTTGGGACCATTTGACAAACCTTCACAAAAATGTCCCCCCACAAAATCAGCTACCTCAGCTCCTTACTGGAAAGTATTTGGGTGATCCATCAAGATGGGTCCGAGAAAAAAAGGAAAGTGCCTCAAAACATGGTTTCCCCATGCAATTTTCCCTAGGTAAATTTAACAGCAAAACCGCAAAAAAGGCAAATTAGAATTACACCAAATTTGCCAGAAAGCTAGATCTTGGTCAAGAAAATGAGCTTTTAGCGATTTGGTGTAAATCTGTTCAGTAGTTTTAGAGAGATTAAGGTTAAAAAAAGTGATATATTTCACACAGCAGAGGTTCGTAGATTCTACAGACCTAACAGATTTAGATTTAGAGATAAGATCTGATTGGCTGCCATCATAGCAAGAAAGATGTGGTCCAGACATTTTAGGACTCAGTGATTCAGTCCTCTGTCCTAAAACAAAAGTAAAAAAAAAACCATATAGGGCCTGGTGGGGGAGAGGTGCTAATGTGACACCCCTAAGGGTAGAAAAACCTAAGTTGCCAATTTTGGGATGGGCCACCATGAAATGTACAATGATTAGGAGAAATTGGGTTAAAATATAACAGTGATGTCTATTTAATACATGCAACAGGTAAAACTGAATCTGTTTCCCTGAAGGAATTAATGCCCGAGCTATCAATGTTTTTTTAACCATTTTGTGTTGTTACCATTCAGCCCATGCCATCCTATTCAATTTGGGTTTATGGTCTGCCTTTTTTAGAATATTTGTGATATTACCCTCTAGGGCACCTAAACGTAGACCCAGGTTTTTATGAGATAGCCTAATAAAATATAAGCAAAGAACTTTAAAGGGATGGTCCAGGAACAAGCAGGCAGTTATTAATGCTCTGTTCAGGCTTGCTTCCGGTTTCAACCAGATAGAGTACCAGAACTGCCTTGGTCTCAGTCTAGTCATCTTCTATGTAAGATAGGCCTAGTTTGTCATGGCAAAAGGAAGCTGTGATCTCTTTGGAACCGGCAAGGAGTCTTCTAGCTATCAAGTTCTCCATTCTTTGCAGTTGCTGACAATCAATGTATCCCCATGTGCTAGAGGTATAAGTGGCAGTAGTAACATTTTTGCTGTTATATATTGTAAGCATATCTATAAAATAGCTGTGGTGGTTACGTTTAGCTGCTCTCTCTTAAGGTTTATTTTGGGTCTCCAGTTTCCAGTACAGTCAAAAAGGATCCCGAGATACTAAAACTTAGAAACGATGGGGATCTGGACATCTTTAATACCAAGATCCCTGGCATCAGGAACATCCTTCTACAGATGATTATAAATGTTTTTTTAAATATTCACCTTTAAATTCAGGCTTTACAGACGTGACGTAAGATACTCTAGCAGCAATTGTAAGCCGTTCGCAGTACAAGCCATGTGGACATATCATCTGCATACATGAAAACAGGAATCGGTTGTGTACCAATCCTTGGCAGGTCAGACATAGAATTCAAAAGATCACATGTGCAAACTAAAAGGTGACCAAGACACACCCGTGTTTTACACCCCTTTTTACACCCCTCTTCACCTGAAATGTTCTTGTATCCTCTCCGTTGGGGCCGTATCAGACCCTAGCAGTAGCATTCTAAAATTCATTGTTATGGTTTGTAGCACTAACCATAGCTTGTGCCTCCTATTTGAGCAGCATATGGCATTACACATGACAACATTGATGATGTCATAAGGGACAATGTTGATGGCATCACTATTGATATGACTTCTTGAACATAACTCGCGCCTCCCTTTGCAGTGAGTTTGCCATCTCACAGACATCACTGATTGCATCCAAAGTAACATCATTGATGACATCACATGTGATCTCAATAATGACATAGGTGATGCCATCACTGCTTGATGTGGCTGTTGTAAGTAGAATGTGTTGTTTCAATAACTTTTTTAAGGGATGTCTCAAATGTAGCCTTTAGTCCGCTGGTATGAGCTATACTTGTTGTAAATACTCTTGAACTCGAGTTGTGTGTTCAAGCCAAAAGTGAGGATTTAGAACTACAAAGAGAGCTTCTTACAGTCAGAATTGCCACTAAGAAAATGATCACAACTGAATTTTTGCTAGAAATACTGCACCTTACTCTCTATTGCTGTGTCAGCCAATCATAAAAGGTGGCCATGTTCACTGCCCTCACTGTATCTCTCCGTTTATGGTTGAGTGACTGGTGGATGCAACCATGCCCTTTGTGAGACTTTGCACCATCACTATGTCATTCCCTCTTTTGCTGCATTACTGAATGAATGACAATGGACATTTTTAGGTTCCTCAGTGTCTCCATCAGTGTGTGTACGCCACTGACAGTAAATGAAAACATGTTCCGTTTTCTGAGTCAAAGTACATCAGTGTGCGTTTAATGATATACATCAGTATGCCAGTGATATTGTTCATGGCCATATTACCCAGAGCACCACCGAGTGTGTATCTATGTGAGTGGCTGTGTGCAAAAAGTTGACCATGTGTTGAATTCTCACTATGTTACTGTACCTTTGTACCCTTCAATTGTTTGGATTCCTGAGTGGACCCTAAAGTTTGCGCCAGAGTGAATACTGCAGTGCTAAAATCTGTACCTCTGTGAACACTGACTGTGTTACTGTACCTTTAGCTCTCTTGGATTGTTCAGCGGAGGGTGTTTTGCGGGGCTTTGCCTGTGGCTAGGCATATTGCCCAAATGCAATGGGTACCCAAACCCCGCCGCACCCAAACTTCAGTCTTGTAAAGCGGGGGTTGGGGACCTG
Organism: Calotriton arnoldi; assembly: GCA_963921515.1. Classification (NCBI taxonomy): domain Eukaryota; kingdom Metazoa; phylum Chordata; class Amphibia; order Caudata; family Salamandridae; genus Calotriton; species Calotriton arnoldi. The sequence continues at coordinate 120,395 of CAWUFW010018503.1, forward strand.
ATCTTGCCAAGTCCTATGGCCAATCCACCATGGGTGCCTAACAATTGCTGCACACGGACTGAGGGCACCCAATCCCCGCTAAGCATGGCCTCCAGTCCTGTTTGGGATGCTGACAGCATCGCTGCACCTGTACCTCCCCTGGAGTGATCAGATTCCTGAGCTTCTCTATTATTGTGTAGATGAGTGAGTGCTGCTACATAAAAACTTGTCCCTACGCTGGGCTCTGTCTGTGACAGTGTACCTTTGCCTAAGCTGCAGGGCTCACATTCCTGAATGCATCCATGAGTGAGCAGCGCTGTGCTAATACTTGCCTTATGTTGGACTCTGTCTGAATCATTGGTCCTTTGTTTTTACTGGAGTGTGTAGTTCTCTGAGTGTACTCATGAATGTGTGTCTGACCTGGTAGTGGTATGTGAAAACCTGTACTTTTGTTGTGTGCCGACTGCATCCCTGTACCTTTGCCAGTGCTCAGATCCCCGTGTGTACCCCTGAGTGTGTATCTGAGTGAGTAGCGGTGTAGGAAAATGTATCTCTGTCTTGAACTGTGACTGCATCACTGTACCATTGACACCATTGGAGTGCTCTAGTTTCTCAATTTGCCTCTGAATGTGTATGAGTGGTGATGGGAGAAGAGTTGTGTCCCTGTGTTGCATCTTAAGTGCATCACTTGTACCTTACCTCCACTGGAGTGTCTAGATTCCTGAGTAAACCTGGGACAGTGAGTCTGAGTGAGTGTTATGTATGAAAACTTGTACCTGTGTTGAATGCTGTCTGCATCACCATACGTTTGCTTCAATGAGTGCACAAAACCCTAAGTATTCCCCCAGAGTACGTGTCTGAGTGAGTAACACTGTGCAAAACCTGCATCTTTGCCACACATGCCCTGCTGTTCACTGCCTCCTGCTGTATCCAACTGGGGCTGATTGCAGGGCCTACTGTGTGAACAGGCTCTGCTCTTAACTCACTGTGGCTGCACCCATCCTACAGCGGGTGCTGCACTCCCAGCTGCAATATTTTCATGCACTTAACAATTCCTCATAGGGGATACTTCATCTTAACCCCTGAGGTGGTCACCTCTGGAATACAGAATGCTGTTACCTGCTATCATTTTCCTTTGTAATGAGGTCTCAGTCTGGCTCTTTACTACTTCCATGAAGTTATATTCAAATCATTGTTGTTTAAAGTAACAGAAAATTTGGGATTTTGTTCAGAATGAACCACGCATATAGATGTATTTTCTAATGAGCTTTGATTGGAGCCGTCCAGGAGGGTAGGTCAGGTTCTTGTAGACTTGGTTTATACTTAAAATATGGGAACATGGGGAAAATCCTGACTCAAACATTATACTCCTTAAAATCCAACAAACCCTTCCAAACAATCAACAAATCATAAAAACCTTTGATAGCCAATGAATACGTTTAGTTTCTGTGAGTTCAAATCATTTTCTGTCTTTCAGTTGTCTCAGAGTCTTATGAGCATACATTTCTTTGAACATGACACCAACATTGCCCCCTTTGTCTGAAGGTATAATGATGATAGTTCCATCTTTCCTTAAATCTTGGAGTGCCTTTCATTGGGACCAAGAATAAATTTGACTTAGTCATATAGTTGCAACGTGTCATTTTTTTCAGTTCTTGAACTAAAAGTCCATAAAAGCTATCCATAGTGTCATAGAGCATAGCATCAATACAATTTGATTTATGATTGATGTCACTTTAGCAAACCAAATGCTTCCACCTTAATAATTATAGACAATTCATTAACTTTTGTCTGCCAAACTCAAATTTCCTTCCAGTGAGATTAACAGAGGTACATAAGACCTCAATATCGCCAATCACTAAATTAGTTTTCACTCCATCCCTCGCAGTCTGCTTGGATTTTACATTCTTTTTGGTTGACATTTTAGGCATTTTTAGTCATTTTAGTTTGAGTAGAAACTGGAAAATCAATCCTAGTTGAAACAAAATCAAATTTGTTTTTGAGTGATAAATGAAAGCTTGGTAGCCTTTCTCAGAAGCAATAAATGTCCTTTTAGATAAATTGACCATTGCTGGATAGTTTAACTGTGGCAGTTCTTGTCCCCACTCCTGTCTGCTTTGTGTCTTCCTCTGGAGTATCTTGGTATAGTCTGTTTTGGATATGCTGTTTCCACCTAGTTCTTTTGATTTTGTTCTTCTCAATGTTCCTCCTCCACTTAGTTGGATATTTTTTGGTGGCTGTTTAGTTCTTTGACTTTGTTTGAACAGCTGAAACTCATCCAAAAAAGTTCCTTTGGCACTACTCGTGAATGGAAGGCTCCAATCGTTGACTTCTGAACCTCCTGTGTCAGAGCTAAGACCCATTCCTGTTTCAATCATTAATTGTTCTTGGAAATATATATCAAGCAATTTACATAGCAGCTAGGTAAAATAAATCACACATCTAAGTCCACTCCTTAATATCAATTTGGTGCACACACTATATAGAACTAGGTGCTAATAAAACTTCTCCTAAGCAGAAAAACACAAAATTCATACACATAACAGTGCACCCAAATAAATATAAAGCACAAAGCACGCCCTGAAGAAGTTCAATAGAACAAAACACTTTGGCTGTGGCTGTAATTGTTTTAAAAAAAGAAGACCTTTGGAACGCAATAAAGAAGAAATAAGAAACTCAATTGATCTTATTGGACTTTGTGTTTTATGTTCATTTGGGTGCACCATTATGTTTATTATTATATTCTTGTAAATGTTTGTCTATTGCATTGCAAATTTCCTTTCGCAGTGAGTCAAATCTTTGTGCAAGGGTCAGATTTCTAACAGGCTTCCGGCCTCGGCAGAGTACGGAAACTGCCCTGTTGGCGGTTGTGGAGAAAACTAGGAAAATCCTCGATGCAGGAGGTGCTGCAGCCATTATCCTATTGGATTTGAGCGCAGCATTCGACACGGTGAATCACCAGGTCTTGATTCACCGCCTCGGCAATCTGGGAGTAGGTGGAATTGCTCTGAGCTGGATTCGTTCCTTCTTGAAAGGACGTTCTTTCCAGGTCTTTGAAGAGGGCAGGAGCTCTAAACCTTGGCCTCTCCAGTGTGGTGTACCGCAGGGCTCGTCACTGAGCCCTACACTTTTTAATGTGTACATGGTCCCTTTGGCTTCAATTGTGGCTCCGTTTGGGATACATATGGTCACCTATGCTGACGACACTCAACTGGTCGTAGCTCTAAACCAATCTACACAATACTCCACGACCCTGAAAGCATGTCTTACGGAAGTCGTAAATTGGATGGGGTCTTCCCACCTGAAATTAAACGGAGAAAAGACCGAGGTCATGACTCTGGGCAATTTTGACAATATATTACTCAGAACCATCTGGCCAGTTTGCATGGGCCCAGTCCCAATCCCTAAGCCTGAGATAAAGAGCCTGGGCATCTGGCTAGATCAGAATCTCACATTCCAAGTGCAAGCCAGTAAGACAGTAGCAATCTGTTTTGGCTTGATTAGAATGGCGAGGAAAGTGCTTCCTCTGCTTCCTCCTCAAGCCAAGAAAATCATGGTCCAGTCTATTCTACTCTCTAGATTGGATTATGGTAATGCGCTCTATTTGGGAGCTCCTACCTCAGTGATTAATAGACTGCAGATCATTTAGAACTGTGCAGCCAGATTGCTGATGGGAACATCCAGATCCCTTTCCGCAAAACCTGCTCTTCGATCTCTACACTGGCTTCCAGTAAAAGAAAGAATCAGCTTTAAATCATTGTGCACAAATCCCTTTTAGGGATAGGCCCTCCCCTGATCTCAGCCATAATTCATCCATATAAAGCAAGGAGAAAGCTTCGCTCGGATGATCTCCATCTAATTGACATCCCCAGAATTAAACGAGCCAGAAGTGGCGGCAGGCTCTTCTCTCTGAATGCAGGCAGACTCTGGAACGCCCTCCCCCTCCACCTCCGAAAAGAGTCTAGCCATCTTGCCTTTAGGAAACAACTCAAAACTCTTTTATTCCCTTAAACTAATCGTTCTGTCCCTCCCCCCGTCTATTAGTCATGCTAAGCGCTGGGAGGCCTTCTGGTAGCCATGCGCTCTATAAATGTCCTTTTCATTTCATTTCATTTCATTTCTACCTGTAAAACGCTCAGAAATTCACATTGTTTTTTAGCTTTAATATCTTCCTCCAGTTTATATAGTCATATTTCCATAGATTTCCTAAAATTTGCAATGAACTCTTGTTCTTGAGGGGTGGTAAGGTTTTTTTTAAATCTTACCAGTTATTTAAGCGATTCCTCCATGCCCAGTCATGCATACTTAATAAAGATTTCTAACATACCTTTTTAGGTTTGTGCATATGGTCAGTTAGTATCTTCATACGAGGATACAATGAAATAATCTCAACAGAACCCTCTTCGCATCCACATATCATTGAAGCCAAGTGGCTTCCAACCATTTATTCAATTAATTTGTCTTTAATTTTTCAAGTTTGTTTAATTTCAAGTTGAAGGCAATTCCTAGTAATGAGCTACCATCAGTCGCCTAACTGGGAACAGTATCTATGGTTTCAACAACATTATGGATGCTGCTTCATTCCTTTTTGCTTCCATTTCTGAAGGCATCTGCCAATGATCTATTTTAGTCTGTACAAATAGTCTCTGGTGCCCGTCTGCAGGCCCCTGCCTGTCACTTGCAAAACTAGCACGCATGCCGCATCCTCCAACCTGGCCATTTGTCACATTCCAGAGATTTTTTAGCCATCCACACAGTATTGTCATTCTCTGCAGCACATCCTCATTGATGGACTATTTTTGCAACCCGCGTTTCATTTTTTTTGTTCGGAACTGGCTCCAAGGCAGAACGTTGTGCGATAGAGGATCGACTATTTTTTGTGGTGTTTTCATCAAGGCAGCATTGACGTATAGCTATGCACCGGTCTTGACGTCAAGTTGGCGTCTGGCTTCCATTATTTCATAACTGCATTCTGTCCATACTACTTGCTTGCACAATTGGATCCCTCTCGGGGTGGGTGGGCTGGTTCAGTTGAGAGCAGCCTGATAAAAAAATAAACTCTTCACTAATCTGGGGATGAGCATTGGCTGTTGAGACACAATTGAAGAACTCAATAACCATGAAAGAATATCCAAAAAAGGTGGAGGAGGAAAATCTTCGTTTATTATTCATTTTTAAGTATTGTTAAGAAAATATTATTTGAAAAATTAATTAATATATTTAAAATAATTTACAACATAAGGCAACATTTATTTTAGGAGGTAGTGTGCTGTATATTTTTCTTTAAGTAGTCTTTGGTTAGTATTATTTGTTTATAATTATTTCTCACTTTTATTTTACAATAAATTAATTTAAGTAAAAAAATAATCATAAACCCTATTACATTTTTTCTCTAAATTTCGCTTTACAGGGCACTCTGCACCAGTGATGGCGCTCGCCGCAAACAGGTGGAAGGTTGCTAATAGTAAATTTACACTCATTTTATGGTGCGCAAACAGTGAAATCTACACCTAGGTGTAAATCTCCACTTGGAAATAGTGCATAGCAAAAAAGTTGACATTATCACCTAGACCTAAGGGGAGGAGTAGATCTACACGTGAGTAGATCTACACATCCAAACTCATCTTTGTGTACTGGGTCTTTATGTCTGATCTAAAAATGCCTTTGTGGCACGTGCTCGATATCTCTCAGGAGAAAACTTGTCCCAATGTTAACAAAAGAAGTATTCATTTTTGTCACAAAATAGCTGTGCACTAAGAGGAAAAACAATATCTAAGTTAGATTACTAACCTTCACCTTCATCGACTACACAGTTTTGACTACAAACATGTCCTGTTTTCTTGAGAGTGGAGCTGGTGGCACACAGACATCTGCAAAATCATTGTGGTTGAGACAACGCTGCTGAATATGGTATCGCGGGGCCACTTTATTTCAAGGAACGCCTCTCACTTACTTCCTGGCGCTGACCGTCTATGCTTTCTGGGTCCATGATGGTGACCACGGTGGTTCTGCACAGGAATACCCAAGAATACCTCTCGCTAGATGGGGGACAAATTGGCTAAATTATTTCCAAAGGACGTCCATTTTGGAGTTCTGTGTTTGGAAATAATATGTGATGACAGTTCACCAGGCTAGCTTGGCATCACAAACCTGATTCCCCTGTTTTCCCCAAACCAGATTTTGCTGTGCCAGAGGGAGGCAGCTCAGGGGAAAATGTCTGCTGAAGAGGTAGACACCTCTGACTTTGATGGGCTGACTGCGGCCTACCTTGCAGCAGCCGCATGAATCCCGGACTGCTGAAGTTTAAATGGGGCCATGCGTCGTCCCGGATGACTGTATAGGCATGTGCTATTCTTATATTCATCGTCCTTTTTTCTGGTTGCTGCTTTTATGCGTGTGGAACTTTTTTAACCGTTTGCTGCAGTCCACCTGTTACAAAGATGCAACTCTATAGGTGAAACTGCATGCTTAATAAGTTTAAATGTGCAAAACCACCAAGCAGGCTCCTGGTCTGCTACTCTTGGTCCGACTCAGTATAGCAGAACCTTCAGGTAAAAGAACCCAACAGATTCCTGATTCCATTCCTGAGAACCAGTGCTGAGCAGGTACTGGGTATCTGCATTTTTTAAATTTGAAAGTGAGAGTTCCAGGACTTTTCGCTTGATTGCAATACTTCCAGGGTCCAATTCAAGTTGGGCACGGTGGAATTCCCAATGTGGAATTGTGCACTGTGCAATCATAAGTGGGCTAATGTTCCCCAACTGGAATTTATGCATGTGGATACGATGGACCTGGGCATGTAACCACCCAACAATCTCCGCTTCTCTCCCCCAACCTACCTAGTCCTCTCCCTCAACCCACCCACTGCCCCTAACAAGAATCCTTGAAAACATTGACCAGCTGCTTAGAACATGTGGACAATGTCTCTCAAGAATCAGAACTTCCTTGCAGAATTCTGCCCACTAATTTCAGTTCCGCGGAGTTACTCCATACCCTGAGGGGTCTACCTTCTAATTGCAGGAACTGTATGTGTTGGACCTGGCCCTTTTTGCAGGTTTATCACCAAACTTTTTGCCTCCTATTTTTCTGATCCTGTTTTTGTTGGCTTTAGAACTCCGGGCACTTTACCACTGCTAATCAGTGCCAAAGTGCATAAGCTCTATGTGTAAATTGTGATTCTGATTGGTTATCCATGATTTGCATATTTGATTTACTGGTAAGTCCCTAGTAAAGTGCACTGTGTGTGCCCAGAGCCCCTAAATCAAATCCTACTAGTGGGCCTGTAGCACTGGTTGTGCCACCCACATGAGTATCCTTGTAAACTTGTCTCAGGCCTGCCATTGCAGTGTCTGTGAGTGCAGTTTTAAACTGTCATGTTGACCAGGCAAGTGCCCCCACTTGCCAGGCCCTAACCTTCCCTTTTACTACACGCAAGGCACCCCTAAGGTAGGCCCAAGGTACCCCCATGGGCAGGGTACAGTGTATGTGAAAGGTAGGACATGTACTGGTGTGTTTTACATGTCCTGATAGTGAAATACTGCCAATTTTGTTTTTCCCATGCAAGGCCTGTCTCTCCCATAGGTTATCATTGGAGCTGCCTTGTAACATTTTACAAGTATAACTTTCAATTGGGAAAAGATGGAGATTTTGAGTATGGGCTCTCTGAGCTCAGCATTTAAAAAAATATATTTTTTGTGTTAGACTTGGCATCTTTTGCATCTTTTGGCGTGTTTCCCCTGACTTTTTGCTTTCTGACCTCCCGGTTTATACTGTGTTTTTGCTGTTCAGTGTTAAAGTGCAAGTGCTCCTGTTGTAAATTGTTATTATGGATTGGTGTTTCCATGATTGGTTGATTTGATTTACTAGTCAGTCCCTAGTATAGTGCACCGTGTGTCACCAGGGCCTGTAAATCAAATGCTGCTAGTGGGCTTGCAGCACAGATTGTGCCACCCACACAAGCAGCCTGTAAATGTAACTCTGGCCTGCCATTGCAGAGCCTGTGTGCAGTCTGGTACTGCCATGTCGACTTGGCAAGTGCACCCACTTGCCAGGCCCTAACCTTCCCTTTTCTTACATGGTAGTCACCCCTAAGGTAGACCCAAGGTGCCCCTGTGGACAGGGTGCAGTGTATGTGAAAGGTAGGACATGCCCTGGTGTGTGTGGCATGTCCTGATAGCGAATTACTGCCAATTTTGTTTTTCACTATTGCAAGGCTATCTGACTCATAGGACAGAATGGGGAGTTTGTTTATAACATCTTATAAACATAACTGCCCCTGGGAACAAGGTAGAGAAATAAAGTTTAGTATGCCTGAACTCAGAATCTAAAGATGCATCTTTTAGTGAAGGTGATTTTTACATTCTGTGTTTGAAAATGCCACTTTTAGAAAGTAGGTGTTTTCTTGCTCAGCCATCCAGTGTGCCTCTGCTGGGTTTGTGGATTGACTGTCTGGCTTTGGGATGACAGGGGCTGGGGAGGAGCAGTGGCTCCAGAGAGTCTAGGTGGGTCAGGGATGGGCTGAATGGACCTGGGCTGTATTTAGAGTAAGGGGAGGAGGTTTCCTTTCACCTGAATGGGCCTGGTCTGCCTCTGACAATGCTGTCTCCACCTCCTACCAGGAAGCTGCACCAGAGAGGACAGAGCTAGTTCTGGCTGGGCACAGTCACTCTCTGTCTGAGAGGACAAAGGATTTTGGGCTATAAAAAGTGGGGCCCAAACCCCTACATTTTAGAACTCTTTTGGAACCAAGAAGACTGCCAAGAAGAAGAGCTGGAGAAGCTGTGATGAGGGACTACCACTTTGCTGTGTGCTTTGCTGGGTTGGCCTGCAGTGGCTGCTTCTGTCTTGGGCAGTGAAAGGACTGGACTGCACTTTCTTTTTTGTGAGTTTCTCCAAGGGCTTGAGGTAGAGCTTGCCCCCTGTCCAAGAAGTCTCAGGAACAGCAAAGACTTCAAGTTCTTCTGCCCTCAGCACTGGGGACTGTGTGTTTTGTGCTGCAACAGAAGGAAAAGTAACCCGACGCCGTCTATGACACTGCTGCCGACTCCGTGTCCTGAAGGCACCGCAGAGGGCACTGCCGCAATGCCGCACCGCAACCCTGGTCTCACCGACTACACCACCTGATGCCGCCACTGAGCCGCTGCTTGCACCGTGACCTGTGGGCACCGCACTCAGCACCGCCTCGCTTCATGCCGTCACCCTGGTATCCCCGATGGCACCGCTCCACGCCGACATCGACACCGCTGCTTGCACCGTGGTTCGCGGGCACCGCTTGTAAGTTACACGACACACCGTCCTCATCCCGCAGCGCAGCCTTGGCCTACCTACGCCAGCGCCATCAACTCCAGTTCATCAGCCTACGACAGCGCTTCAGCAACGACAACGCCGCTGCTTGAACCGTGACCTGCCAGCACAGCGACGAGCACCGCATCACTTCGCACCGCAGCGCCCGACGCCTGCTGACGCCAGCGCTCCTGACTTCAACCGCGAGGAGTTCGACCTACAACGCGTGTGACTTCAAGGGCCCGACGACTCCTGCACCGACCTCCGGAACCAACACCTGCGGACGCTGTGCTTTCGGAGCTCAGTCGCCAACGCCCTGCATTTCTAAAGGTACTGTTTTGCGGGTCTTCCCGACACCGTAGCTGGCCCGCGACACCGCGGTCAGCCAGAACTGTTTGAATTTGTTGTTCACGACGCCGTGATAACCCCGGACTGAGCTATCGACATCCAGGAACTTTATTTCAAGTTTATTTTGATAACTGAAGATTTCTACGTACTGTCTTGTGGATTTTTATCGTTTTGGTCTTGTCTTAAGTATATAAAAATATTGGATATTTTTCTAAACTAGTGTGGTGTCCTTTTGTAGTGCTTACACTGTATTACTGTTGGTTGTGTGCAAATGCTTTACACACTGCCTCTAAGATAAGCCTGACTGCTCGTGCCAAGCTACCAAGGGGGTGAGCAGGGGTTATTTTAGGAGTGTAACTCCCTTATCCTGACTAGAAGGAAGGGTCCCTACTTGGACAAGGTGCAAACCATTGCCAACTAGAGACCCCTATTTTTAACATTTAGTAAAGGTAGTTTTTAAATTGTTTGTTTGGAAATGCCACTTTTAGAAAGTGGGCATTTTCTTGTTTAACCATCCTGTGCCTCTGCCTGCCTGTGGAATCAACGTCTGGTTTAAACAGACAGGGGACTGTTTGTGCATTCACTCTAGACAGTCACACAAAGGGAGTTTAGGTGTGCACTGCATATGCATGTCCAGGCTGATGGGCCTTCCTGAGCTAGAGTGGTGGGAGGAGCTGTCACCTGCGCATGAATAGGGCTATGCCTGCCCCCCCACAATGCTGTCTCCACCACCCTGGAGTGTGTCTCGAGCCAAGGCCAGACAAAACAGGAACTTGTAAACTACAAAAAGTTCAAAGGCCAGAAGGGGTATAAGTATTAGACTTAAAAACCCAGACTTTTAGAACACGTCTGGATCAAGAGGACCCTGACAAGAAGAACAGTCCGGATTCCATGCATCACTTCTCCTGCATGCGGCAGAACTGTCACATTGCCTCCCCAAGGAGTCAGATACTGATGCACCGCTGTGTTTTCCGTTGTTTCCCTCCTCTGCGGCTGTTTTGCCTAGTGGATTTTGATGCATCTGAGGTACTTTGTGTAAAAATCACACATTCATAGTTCTCTATGGTCAGCATTGCTTGAAACCTTTACAAAGTCATTTTGAGTTGTGTATGTTGGATTTTAGTCGTTTTGGCCTTGTTTGGTTTAGATAGAGATACTTTATTTTTCTAAACTGTTGTGGTGTCCATTTGTAGTGTTTTCACTGTGTTACTGTGTGTGTTATGTACAAGTGCTTCACACATTGCCTCTGAGATAAGCCTGACTGCTCGTGCCAAGCTACCAAGTGGGTGAGCAGGGCTTATCTTAGGTGTGTAATCCCCTTATCCTGACTAGAAGGAAGGGTCCCTACTTGGACAAGGTGTATACCACTGCCAACTTGAGACCCACTTTCTAACAGTATGTGTAGATCCTCTTCAGTCGCGTAAATTCCAACCTCCAGAAATCTCCATATAGAAATCTTCACAACTTGTAACCGGGCCCCTAACAGGAAAATAACAGCACTTATCAGTCGTATACCTGTACTCTGAGACAGTGAGCGCTTTGTTATTGTCATTTCCAGCACTTCTAAGACCAGGCTGGTGTCATGACAGCATGGCAAACATTAAAACACGAGCCCTATAACATTATTCAGTAACTTTACATACCCAAACCAACCTTTCGGGTAACTAGTTTTACAGAAAGTTTCGAAGTTTATTTGACAATGAATTAAGATCCCACATCACATTCAGAGACTACTTACAGGTAGAACGAGTGAAAGCTCGTCATGCACTTTTACTCCAGCTATTCGAGTGCACTCTTTTAATTATTCACCAACTACACTCCAAGAAGAGCGTAAACAAATTAAACATTTGCTTTTCTACTGGAATAAGCTTTATTGTTCGGTTAATAAAAACCATTGCAAAAATAGTTGCACGACCCCAAAGGTTATAAAAAGTATTGAACCAATACATAATAAAAAATTTAGATTGTGCAAATTAGCAATTGTAAACCATCAGCTTTTTCAATAATCAAATTCAAGCATATATAATAGAATATAATTGCACAAAAAGTTGATTTTATGCAAATTTGCAGTTATAAACCTACAGCTTCTGTAGATAGTTTCAGTTAAAACAACCAAATTAACTTAACTTTAGTGCGCAGGTGGATGAGGGGCTTCACTGCTCATATTACTGTTTATAATAATCATACGCTTATTCCAGTGTCTAATAGCTCTCCTAGGTTTAAACAACTTATGATATGAGTACGATTACGGCTCTCCAGGTATAATATATTTTATTAGATGGGCTGGCAATAAAATGCTCAGTTGTCCAATGCCTGAAATGTTTTCCTTTATTGCTTCTTCCTCAGTTAGCAGCGTTGCAATGTTGAGAAGATTGCAAAGCTACTTTGAAAATGATGAACACTTCCTTCCTCTTCCTCGTTGTAGACCATAAGCTTTGATCTGATTCACGCCTGATACAGGCACCTTGTGGCCATAATGCAAACATTGTGTTTGCTCCTCCCATACAGATGGAAAGATCCAACCTCCAGCCAACCTCCTATAAGATTGAATACCTGGTCCAGGGGATTTTAATTTTTTTTTAAATCATTTTAGTTTTTAATATTGAACAAAAAATAGAAGCTGCAAGTCAACAGAAAAAGGTTGTCAAGCAAATACATATAATAAATAGATACAAATAAATAATAGATTCAAATTTAGCTTTCAAATAATACCATATAATTGGTAACAATTTTAAAAATGTAGCTTTAAAGTTGTTAAGTCTGTAAATTCAAACAATAGATGGTTTTGAAAGCTAGTATATAAAATAAATATATTCGGAGTCTAAAACATATTGCAACAACCCTTTAAATAATTCCCACTTCTAACTAGCAGTCAATAACAACTAAACTAACACCCCTACCTATAGTTATGCCCTGTCAAGCTGCCAAATAAGAACACCCTAATGGCCAGTATTTCGAAATTCAGTAATTCAAAGTCCCACTTTTAAACTCATGCAAGGTCAGTTATTACCACCCTCTAAATCCTCTTGAGATATCAGGGAGTTATTCGGTGTGTGTACTGGCTGGTCTACTCATGACAGTTATGGGTTCTGTCATTGTTTTCTCTAGAAGCGTCCTTCCCACAAGACCCTACTCGACCCCATCACTGGCGAAGATGGGCCCTGCTTGCGCCTGGTCCACCACACCATTGAATGTATCTCTCTCCAAACAGGCCTGGTCATTCGAACAATATGGCTTGTCATCGAGATGTACTCTATTTCACACTATGTTGCTGCTCCTAGGAGCCGCTCCCTATTTAGAGCATGGTATTTGATGGGCTGCAAGTTGAAGTGAGTATTTAAATGCAATAGGACGTATCTTAGTCACCTGCGATGAAGGTTATGCATTTCGTCAGAAGAGTGAAAGGACACACTTTAGCTGGTTTCTCTGCATAACCAACACTGAGTGTTCTTATATGAACCTTTTAATTTCTGTTATCTGTTTCCATTACAGTTCATTGCTAAAGTAAATCCTGATTCCAAGGTGCATGGTCCTGTCTGCAGCAACATTGTAGCACAATGTCTTGTAAGGAAACCATGAAACGGGAGAAAAGTTTCAATTAATAATCCAAGATAGCCACTTACATCTTCAAACAAAGTTTCCAGGGACTGCTTGGAAATGTATCATTGTCAGGGCGTGGTTGGGTAGTGCAGTCTCTAAACAAACAAATCCTGGCACCAGACAGCACTGACACTCTGGGGCCGATTTCGATCTCGCTCGGACAGCCCTCCGAGAGCTGTCCGTAGCGTTACCTGCCGACCGACTCGTTCCAGGAGCCGGTCCATCCCAACGATGAAGTACGATGCGCAATGGTGTCCAAATCCCGACCGACACGTACGCTCCGGTTCCAGCTACATTTCCCGTACGAGCCAGCTCCGTAAACGCAGAATGGAGTCGTCTGGAGACATTTCCTTAGCAGTTTCCGGCCTGCCAAGTACGATGCGTACTTCCTACGCGCCGAACAGGTCGCCACCTCCAGCACGTCACAGCATCCGGAAAAGCAGTACATCAGGTCCGATTCGCGCCACAACACGAACACCGCGTACGAGACGAAGCAGCCATGTATCCGATCGCGCATGTCATCCCTGTACTGTATGTCTATGACCGATTCAACAACCGCAACAGACGCGTACGTCGCAGACAGTAAGTCAGACACCTACCACCCACTAATACGTGACGACCCCGCGAATGCCAACACACCCATAGGGTGTGGCTGCCCACACTCCTGCACAGTCCATCCCAGAAGGGGTGGATGCCTACCCCCAGCACATTCCACCCCAGAAGGGGTGTCTGGCTATCCCCCCAGCACAGTCCACCCCAGAAGGGGTGGATGCCTCCCCCCAGCACAGTCCACCCCAGAAGGGGTGTCTGACTATCCCCCCAGCCCAGTCCACCCCAGAAGGGGTGGATGCCTACCCCCCAGCACAGTCCACCCCAGAAGGGGTGTATGACTATCCCCCCAGCACAATCCACCCCAGAAGGGGTGGATGCCTAACCCCAGCACAGTCCACCCCAGAAGGGGTGTCTGACTACCCCCAGCACAGTCCACCCCAGAAGGGGTGGATGCCTACCCCCCAGCACAGACCACCCCAGAAGGGGTGTCTCGCTATCCCCCCAGCACAGTCCACCCCAGAAGGGGTGGATGCCTACCCCCAGCACAGTCCACCCCAGAAGGGGTGTCTGACTATCCCCCCAGCACAGTCCACCCCAGAAGGGGTGGATGCCTACCCCCCAGCACAGTCCACCCCAGAAGGGGTGTCTGACCATCACCCCAGCACAGTCCACCCCAGAAGGGGTAGATGCCTACCCCCAGCACAGTCCACCCCAGAAGGGTGGATGCCAACCCCCAGCACAGTCCACCCCAGAAGAGGTGGATGCCTACCCCCAGCACAGTCCACCCCAGAAGGGGTGTCTGGCTATCCCCCCAGCACAGTCCACCCCAGAAGGGGTGGATGCCTACCCCCAGCACAGTCCACCCCAGAAGGGGTGTCTGACTATCCCCCAGCACAGTCCACCCCAGAAGGGGTGGATGCCTACCCCCAGCACAGTCCACCCCAGAAGGGGTGTCTGACTATCACCCCAGCACAGTCCACCCCAGAAGAGGTGGATGCCTACCCCCAGCACAGTCCACCCCAGAAGGGGTGTCTGACTATCCCCCCAGCACAGTTCACCCCAGAAGGGGTGGATGCCTACCCCCAGCACAGTCCCGCCCAGAAGGGGTGGATGCCTACCCCCCAGCACAGTCCACCCCAGAAGGGGTGTCTGACTATCCCCCAGCACAATCCACCTCAGAAGGGGTGGAGGGCAAACATTCCCCCTCAACTCCTATGGTAGGTTTGTGCATTGTGCACAAACATCTTGATTCAGTGACACATCAGGCAAATAAATTCTGTTAGATCTATCACTCCAGTCAACAAAGGCCGATTGTGGGGTACAAACACCCAGCATTCACAAGCACATAGGGGAGATGGTGCAACACCCCACATCAGTGTGGTGCCCAAAAGATGAGCATGGGCTTAAAACCCCAATTGTTGCAAAGCACATAGGGGACATGGGGTATAAACCCCCCCCCCCCCTCTCAGTGTGCCCACCATAAGGTTATAGGGGGAACAAACACCCAGCATTGACAAGCACATAGGGGAGATAGGGTAACACCCCCCATCAGTGTGGTGCCCAGAAGATGATAATGGGGTGCAAACCCCAAAGTTTGCAAAGCACATAGGGGACATGGGGTATAACCCCCCCCCCCAGTGTGCCCACCATAAGGTTATAGGGGGAACAAACACCCAGCATTGACAAGCACATAGGGGAGATGGGGTAACACCCCCCATCAGTGTGGTGCCCAGAAGATGATAATTGGGTGCAAACCCCAATCTTTGCAAAGCACATAGGGGACATGGGGTATAACCCCCCCCCCTCAGTGTGCCCACCATAAGGTCATAGGGGGAACAAACACCCAGCATTGGCAAGCACATAGGGGAGATGGTGTAACACCCCCCATCAGTGTGGTGCCCAGAAGATGATAATGGGGTGCAAAGCCCAATCTTTGCTAAGCACATAGGGGACATGGGGTGTAACACCCCCATCAGTGTAATGAAAAAAAGGTGAGTGTGGGGTCAGACTCCCAGCATTTCCACACAATCATGTATTATTCTCTGAGGCATAAAACCGCAAACAATGTAGTGACAAAGTAGTGGTTGTGTGCCAAACGAACACTTTTCTGTGGAGGCAGACATAGTTGGCCCTAACAAAGACTAACATGCCAGGTGTAGACAAGCATTGCCAATGTGGGCTAACACTTCCACCAATGTACAGTTTGACAATGGAAGAAGTGACCATCTAAATGCATTAACACGCATTTGGGCATATACAGACACACATACAAAGGAATTCCGCAAAAAACTAAAGTGTACACAACATCCTGTTCCACACTGTGACAGCAATGGCAGATCAAGAGCATGATCAATGGCCAAATTGAAGATGTTGGACTCCCAGGGACAGTATCCAAACAAACCAAACCATACATTCAATCACTGCTCACAAAGCCAGTAGAAATACGCTGGTCAAGATGTGCCAATACAGGCAGCCAAAGACACACTGCAAAACAAACACAACATGTGTGTGTGTAAGTGTCTCTAGGCTCCCCCCCCCGGTGGTGGTCTAAACTCCACTGAGACATATGCGTTATGAGTATAACCCAGATGCATCTCCACCATTCTGTCACAGACCATTGTCAATTTGGCATTATTTAATGTGCAGGTGAACAACAGTCACCTGTGGAACAATCTTGGTTGAATTCCAAACAACACATCAGGAGACTGACTCACCATCCCTGGTAACCTCAAGGCCACTACACTGTGCTGACAGTATCCTGTATGATGACGCACTGTGTTGCCAAATCATGATGTGGACCATACTCTTGAGCACACTCACTCTTGTGCACTGTGTCACGTGTCTTGTCACAACACCTTCCCTTACACATACCCAAACATCACTCACAGGGCATGGCCTGTAATGTAAGGCCACAATGGAGCTAGGGGCCATGCCAAGAGGCGAGTCAAATTTGGCCAATAGAAACACCACACACCTTGATCACATACAATGTGTAGCAGATAAGCCTCCATTCAATGGTGACATTGCACATGCACCCATTAAAATACTAGGGGTGGTGGTTGGATCTGTGTTTTACAAACACAATACACATAGCTAGGCATAACACATGTTTGAATTTGTCACCCCACTCCGGACCTATTACAAGTGCATAATGTGAAATGTACCAGACACATAGCGAAAGCCAACACTGTCCCGGAGCAATGACACACTCAAGGAGACCTACAAATAAGACACGTTGACATCAGGTGACATGGAATGGCAGAATCTGCTGAGCGTGAGCAGTCACACACACACACACGCGGCAAACGCATGAAAACTGAACAAAGTCAAAAAGAACTTGATAATGTTGGTAGCACAGATGTGAGTAGTGGAATCCTAAATATGTCTAATGTGAGTTCACACACAGCGCCGGCACTCATAGCTACCTAACCATGGCGGTCACCAGATTGATTCTTTTTGTCCCATTCACACACAGCACGGACACTCACAGTCAAATAGGTTGTCAAATCAATGTCCAAGTTTGCAATCGTCGCAGACAGGAACACCTGCAGGGACTACAGTCTTGGTAGTCAAAGGGCTTTCAACACCACACATTAATGCTCACAGAACACATACCATGGGCTCAGGAAAGGTCACAGAGTAACACACTGCCAAGAGGTGATTTCACTACTGTTGAAGTTCCGCTGTGTCAAGCCTGGTCTTGGCATGTGTCTGCCGTGTCAGAATGAGACTCGGACATTGACTAAACTATCACAACACACAGAATACTTTGGTCCCATCATCCTGTGTACAGGTGTGATGCCCAAGTTGGCGACACATACTCAGAATCCATGCATCCCAAGTGGCACCAGGGACACAGATGACTTGGTCATCATCAATGTGCTAATATGCATGTCCATTGGAGTGGTGCATACCATAAGAACCAGCAAAAAATTAGTTGAAATGTTAAGCACAACACATGTGCTAAAGTGTACGATAAAGATGGGAGAGGTTGTGAAAAGATTGTCACACTGCTTGTCAAAAACAATGTTGCTTTTGACAACAAGCCATTTCAGCCTACAACAACTCCACAACACATGGACCTCAGACAGACCATCACATCACTCTATCATGATTTGCACAAAATCAATGTTACAACAGCATTTGCAGTACAATGATCAGCAAGATTATGTACAGCCAAACAATCAGCCAAAAGAACAAAAATGTGCTTTATTCAGCATTAAACTTGGAAAAATGGAGTTCTGCAAAAACCACAAGGCCAATGGCCAGTCCATGTACATTATGGTCTATATGAGATGCCTTCCCATAGATTGCTTGCCTGCACTGACATCACTAGGGGACCACTCCCCAAGGAGGGGCATCTTCTGGGGCAGGACAGGCACCGCAGGGACAGGATTAGGGTGCAGCAGGATGGGGAATGGGCGGATTGGGGGGAACTTGTGTGTTTGTGGGAACTGCAGTGGACATTTCGGATTGAGGGGGTGCTGGAGCTACTGCAGTGAACATGTTGGACTGAGGGGGTGGGGGCTCCACTTCAGTGCCCATGTCAGATGGGGGGGTGGGGGGATCCACTACAGTGAACAGGTCATATGGGGGGGGCCAGGGTCTCCACTGCAGTCTCTGGAACAGACTGAGTGTGTAGTGTTGTGGGAGTGGAAGTGCCTGTGGGAGGGGATGAGGGCATAAGCATCTTGGGGATGGTGTAGTGGTGTGTGGGTGAACGGGGGATGGCTGCTGGTGTCTGAACTCTGGGATGGGTGGCCTTGGGTTGGGCGGATGTAGCTTTGGGGGGTGAAGTGTGGGATGGTGGTGGGGTTTTTACTTTCTTCGTCCTGTGGGATGTACGGGTGGGGGCCTCAGTGTTCCTAACCTTAGGGGAGGGTGTGGGTGCGGTGGGGGATCTCCTCTCTGTGCCTGCTGACCTCCTCTTCCCCTTTCTAGTTGGGACCGATGTGTCAGTGGGGAAGAGGCATAGGTCACAGAGGAAGACCTTCTGGGAAGGGGGGTTGCAGGAGAGTCAAGGGTAGGGGTTTTGGAGGGAGAGGTATCTGAGGAATGCGCAGTGCTTGTGGATGGGTGTGTGTGTTTTTTATCCCTATCCCCTGTGTGTGTGATGTCAGTCCTGTGAGTCTGCGTGCGTGTTTTCTTTGATTTTGTCTTGGGTGGCTGTGTGCTGCTTGTGTCTGTTGGGGTGTGTGCATGTGCCTGTGTGAGTGTGCTTGGGTCAGGTAGGGTAGTGAGGACTGTGGATGGGGCAGAGGAAGGAGAGGTGAGGGACTACTGCAGGAGGGACACTGCTGCCGTCAGTGAGGAGGCCATGGACTGATTACTGTGCTGTAGGGCAGACATGTTAGCTGAGATGCCCTCCATGTATGACACCAATTGTGTCAATAGACCGGTGAGAGCATGGAGGACACTCAGCATGGATGTCTGCCCCACATGTAACTGTTGCAGCAAGTCCACAGCCTCCACACTCAGGGCAGCAGGGGTGACAGACGCAGGGGTGCGGTGCTCGGGCCAAAGGAGACATGCTCCCCAACACGGGAGGGTCCACAGACCTTAGGAATAGGGGCAGCTGGGAGGGTGGAGGTGGTGGTGGTGGCGGGGACAGACTCTGTGGGTGCGGTCTCCGCTCTGGTGACACCCACCACCACAAGGGAGTCATCACTTGAGCTGGATGGTACTTCAGCTGATGATGTTGATGTTGTGGAACGGACATCAGTGTGGCTCCCCTCGCCCTCCGTGCCACTGGGTCCCTCATCTCCCTCCACAGTGGACCCCGTCTGGCTAGCTGCTTCCTCATGGTCCGTGGAACTCTCCCCTCCAGTTGGTGTTGTTGATGCTGTGAACAAGGAGGGGAAACAGAATCACATCAGTCATCTGCATATACTTGACACTGGAATTCTGTTGCCAACACATCACAGAGCAAGGCCAGCCATAATATCAAAGCCACTATTCCTTAACTCACACATGTGTAAATAGGTCATCTGTCAGGCTGCCTGTGAATCAGGGTTACAAAACACATGTTGGCAATGGAAACATCTTTTATATGTATTTCAATTTAAACTATGTACATGCCCAACAGGGCATTGTAATGCCTGTTGTCTGATCTGTAATGCTCCTGAGTGCCAGGGCATCACACAAACATGTACCATCTCATGCAAGGGAGACAGGAATTGGTCACGCAAATGGGATGGACAAATACCAAAGTTTACATGATGTACATACTCCCATCCACAGTAACCAATATGGGCTCATGTTGTGAACTCCAATGCTAAAAAGGATCTGCATGCAGGACAACTTACAAGGAGCAAAGTGCTTCTTAAACTTGCTCATGTCCCACACTATGCCACAGTCCAGTCTGCCTAAACAGTCTGTACTGACTCTTGTTACTGGGCCAGTGAATCAAGAATTAACAGTCGGCCACAGGTCACATTCAAGTATACACTGTGCAAGTAACATCTGTAGTGTACAAGTATACATGTCCCCAAAGTGCTACTTAGAATTCGAACACTTTGACAAGCTCATGTTGTATAACTGAGACATTTGAGTATATGAAGCCTGAAATCTCAAGCCAGGAGCATTTTGCATACTCACAAAATCTAAGGAATGCAGCATACACATATCTTTTCAAGCCACCAATATGCACAGTCACGGAATGACACACACATGATGTTTCCTGTGTATCTAAGGCCATTGACATACATGAGCTTCCTGTCCATATCCGATACATTGTCCACATGTGCCATCAAAAGCCCTCATCCTGTACACACCGACACAGAGTCAGACACATGAACCTTCTTTTGCAATGGTCACAGTGTTGCCTGACACACAAAAATGGGATCTGACAGTGTCCCTGATTACCTGAGTTGGCTTAACTGTCCCAGGTCCATGTGAAACATGGGATTAGTGGGAGTACGAGGCTGCTTACCATGCATTATTGAAGAAAATACAGTTCATTTGTCAGAGACACCAACATTGGTCTTACCTGCTGCACGTGTGTGCAGTATTCATGTCACAAACCTGTGTTGACACCGATCATCTCATCGTCCATTTAGGTATGTACCACACTGAGTGCAGGTCATATGTATGTCAAGTTGCTGACACACGTCAGACAAGCACATCACTCATGACGGTCAACTCAATGCACCTGTCTTACATGGTGCTGTATACAGTGAGCTTGGACTACAGCTCATACACAGGAGTCTAGTGACACATGTCACAGACGGAAAGGGACACACCTGGGCATCAGATGACAATGGGGCATCCTTACATTTTGGCACACAAGGGTTGTCTCAGCATACACACGACTTTTGATAGTGTTACCAGGCTGAGGGAGTGCAACATGCATGTCAGGCATAGTACAGCTAACTGGCTCACACTCACCCCCTCCTTGCTGCTGTCTGGCCTTCAACTGCCCATCCAGGTCAGGGAAGACCACCGTCAGTATCCGGAGCATGTGGGGGGTCAGGGTCCATCGTCTGCCCCTCTTGCGAGGAGGTGACAGCTTCAGCTGGACTCTAGCAATCCTCCGGGTCCAGCCACGGAGGTCCTGCCACCTCTTCTGGCAGTGGCGGATGCGGCGTTTGTAGACCCCCACCGATCTCACAGCCCGGACGATGGTCAACCAAATCTCCTGCTTCCGATGGGCATCGACCTGTAAGGATGACATAGTGATACACCATTACTACACATGCGACATGTTTGTTCATCACACACGTAGACATATAGGTCATTGGTAGTAGGGCAGAAGATTTTTCAAGGAACTTAAAGTATCAGCAGGGGCAGTTCTCCTGTGTGTAAGCCTGTCCTCACAACATGTGTACAGTGCATGAGATGAAATAGCACAGGATACACTTTTACTTCACTGGCCCTGTCCAGTACATGATCCTTCACATTGTGAGAATTACAATGACTATGTGTGCATGCATGTCCTTGGTGATCAGAATGCTAGTAGTGCCTGTTGGGAAACATGGTGTACTGAGAAGTCAGTGCAATCAACACTCACCTGCTCCCCTGGTTTCCCATACAGCTTGCTGTACTGTGCAAGGTGGCTGTCCAGCAGGGCCTGGTTTTCATCCTCAGTGAAAGCTGGGGCCCTCTCCACACTACGTGCCATTGCAGATTCCAGAGGATGCAGAGACAGCAGCAGTGGTAGTTAGTGTGCAGTCAAGTGGCATGTAGTGCAGGCAAGTGAAGTCTCTTGGGAACAGACAGCCTTATATCTGTGCTGCAGAGGCGTATTCTGTTCCATGGGTCCAAAGAGATAGGTCAGAGACTTTTGCATTATCCGAATTTGCCCAATCCATCACATTGCACGACTCGGATACGCCTACCGCGTCCTTCAAATTTTACTGCATCATGACACTAAAGTATTTGATACATTGTTGTTGTTGCACAACCGATTTTGTGTGCACGTGACTCGTACACGCTGCTAAAACGCGTCTGTCCCCATGACGACCAATAGCCAATGTGTGCGTACGGCTCGGTCTCGCAGTGTACGTTGCGTCTTTTGAATACTCACCCGCATCTGTCCCACAGAAGGCCAATATCCAATGTGTGCGTACGGCTCGGGCTCGCAGTGTACGCCGCGTCTTTTGAATACTCACCCGCATCTGTCCCACAGAAGACCAAGATCCAATGTGTGTGTACGGCTCGGTCTCGCAGTGTAAGCCACGTCTTTTGAATACTCACCCGCATCTGTCCCACAGAAGGCCAAAATCCAATGTGTGCGTACGGCTCGGGCTCGCAGTGTACGCCGCGTATTTGGAATTTTCACCCGTGTCTGTCACCATTATGAAAAAACCACCAAAGGATGCCATCCACACTATTTTGGCTGAGCCTCATGTGCTCTACACCAAACAATAATCCTGTCACACAGTATAAGAAACCACATTTCCTGTTTCATCACATGTGTGGGTACATAGCTTCACATTTCAATTTGGACAGAGCTCGTTGTAGCACACACTCACATGATGAGCCATGTTTCATGGGGACAAAATCCATTGTGTGTGATGCACATCACAACTGTGAGTGACAACTTTGCAGATCACCACCCTAGGCATGGACACAGTTCCAGGGGCCCATTGTGTGATCACATGTTACATACACCCTGAATTACAGATGTTTTGGACTGTGTGTTATGAAGTTTTCTTGAGCTACTATTGTGTGCTTAAAGCATGTTCTTTGCCTATTGTGCTACACACAGAAATGTTTTTGTATGTTGTAGATTTTAATCCTTTCACACATCCATCTGTCTTTGGCATGTGATTTTCAATTGTGTCTGTGTCACAGACATACATGTTTGCCATGCAAACAAATTTGGGAGCACATCATGTGTGTTACATGGGTGTGATGGTACGTGTACATCAGACGTTACATGATGACAGTGTCATGTGGTATCACAAGATCCCTGTTTGTGGACCTGACAAACACCTGTCATTTGTACAACACATCTATCTTCAGTAGTCACTGAGGTGTGTGTTTGGTATGTGACATTTGTTCAGATGTACTGGGACAGACCCCATAGATTGTTCACAGCACAGCATCGCACTTGTTGTTTCACCATCAGGACCAGAAATGTTCGGCGAGGGGCACATAGCTGGAATATGTGTCCATGCTGACTACATTGAGTCTTGCTATGGTTTAGCATATGAAAATTTGTATGTTCATTGCCAGATATGAAAGGTAAATGATATTCTTTCTTTGCCCACCTATGTACCGCAGGAGACCAGCTGTCCACAGACCCTTCCCAGACCTAGCAACCATGGCTGAACGTGACAGCATCCGACGTTACCGCTTCACCAGAGCACTAATTGAGGATTTGGCAGAGCAGTTGGCCCCACATTTGCAACCTGGACGCCCATATCCATCAGCTCTGACCCCCAAGGTGAAGGTGATGGCAGCCCTACATTTCTTTGCCACCGGAACCTTCCAGTACACAGTGGCTACTGCTGGTGGGATGTGGCAGACGATGTTTAGCCGTGTGCTCCGTGATGTTTTGGAGGGAATGTTGAATTTTCTGAACCAGTACATCAAATTCCCAGCACCACGACATTTTGCTGACATCAAGAGTGACTTTTATGCTCTGGGAAGGATGCCAAATGTCATTGGCTCAATAGATGGTACACATGTGGCATTGGTACCACCACATGCAAATGAACTGACGTACAGGAACCGTAAGCATTTTCACTCCATCAATTCCCTGGTGGTATGTCTCCCTGACATGACTATCTCACATGTCTGTGCACGGTTCCCCGGATCAGCCCACGATGCATACATCATGAGGAATAGTAGGATTCCACAGATGATGTCACAGCTGGTGAATCAGCGTGTCTGGCTTGTCGGTGTGTAATGTCTGTTTACCTTGTGTGTTTTTTGTATCTTGGATTGTTCCCTCTTTTCAGACCCATGATACGTTTGTTTGTTGGTATGTAGGTGACTCCGGATACCCCAACATGCCGTGGTTGCTGACACCACTCAGGAATCCTGTTACCCCGGCTGAGATGAGTTATAATGAGGCACATGGGCGGACCAGGCGAGTGATAGAGCGGACATTTGGAGTACTGAAGAGCAGATTTCGCTGCCTGGACCGGACAGGAGGGGCACTACAATAAGCACCAGAAAAGGTGTGTAGGATCATCATTGTGTGTTGCATGCTGCACAACCTGGCAGTGAGGGAAGAGCTACCTCTCATCCAAGATGATGACGACCAGCATCCTCCAGCAGGGGAGGATCCAGCCCTGGGTCATATTGCCAGTGATGATGAGGTTGAGGGGAATGTTCGGGCACAGCTCATCAACAACTTTTTCTCATGATTGTGAGTATACAGTGATGAGTTGTCTAAGCTTTTTCTTTGCCTGATATGTGTATGTAGTGATATTTCCCTGCTTATTGTGTGATTATGAATTTAATTAGATGCATGTGTGAGAATAGTACACAAAATTGATAGTGCTGTACAGTGTGATAGATATCCAAAGTTCACAGAGGAGTTGTTAGTGTTAGTAGATGGAATTCTCAGAGCTAAGTCCACAGTCATTTAAATCATTGTTCCAACTTAGACCCTCCATCACATGTGGAAGAGTTATGTGACAGTCAACAAGGTGAACGCTTTGTACACAATGGAGGATATCAGGAGCAGGTGTTCACTTCCTGGGGGTATGCATGGCCATCTGTCTCTCAGTTGTCCTTCTTCGGACGACCCCTCTTCTTCTTTTGAGGGGGACCCTCAGGTGCAGGCTGCTGCAGTGCCGGGGAGTCTCCGCCAGAGTCCTCATCCCTCCCTGTGGCAGCTGCAGATGTTGTGGCAACAGATGTAGTGGGCACACAGGGAGGTGTGGTCATGTTGTCAGCAATCTGGCGGAGGCATGTGAGTATGTCCCTGTGCACCGCTGTGATGTCATCCATTTTATCCATTTTGGACTCCATCCGAGACATGTGGGTCTCCATCCTGGACATGTGGAAGTCCAATCTGGAATAATGGGCAGCCTGCTGTTGTTGCATGTCCTTGAGGATCCCCACTACCTGGCCAAAGTCTCCGGTGCAGTCTCGGTAGGCATTTATGATGCGTCGTAACTGTGGATCATCTTGCGCTGCAGCACCATCTTCAGGCCGTGACCTCACCCTGCCCACCCTCCCAGCACCCCCACCCACACGAGCAGGACCTGCCGTTGCAGACACAGACAACACTGAGCCTCCTTCACTGTTGGCACTGGTGGTGTTGTCCGCCAACTCGAGTGCCCTGTGTAGCTGTGCCGTCGGTGTTTTCTTGCCTTGGTCTGTCCGTGTTGGTAGAGGTCATCTGGGTGTTGGCAGATGTAGCAGGAGTGGTTGCAGGGGGGGCTGAAGTCACAGCTGCTGCTGCATACTGATCCACACCGGAGGGGCCAGGTCGTTCGTCGTCGTCCGAAGAGGACTGAGAGACAACAACACAGGAGAGCTCAGGGTCAACCAGAGTCTGGGACTGGGATTCTTCTTCTGTTCCTGCAGTGTCCCCAGCAGGCCCTGTGGGTGGGAGAAACACACAATGTATGTTGTGGTTCAGCACACATCAACGGATCACACACATTACAGTTGCTATTGTATTTCATGATGAGTGTATGTACATTGCATTGTCCTCAATTGTCACAGACAGAGGCCTATATTGGTTAAGCACATTGTCATTACAACCTGAAGCGTTTTGATGGGCACATAGAGCATTGTGCATGAACAGCTCATGTATTGATTCATTGACTGTACATAGCCATTGCTACTCAAGTGCCATCCAGTGCCTGACACAGGTGTGTTGTTCTTGTCAACATTTGTGCTTTAACAATGACATACGTGCACTTCCTCTTACGATGTGTTGCAAGATTTGTGCATGTGTGCTGGCATTTGTGCATGTATTTTTGAGTCACATTGGTGTGTCTAACGACATAGTCACAGTCCGGTATGTCTGAGATCTCTTGAGAGATACTATTTTGTTGTATGTGTTCCTAGTTTTCATCTCATTGCACACATGTGATGGTGTTACCTTAGCAAATGATGTTGCTGCTGAGCTTTGTACGTGATGACGTCATTTATCTTGTCTATTTCCTCCATGGAAAGAGGAGTTGAGCAAGGCTGCTCTCTTGCTTTTCCATGCTCATAACAGTGAGGGCCAGAGGTTTGTGTGTTAGAGTTATGCTGCTGTAAGTTGTACGCCTCCTCCAACCCAGTCCAGATTACTCCTTGTGTTGAAAGTGTCAATGACAGTGAGGGGTGTGTTGTGTCAAGGATGCTGACAACGCTGCATGATGTAGGAGTAGGATGCAGCTCACAACAGCGCTTTGTGTAAATGACACCATGCAACAGTGTCAGCTATCTTTCTCTGACCATTCCATTCATTGTCAGGTATCCCTTGTCAATGATGTATATGTAGCTTCGTGTGTGTGTTTTGATAGGTGCTATGTCTGCATCTCACCACTTGTCCTAGACTCCACACACCTTCACAGCCAGGGCAGGGAGCACCCCTGGGACAATGCATCCCCAGACAGTGAGTGGAAAAATACAATTGAGATGGCTTTGAGTGTGAACGTGTGTGAGAGGGCCAGTGCCTAGGTATGACTTGCGGCCAATTCATACATCAGGCCCATGTGTCAGCCATCTTGCCAGGGCATTTACCTTCACTGTCATGGAGTGACTGGTCCCAAGAGTGCTATTTGTTGTGGCTGAGAAGGTGTGTGTAGTACCGGCCTTGATAGCAGTTGGAGTCATTGCAGAGCCTCCTTCTCCCCCCGAGCCAAGATAATCCCCCATGAACCATGCTTCCATTGCAGGGAGTCAAAGTTAACTTTCAGGATGTCAGCCAGTGATGTCCTGTTGTTTGTTTGAGCACAGCCCCCAACAGGGCCTTGTGCTCCCCACAGCAGATCCCAGTGTCAGCCATCTTGCCAGTACTTTTTCAGTCCCTGTGAGCTGAGCATAGTTGAAGGTGGGCTTGATGGGCCATGTGGGAGGAGGACTGTTGGCAGTGACTACGACTCCCATCATGCTTGTGGCTACACCCACCTTCCCAGCGAACCCGACCTTCCTTCCTGTGATTCAGCTTCCCTGGTAGTGAATGTGTGGTAACAAGATGGCTACTGGATGAGACTGGTGTTTGGGTCACATTGCCTTGCTGCGTGTTGGTGCTAAGGTAGTCAATTCTTGTGAATGGTGAGCTTCCCACTTACATTGCAGCTCTGTTGTTGGTGTACATCACTTTTTGAACACATATCCCATCATGGACTTGTGCTCCCCACAGCAGAGCCCAGTGTCAGCCATCTTGCCAGTACTTTTCCAGTCCCTGTGAGCTGAGCATAGTTGAAGGTGGGCTTGATGGGCCATGTGGGAGGAGGACTGTTGGCTGTGACCAAGACTCCCATCATGCTTTTGGATACACCCACCTTCCCAGGAAACCCACCCTTCCTTCCTGTGAATCAGCTTCCCTGTGAGGTAGTGTAACAGTGCTGGCAAGATGGCTGACAGTGGTGTCCTGGTGTTTGTTTGAGCAGTACTCCCAACAGGGCCTTGGACTCCCCACAGCAGAGCCCAGTATCAGCCATCTTGTCAGTACTTTTCCAGTCCCTGTGAGCTGAGCATGTTTCAGGGTGGGATTGATGGGCCATGTGGGAGGAGGACTGTTGGCTGTGACTACGACTCCCATCATGCTTTTGGCTACACCCACCTTCCCAGGAAACCCAACCTTCCTGCCTGTGAATCAGCTTCCCTGTGAGGTAGTGTAACAGTGCTGGCAAGATGGCTGACAGTGTTTGTTGGTGTTTTGAGGCCAATGCTTTGCTGTATTTGTTAGTAAGTTTGTACATATTATGACATAGTTCCATATTACTCTGAGATTGCAGGTATTGTGTTTATCTAACTGGCATGCGCATCACAGGATAATTAGCTTTCGGTTGATATGGCTTTGCTAACAGTGATTGGTTTCACTGTCCCCTTGACAGTGATGTCTGTGTGTGTGTGTATTGCCTCACAATATTGGCTAGTTGGTTATGTACTCACCAGGCTCTGGTATTCCTGTTAAACCATGGATGCCCTCTGGTGGAAGGATGGGCCGCACCTTCTCCTCCCAGGAAGTGAAGTGCGTAGGTTTTGCAGGAGGGCCACCGCCGGTCCGCTGGCTCAGGGCATGGTCTCTGGCAATCAGCTTCTTGACCCTCCTTCGCACATCATAGTACCTGTTCCTGATATCCTCCATTGTGCGCAGGCAAGGTGCTTGTGCGTTCCCCTTGTTGACAATCCTCTCCCACATCTTAGTTTTCTGGGACATGGGGGTCTGTTGGACCAATGTGCCAAATAACTGTGGCTCTACTCTGAGAATTTCATCTACCATGACTTCCAACTCACTATCTGTGAACTTTGGATTCTTCTTTGGGGGCATGGTGATGGGTGGTGTTGGAGATGGATGTGTGCGTGAGGGTGAAAGTGAGGGTGGGTGAGTGTAAGTTTAGCTGGGTGTTTGTGAGTGTGCTTTTAGAGAGGTGCTAGTGGTGTAAAGGTTGTGTGGTGGGTGAGTTGTGAGTGTCTCTCAGTGCAGTGTGGTGGTGTTCTCTGCTGGCAGGTCTGTAGAATTTGCAAAGGATCATGGTAGGGATTTTGGCCCTTTATGTAGGTAGAGTTGTGGGTGTGTCTTTAATGTTTTTTTTTTTTTTTTTTTACTTTGACAATGCTTGTTTGGTCTTTTTCAGTCTGTTTCTATTAGATTTCGTTGAGCATGACGGAGACGTTCAGTTGACCGGGACGGAAGCTTTCAGTAGCAATTGCGGGGTAATCCGAGTCTGTCACACTCACATTATGCTATGTTGCAGCGTTCGCGTACGTGTCGGTCGCGAAGGGCTCTTTTACTTGGGAATCACTGTTTTCCGTACGTTTCGGTCTTACGGATTGAGCTCCGTGCGAGTCGGTTTTATTTCACACGCATTGCATCATACTACGCCGGTCGTACAGCGCGTGTTCGTGTCGGTCGGAATCCATTCCCGGTCCGTTTACAGGCAAATCACTGTTTTCCGTACGTTTCGGTCGTACGTATTGTGCTCCGTGCGAGTCGGTTTTATTTCACACGCATTGCATCGTACTACGCCGATCGTACAGCGCGTGTATGTGTTGGTCGGAATACAGTCCCGGTCCGTGTCAGTCGGAACGGTTTCCGACCAGAATCGGAATCGGGCCCTCTGTGAAGACCACCAGCCTTTTCTTCTTGAAATAACTTGGCTTGAGCAGGTTTGGAGTATTGTGCCACCATGGCAGTTGCGCCTGCCCCTTAGCATTATGCCAAACCTCTTGACATGCTTCCTGACAAGCACAAGTTGCTGAACAACAGATGTCACCCTTCCATGGGAAGGAATAACTGTTACTTCCTGGTAGTGCACCCAAGAGGGACCCCGTGGATGACACCCAGGGATCTATGTTTATTGGAACCAGCATTGACATCAGTCTTTGCCACTGCAAAAGAGTTTATTGGAACTAGCATCAACATCACTGTCTTTGCCACTGCAAAAGAGTTTTTTGGAACTAGCATTGACATCACTGTCTTTGCCACTGTCGAAAGACACAAATTTGTCTTACATGAGTTTTTGTTCTTCACAAGAAGCAGGAATATATTGCAATCTACGCTAAGCAAGCACACTATGAGTTGTGGGAAAGGTGAGCTGTCATTACAGCACGGGGGGAGAGGGGGGGCTAACAACTCACCTGAAAAATAATCATTCAGGACACGGGCTGACCATCAAATGTGAAATTCGGGATCTGTGGATTTTTTTTTATCCACTGAGACTAAGGACACTGAGCAAAATGACACTCAAAATGGCACACCAGATTCCAAGATGGCACCAAAGCAAAGCTTGCCAACAACCTCCAGATGACACAGGAGTGTCAATCCTGCTCTTTTTGTGACGTTGTAAGGTAGAAGTTGGGCCACCATCTCTAAAGTGACAGAATGCTCACCACAAATAATTGTGTCAATGACAACAAAAAAGTCAGTATAATGGCTTTTGCCACTTACTCTATCAGATACTAATCATTCTCTAGTCTACTTATATAATGGAAAGGTGTCCACACTACGGACACTTCACCTTTTACAGTATTCCTTAGTGGAAGGGGACATGTTTAGTGCGTTTGAAAACTACATTTGTACCAAAAATGAGGTAGTAAGGAGCTCTTACGTTTTTCATGATTGTTGTGCCTAAGAGCCTGCCTGGACATTATCCAAACCTGGATATCTTCCGTCTACCATAAAGTCTTCATGACCAACCAACACAGAAGTTAGCCTGATGGATGATGGTTTGTCATCCTCCCACCTAATCTTTGCCAAGCTCCTTGATTTTCACATTATGACTGATCTAGCAGTGTTCTTTCCCTAAATTTAAGAAGGTGAGATAAGGCCTTCTTTACTTCTACGTCAAATGGCATTAGCAGGTCAGCTTTATAGGTTTGCTTTTGACTTGGAAGCCAATTACGTAAATTAGTAATTATTTCTGTGCGTAATAAAGTGATATCTTAATGAGGTTTGTTGCCCTTTGAACATTGCACCAGTAGAGGTTTGCAAAACTGCACAGACGAGCGACTGGCAACTATGCAGACTTTTTCTCTAAATTGCTCAGGTTTCTAGATTGTGCAAAGATGGCAAAGTTTCAAAATAAAAGTGGTAGAAAATGGGCCCTGCACAACAGTGGGAAACATTTCCGTTGCATCTGAGGGCATCTCTGTCACTTTGTAGTCACACAATTGTGTTTCCCTGCTGGTGGAAGTCTCACACTAAGAGGTCCTCTGAGCAATCAACTATCCCCTTGTAGCTAGGCAGCAATGCGTTGTCCACTGCTGCTGACGTCTAACAATAATTCTGGATGAGAGTGAGCTAAACATCTGCGTTGATCACTGGCGGCCGGTGCAATGATTTACTGCAGCTGGCTCTACTGATCATCCTGGTCTGATGAAGTAAACCTTTACTTTGGGCAAAGTTGGGTGAAATCAGGAAACGTTTCCTACCTTAGCTAGGGGTGAAATGTATTGACTTTGTGGGTGAAGTTAAAACTTCGCACACCTCTAAATCTTAGAGATGTTTGAAAGCATGGGCAAAGTTGGCAATTGTCCACGGCCACCAACTTCAATAGTGCCAAGTGGTAAAGTAATTTTTCTTTCTGTATCACCTTTATTCTCTACCTCAACCTCTTTTCTCTCTCAGCCTGCCTTTACCTCAGATTCTTCCACTCTTCTCCCAGTGTTATCTTTATGATATTGATGCCATGGCCAGGCCATCTTTTGGCTATTTTTATGTGATCCCTTTTCTGTAAATTTATGCTCTGGTTTCAATATCATTTGACATTGTGCGTTCTTCCAATAGCAGAAAATGGGTATTAAAGTTCAATGTTGCGAACAGTGAGCCCCAAAAATGAAGTGCCCAGGTCCCCAAAAATCCTTATGATGACACTAACATCTTAGCAAGAACTCAGTGTGATTCTAAGAGGTTCAGAATTGCCCATCTGTGCATTTTAATTTGGTTGGACTCATAAAAGGTTCGGTTCACTGACAAAATATCGATGTTAAAAATAAAGAAGTAAAAAATATCGATGCAAAAATATAGAATGCAAAAATATCGACTCCCTATACTTAAACAGGTAAGTTCAAAAATATTGGAAAAAAAATATCGATGTAAAAAATATAGTTGTACAAAATATCGAATTTTATATATATATATATATATATATACATATAGACTCCAGTCCCCTTTTCCCATTAAAAACGGGTCCGACACATGCTCAGTGCTGTCAGCTGGGTTTAATGCGAAAATTCATGCGCTCGGGATAAATGTTGATAGAGACGCTCGGCAGACGCGTTTCAGCCTGACGGCTTTCTTCAGTGCCATGTTCCATCAAATGATTACAATTCCACCTGGGGGGCCGTTTTAACAAGAAGTCACAGTCCACTCTGATTGGAGTTGAGTGTAAGCTCAGCCTCCCCACTCACTTGTGCGCTGCTCCTTTCCGATCCATGCCAGGTTTCCATGCGCTCCACAGTAAGTGAAACTACAATGAATTTTCACTTTAAAAACCAAGTGGCTTCCCAGTCCTGCTGGCAGTGGTTTGCATTTTAACCCATCATTTTGTAAAGGAGTAAATTATGGAAAAGAGTCCCAGCCGGCAAACACCTCATGCAGCAACATACTGAATCCTCTCTCCCCTATGGTATTTCAACTCAGGTGAGTGTCCTTTCCATACGGGGGGCGCCGCGCTGTAGTTATATACAATACCAAAGTTTAGCAAGTTCTGCGCGGAGCTCCAGACCGGGAGGGCGTGCCGGAAAACGGTGCCTGCTTCACCGCTCACACATAGACTCCAGTCCCCTTTTCCCATTAAAAACGGGTCCGACACATGCTCACTGCTGTCAGCTGGGTTTAATGCCAAAATTCATGCGCTCGGGATAAATGTTGCTAGAAACGCTCGGCAGACGCGTTTCAGCCTGACGGCTTTCTTCAGTGCCATGTTCAATCAAATGATTACAATTCCACCTGGGGGGCCGTTTTAACAAGAAGTCACAGTCCACTCTGATTGGAGTTGAGTGTAAGCCCAGCCTCCCCACTCACTTGTGCGCTGCTCCTTTCCGATCCATGCCAGGTTTCCATGCGCTCCACAGTAAGTGAAACTACAATGAATTTTCACTTTAAAAACCAAGTGGCTTCCCAGTCCTGCTGGCAGTGGTTTGCATTTTAACCCATCATTTTGTAAAGGAGTAAATTATGGAAAAGAGTCCCAGCCGGCAAACACCTCATGCAGCAACATACTGAATCCTCTCTCCCCTATGGTATTTCAACTCAGGTGAGTGTCCTTTCCATACGGGGGGCGCCGCGCTGTAGTTATATACAATACCAAAGTTTAGCAAGTTCTGCGCGGAGCTCCAGACCGGGAGGGCGTGCCGGAAAACGGTGCCTGCTTCACCGCTCACACATAGACTCCAGTCCCCTTTTCCCATTAAAAACGGGTCCGACACATGCTCAGTGCTGTCAGCTGGGTTTAATGCCAAAATTCATGCGCTCGGGATAAATGTTGATAGAAACGCTCGGCAGACGCGTTTCAGCCTGACGGCTTTCTTCAGTGCCATGGTCCATCAAATGATTACAATTCCACCTGGGGGGCCGTTTTAACAAGAAGTCACAGTCCACTCTGATTGGAGTTGAGTGTAAGCCCAGCCTCCCCACTCACTTGTGCGCTGCTCCTTTCAGATCCATGCCAGGTTTCCATGCGCTCCACAGTAAGTGAAACTACAATGAATTTTCACTTTAAAAACCAAGTGGCTTCCCAGTCCTGCTGGCAGTGGTTTGCATTTTAACCCATCATTTTGTAAAGGAGTAAATTATGGAAAAGAGTCCCAGCCGGCAAACACCTCATGCAGCAACATACTGAATCCTCTTTCCCCCTATGGTATTTCAACTCAGGTGAGTGTCCTTTCCATACGGGGGGGGCGCCGCGCTGTAGTTATATACAATATCAAAGTTTAGCAAGTTCTGCGCGGAGCTCCAGACCGGGAGGGCGTGCCGGAAAACGGTGCCTGCTTCACCGCTCACACATAGACTCCAGTCCCCTTTTCCCATTAAAAACGGGTCCGACACATGCTCAGTGCTGTCAGCTGGGTTTAATGCCAAAATTCATGCGCTCGGGATAAATGTTGATAGAAACGCTCGGCAGACGCGTTTCAGCCTGACGGCTTTCTTCAGTGCCATGTTCCATCAAATGATTACAATTCCATCTGGGGGCCGTTTTAACAAGAAGTCACAGTCCACTCTGATTGGAGTTGAGTGTAAGCCCAGCCTCCCCACTCACTTGTGCGCTGCTCCTTTCCGATCCATTCCAGGTTTCCATGCGCTCCACAGTAAGTGAAACTACAATGAATTTTCACTTTAAAAACCAAGTGGCTTCCCAGTCCTGCTGGCAGTGGTTTGCATTTTAACCCATCATTTTGTAAAGGAGTAAATTATGGAAAAGAGTCCCAGCCGGCAAACACCTCATGCAGCAACATACTGAATCCTCTCTCCCCCTATGGTATTTCAACTCAGGTGAGTGTCCTTTCCATACGGGGGGGCGCCGCGCTGTAGTTATATACAATATCAAAGTTTAGCAAGTTCTGCGCGGAGCTCCAGACCGGGAGGGCGTGCCGGAAAACGGTGCCTGCTTCACCGCTCACACATAGACTCCAGTCCCCTTTTCCCATTAAAAACGGGTCCGACACATGCTCAGTGCTGTCAGCTGGGTTTAATGCCAAAATTCATGCGCTCGGGATAAATGTTGATAGAAACGCTCGGCAGACGCGTTTCAGCCTGACGGCTTTCTTCAGTGCCATGTTCCATCAAATGATTACAATTCCATCTGGGGGGCCGTTTTAACAAGAAGTCACAGTCCACTCTGATTGGAGTTGAGTGTAAGCCCAGCCTCCCCACTCACTTGTGCGCTGCTCCTTTCCGATCCATGCCAGGTTTCCATGCGCTCCACAGTAAGTGAAACTACAATGAATTTTCACTTTAAAAACCAAGTGGCTTCCCAGTCCTGCTGGCAGTGGTTTGCATTTTAACCCATCATTTTGTAAAGGAGTAAATTATGGAAAAGAGTCCCAGCCGGCAAACACCTCATGCAGCAACATACTGAATCCTCTCTCCCCCTATGGTATTTCAACTCAGGTGAGTGTCCTTTCCATACGGGGGGGCGCCGCGCTGTAGTTATATACAATACCAAAGTTTAGCAAGTTCTGCGCGGAGCTCCAGACCGGGAGGGCGTGCCGGAAAACGGTGCCTGCTTCACCGCTCACACATAGACTCCAGTCCCCTTTTCCCATTAAAAACGGGTCCGACACATGCTCAGTGCTGTCAGCTGGGTTTAATGCCAAAATTCATGCGCTCGGGATAAATGTTGATAGAAACGCTCGGCAGACGCGTTTCAGCCTGACGGCTTTCTTCAGTGCCATGTTCCATCAAATGATTACAATTCCACCTGGGGGCCGTTTTAACAAGAAGTCACAGTCCACTCTGATTGGAGTTGAGTGTAAGCCCAGCCTCCCCACTCACTTGTGCGCTGCTCCTTTCCGATCCATGCCAGGTTTCCATGCGCTCCACAGTAAGTGAAACTACAATGAATTTTCACTTTAAAAACCAAGTGGCTTCCCAGTCCTGCTGGCAGTGGTTTGCATTTTAACCCATCATTTTGTAAAGGAGTAAATTATGGAAAAGAGTCCCAGCCGGCAAACACCTCATGCAGCAACATACTGAATCCTCTTTCCCCTATGGTATTTCAACTCAGGTGAGTGTCCTTTCCATACGGGGGCGCCGCGCTGTAGTTATATACAATACCAAAGTTTAGCAAGTTCTGCGCGGAGCTCCAGACCGGGAGGGCGTGCCGGAAAACGGTGCCTGCTTCACCGCTCACACATAGACTCCAGTCCCCTTTTCCCATTAAAAACGGGTCCGACACATGCTCAGTGCTGTCAGCTGGGTTTAATGCCAAAATTCATGCGCTCGGGATAAATGTTGATAGAAACGCTCGGCAGACGCGTTTCAGCCTGACGGCTTTCTTCAGTGCCATGTTCCATCAAATGATTACAATTCCATCTGGGGGCCGTTTTAACAAGAAGTCACAGTCCACTCTGATTGGAGTTGAGTGTAAGCCCAGCCTCCCCACTCACTTGTGCGCTGCTCCTTTCCGATCCATGCCAGGTTTCCATGCGCTCCACAGTAAGTGAAACTACAATGAATTTTCACTTTAAAAACCAAGTGGCTTCCCAGTCCTGCTGGCAGTGGTTTGCATTTTAACCCATCATTTTGTAAAGGAGTAAATTATGGAAAAGAGTCCCAGCCGGCAAACACCTCATGCAGCAACATACTGAATCCTCTCTCCCCTATGGTATTTCAACTCAGGTGAGTGTCCTTTCCATACGGGGGCGCCGCGCTGTAGTTATATACAATATCAAAGTTTAGCAAGTTCTGCGCGGAGCTCCAGACCGGGAGGGCGTGCCGGAAAACGGTGCCTGCTTCACCGCTCACACATAGACTCCAGTCCCCTTTTCCCATTAAAAACGGGTCCGACACATGCTCAGTGCTGTCAGCTGGGTTTAATGCCAAAATTCATGCGCTCGGGATAAATGTTGATAGAAACGCTCGGCAGACGCGTTTCAGCCTGACGGCTTTCTTCAGTGCCATGTTCCATCAAATGATTACAATTCCATCTGGGGGCCGTTTTAACAAGAAGTCACAGTCCACTCTGATTGGAGTTGAGTGTAAGCCCAGCCTCCCCACTCACTTGTGCGCTGCTCCTTTCCGATCCATGCCAGGTTTCCATGCGCTCCACAGTAAGTGAAACTACAATGAATTTTCACTTTAAAAACCAAGTGGCTTCCCAGTCCTGCTGGCAGTGGTTTGCATTTTAACCCATCATTTTGTAAAGGAGTAAATTATGGAAAAGAGTCCCAGCCGGCAAACACCTCATGCAGCAACATACTGAATCCTCTCTCCCCTATGGTATTTCAACTCAGGTGAGTGTCCTTTCCATACGGGGGCGCCGCGCTGTAGTTATATACAATACCAAAGTTTAGCAAGTTCTGCGCGGAGCTCCAGACCGGGAGGGCGTGCCGGAAAACGGTGCCTGCTTCACCGCTCACACATAGACTCCAGTCCCCTTTTCCCATTAAAAACGGGTCCGACACATGCTCAGTGCTGTCAGCTGGGTTTAATGCCAAAATTCATGCGCTCGGGATAAATGTTGATAGAAACGCTCGGCAGACGCGTTTCAGCCTGACGGCTTTCTTCAGTGCCATGTTCCATCAAATGATTACAATTCCACCTGGGGGCCGTTTTAACAAGAAGTCACAGTCCACTCTGATTGGAGTTGAGTGTAAGCCCAGCCTCCCCACTCACTTGTGCGCTGCTCCTTTCCGATCCATGCCAGGTTTCCATGCGCTCCACAGTAAGTGAAACTACAATGAATTTTCACTTTAAAAACCAAGTGGCTTCCCAGTCCTGCTGGCAGTGGTTTGCATTTTAACCCATCATTTTGTAAAGGAGTAAATTATGGAAAAGAGTCCCAGCCGGCAAACACCTCATGCAGCAACATACTGAATCCTCTCTCCCCTATGGTATTTCAACTCAGGTGAGTGTCCTTTCCATACGGGGGCGCCGCGCTGTAGTGATATACAATACCAAAGTTTAGCAAGTTCTGCGCGGACCTCCAGACCGGGAGGGCGTGCCGGAAAACGGTGCCTGCTTCACCGCTCACACATAGACTCCAGTCCCCTTTTCCCATTAAAAACGGGTCCGACACATGCTCAGTGCTGTCAGCTGGGTTTAATGCCAAAATTCATGCGCTCGGGATAAATGTTGATAGAAACGCTCGGCAGACGCGTTTCAGCCTGACGGCTTTCTTCAGTGCCATGTTCCATCAAATGATTACAATTCCACCTGGGGGCCGTTTTAACAAGAAGTCACAGTCCACTCTGATTGGAGTTGAGTGTAAGCCCAGCCTCCCCACTCACTTGTGCGCTGCTCCTTTCCGATCCATGCCAGGTTTCCATGCGCTCCACAGTAAGTGAAACTACAATGAATTTTCACTTTAAAAACCAAGTGGCTTCCCAGTCCTGCTGGCAGTGGTTTGCATTTTAACCCATCATTTTGTAAAGGAGTAAATTATGGAAAAGAGTCCCAGCCGGCAAACACCTCATGCAGCAACATACTGAATCCTCTCTCCCCTATGGTATTTCAACTCAGGTGAGTGTCCTTTCCATACGGGGGCGCCGCGCTGTAGTTATATACAATACCAAAGTTTAGCAAGTTCTGCGCGGAGCTCCAGACCGGGAGGGCATGCCGGAAAACGGTGCCTGCTTCACCGCTCACACATAGACTCCAGTCCCCTTTTCCCATTAAAAACGGGTCCGACACATGCTCAGTGCTGTCAGCTGGGTTTAATGCCAAAATTCATGCGCTCGGGATAAATGTTGATAGAAACGCTCGGCAGACGCGTTTCAGCCTGACGGCTTTCTTCAGTGCCATGTTTCATCAAATGATTACAATTCCACC
Source organism: Calotriton arnoldi (assembly GCA_963921515.1). Classification (NCBI taxonomy): domain Eukaryota; kingdom Metazoa; phylum Chordata; class Amphibia; order Caudata; family Salamandridae; genus Calotriton; species Calotriton arnoldi. The sequence goes on from CAWUFW010018503.1 coordinate 158,715, forward strand.
TGGGGGCCGTTTTAACAAGAAGTCACAGTCCACTCTGATTGGAGTTGAGTGTAAGCCCAGCCTCCCCACTCACTTGTGTGCTGCTCCTTTCCGATCCATGCCAGGTTTCCATGCGCTCCACAGTAAGTGAAACTACAATGAATTTTCACTTTAAAAACCAAGTGGCTTCCCAGTCCTGCTGGCAGTGGTTTGCATTTTAACCCATCATTTTGTAAAGGAGTAAATTATGGAAAAGAGTCCCAGCCGGCAAGCACCTCATGCAGCAACATACTGAATCCTCTCTCCCCTATGGTATTTCAACTCAGGTGAGTGTCCTTTCCATACGGGGGGGCGCCGCGCTGTAGTTATATACAATACCAAAGTTTAGCAAGTTCTGCGCGGAGCTCCAGACCGGGAGGGCATGCCGGAAAACGGTGCCTGCTTCACCGCTCACACATAGACTCCAGTCCCCTTTTCCCATTAAAAACGGGTCCGACACATGCTCAGTGCTGTCAGCTGGGTTTAATGCCAAAATTCATGCGCTCGGGATAAATGTTGATAGAAACGCTCGGCAGACGCGTTTCAGCCTGACGGCTTTCTTCAGTGCCATGTTTCATCAAATGATTACAATTCCACCTGGGGGCCGTTTTAACAAGAAGTCACAGTCCACTCTGATTGGAGTTGAGTGTAAGCCCAGCCTCCCCACTCACTTGTGTGCTGCTCCTTTCCGATCCATGCCAGGTTTCCATGCGCTCCACAGTAAGTGAAACTACAATGAATTTTCACTTTAAAAACCAAGTGGCTTCCCAGTCCTGCTGGCAGTGGTTTGCATTTTAACCCATCATTTTGTAAAGGAGTAAATTATGGAAAAGAGTCCCAGCCGGCAAGCACCTCATGCAGCAACATACTGAATCCTCTCTCCCCTATGGTATTTCAACTCAGGTGAGTGTCCTTTCCATACGGGGGCGCCGCGCTGTAGTTATATACAATACCAAAGTTTAGCAAGTTCTGCGCGGAGCTCCAGACCGGGAGGGCGTGCCGGAAAACGGTGCCTGCTTCACCGCTCACACATAGACTCCAGTCCCCTTTTCCCATTAAAAACGGGTCCGACACATGCTCAGTGCTGTCAGCTGGGTTTAATGCCAAAATTCATGCGCTCGGGATAAATGTTGATAGAAACGCTCGGCAGACGCGTTTCAGCCTGACGGCTTTCTTCAGTGCCATGTTCCATCAAATGATTACAATTCCACCTGGGGGGCCGTTTTAACAAGAAGTCACAGTCCACTCTGATTGGAGTTGAGTGTAAGCCCAGCCTCCCCACTCACTTGTGCGCTGCTCCTTTCCGATCCATGCCAGGTTTCCATGCGCTCCACAGTTTCCATGCGCTCCACAGTAAGTGAAACTACAATGAATTTTCACTTTAAAAACCAAGTGGCTTCCCAGTATACATATATATATAAAATAAAATAATAAATATTAAATATGTTAAATAAAATTAATATAAAAAATACAGTAGATTAAATTTAAGATTTAAAAAATATAATAAATAATCTGAATTAAAAAAGTTAAACACACATGCATAATAATTCATATATATTTACTTTAAAACAATTATTAAACTATTAATTTTAATTTATTTTATAATTTTAAAATTCTATGACAATTTACAAATATATATATATATATATATATACCAATAACATAAAATCTAATTAAAAAATCTTCTATTATAAATTAAAACAAACTATTTAAAAATCTTCAAACTTAAATTTCCCACTCCAGTGAGTGCAACAGTAGGGAAAGTGTTGGATAGCGGAGGGGTAGAAATTATTATTCCAACTCCAGTGAGTGCAACAGTAGGGAAAGTGTTGGATAGCGGAGGGGTAAAAATTACTATTCCCACTCCAGTGAGTGCAACAGTAGGGAAAGTGTTGGACAGCGGAGGGGTAAAAATTACTATTCCCACTCCAGTGAGTGCAACAGTAGGGAAAGTGTTGGATAGCGGAGGGGTAAAAACTACTATTCCCACTCCAGTCAGTGCAACAGTAGAGAAAGTGTTGGAGAGTGGCGGGATAAAATTTACTATTCCCACTCCAATAAATGTAAAAGTAGGGAAAGTGTTGGATACTGGAGGGGTAAAAATTACTATTCCCACTCCAGTGAATGCAACAGTAGGGAAAGTGTTGGATTGCAGAGGAGTAACAATTAATATTCTCACTCCAGTCAGTTCAAAATTAAAAACAAACAACATTTTAAAAATACAAATATTTAAAAAACAAAATAAATTAAAAAATATATAAATATGTTGAAATTCAAATACAAATATATTCAATATTAAATTTAAAAAACCATGTTATAATGTTAAATACATATAACAAATACCTACAAATATTATATCAAATAAAATAAAAATAATTTCCAAACAAATAAATATTTGTAATTAAAATTTTTAGAAATAAAAACATTAATTATTACATAAATTTACTTTTTATTTCCTACCCTATAATACTACACAATTCACAACCCACATCTAAATTAAATAAAATGTACTTCCTCAACTAGCATAATTAATTACCAATTAAAGAAATATTATTAATGAAAAAACAAATTAAAACTCATAAAAATTATTTAACTTCCACACTTTACCCCTATAATCCCCACAACCCACAGCAAAAATAAAACTGTAAAAAAATAATTACACAATTAAAACTTATTTTCAATTAAAAAACTAATAGTATTTAACAACTAATTATAAAGTAAGTAAATTAATGTACTCCCCACGCTGTACCCCTATAACAATAAAATCCACACACAAAAAATATAAACAAATACCCTAATTAAATATAAATAAATTAATTATTATTAATGATTAACTACTTTTTAATTAATTAAACAAAAATTACTTCCCACCCTTTACCCCTATAAACCCCACAACCCACACCTAAAATTAATTACACAAATTCCATATTTAATTTTCAATGAATTAAGCAATATTAACTAACAACTAATTATTAATTAATTAAACATAAATTACTTAGGGAAGAGGTGTGGCGCCGCGGCCAGGGCGACTGACGCTGGAATCTGGGGCTCACGGTTCGATCCCCGGCACCGGCGGCAGGTCAGCCCAGCACCATGTGACTCTGGGCAATAGCTTGCTTAATCTTCCCGACGGCCCCCAGCGCCGGGATGCCTTCGGGTAGCTGTTCGCGCTTTACAAATACTGGATTTACATTTTTTACACTTTACTTCCCACCCTTTACCCCATAAACCCCACAACCCACGCCTAAAAAATCACACAATTACCATAATTAATTATCAATTAACTAGTTAATATAAATTAACAACTAATTAATTAAACATAAATTACTCCCCACCCTTTACCCCTATAAACCCCACAACTCGCACCTAAAATTAATTACACAATTTCCGTAATTAATTTTCTATCAATTAATTAATATTAATTAAGAACTAATTATTAATTAATTAAAAATAAATTACTTCCCACCCTTTACCCCATAAACCCCGCAACCCACACCTAAAAATAATCACACAATTACCCTAATTAATTATCAATTAATTAGTTAGTATTAATTAACAACTAATTATTAATTAATTCAATATAAATTACTTCCCACCCTTTACCCCTATAAACCCCACAACCCGCACCTAAAATTAATAACACAATTTCAATAATTAATTTCAATCAATTAATTAATATAAATTAACAATTAATTATTAATTAATCAAAAATAAATTAATTCCCACCCTTTACCCCTATAAACCCCACAAACTGCACCTAAAAATAATTACACAATTACCATAATTGATTTTCAATTAATTAATTAATATTAACAACCAAATAATAATTAATTACAAGTAGATTACGTCCCACAATTAACGCTATAAAATCTAAATTAAATAAATAAAAATAATCATTAATTTATTATAATTAAATTACTTCCCACCCTATTCCCCTATAAACCCACAACCCGCTATGGAACTAAAAATGCAAAATTTAATTAAAATAAAATTCATAACTACTAAAAATGTAACACATATATATAAAAAACATAAACAATACTTATACAAAAAAACACATACATCACATACATTTAAAATATAAACTAAAATACATAACACTAAATAAAAAACGATATTTTAAACATCTATATTTTTGCAAACAATATTAATGACTTCTATATTTTTAAAAACGATATTTCTTACCTTAAATTCGATATTCTTGACCACGATATTCTTGCTGTCGATATTTCTGAATCACGATATTTCCAACTCTATATTTGTGTAAGTCGACATTTCTAACTCGATATTCTATCTCAGCACCAAAAGGTTTAACACCAGGGAGAGTTTGAATTGTGTAATCAAACAAAATGGCTTTTAACCTTACTTTTCAAAATATTTCAGACAAAATGACAGTCTTTTCTATGACAATTGCCTGTCCCTTTCTCTCGATCCTGCTATTTTTTACTTAAGAAAGCACAGAAATACTAGGCCAGGGAAGGTCAAGCTATATGGCATTTTTTAGCATATTTTTTAGTATCCCACTCCATCCAACCCCTCCTACCACATAACACTATTACACTTCTGCCTTCCCTGGCTTTAATTTTCTGCAGCACCTGGCCACTAACCTGCTCAGTTGAAAGACCACTTAGGGGTCGAATCCGATTCGGGCCGGAAAAAGCACCGACCGACTCGTAGCCGGTAAAATTACCGACCGACACGTACCAGTGGCGCCCGACACGCCAAGTACGATGCAAGCCGCGATAAATCCGACCGACACGTTAGGAAACCAAGCCGACCGACCGAGCCGCTCGGAAAATAGCAATCCGGCCGGAAAAACACGCGAATCCAACCGACCGACACGCACCCGGAACAAATCCGACCGAATCGTACCCGCCAACTCCAAACCGCAAAGTACGATGCAAGGCGCGAAAACACGACCGAGTCGGACGGAGGACAAGCCGTACGACCGACACGCATACAAAACCGAGCCGAAGCAACACAATACACCGCGACCGACGCGTACGCAGCATACAAAACTGCACAAACACAGCGTGAACGAAACGGAAAACACCGTACGAGACCAATGCAGGGTCCGACTCGGTCACAAGAACGTTTCCAACATACACAAACAGCACAAAGGAAAAATCAACCAAAAAAAGGCCAAACAAGCAATTACCAAGCCAATAAATACTGGGGGTGGGGACAGAGAACAAAGACACACCCACAACTCCACCTATATAAAGGACACAAATCACTACCATGAGCCTTTGCAAATGCCATTCCACTGCCAGCACCCAAGAGAAAGCAACCACACACCCACAGCTCATCCCTCACACAAGCCACACACCATCAGCACACCAACAAATACCTACCTCACATACACCCAGCAAAACACACACTCACACACCCTCACCTGCACACCAACACACACATCACTCACCATCACCACCCATCACCATGCCCCCCAAGAAGAATCACAAGTTCCTAGATTGTGAATTGGAAGTCCTGGTAGACGAGATCCTCAGGGTAGAGCCACAGCTGTTTGGCACATTGGTCCAACAGACCCCCATGTCGCAGAAAACCAAGATGTGGGAGAGGATCATCAACAGGGTGAACGCCCAATCACCATGTCGGCGCACAAAGACCGACATCCAGAACAGGTGGTATGACGTGCGCAGGAGGGTACGGAAACTGCTGAAGCAAGACTACATCAACAGCCAACACACCGGCAGTGGCCCTCCTGCCAAGCCAATATACCTCAGGCCCTGGGAGGAGAAGGTGCGGGCCATCCTACCGCCAGTGAGCATATATGGACTAGAGGACATCCCAGAGCCTGGTGAGTACACAACAAATGTACACAATATACTGCCACAAAACACACACACATCACTGTCAAGGGAGAGTCAAACCATGCACTCATAGCAATCACACAGCAACCAGAACAGAATCATCCCAAAATGTGTATGTCAGTCAGAGAAACACAACACATGCCATCAAAAAGTCACATCCAACCGTGCCAACACATGTACAAACACAACCACAACTACAGCTAGGCAGTGGCACAAATAGAACTAACAAACACATCCACACATGTAGCCACCACAACAACACCAACACACAGTGAAGACCACTCAAAGGAAGGAATTCTGTGTATGCTGGCCAAGTCAGTGTAGCCAATAGCATTATGGGAGTCGCAGTCACACATATTGCTCCCCCACAACTGTCCCATCAACACCACCCTGAACCATGCTCACATCACAGGGAGTGGAGAAGGACTCACAAGATGGCTGACACTGGCTACTGCTGTGGGGAGCACAAGGCCCTGCTGGCAACTGTGCACCAACAAACAGCAGGACACCACTGACTGACATCCTGAGAGACAACTTCCACTCCCTGCAATGCAAGCACGTTCCATGGTGGGATATCTGGCTGGCTGGCTGGGTGGGAAGGGGGACTTGCAGCACTGACTATAGTCACCAGCACCTCCCCTCACCCCCCGCCCCAACACAAACTCCACAGTACCCACCTGGTAGAATGCAATGCCCTCCATCCTAACACAAGATCCCACAAAGCACCACCACCCTGGGTTATGTTGTGTGAAGCACAGGGACACTCTTGGGACTCTTAGCCAAACAACTGCCAGGACAACACTCCCAGCCATCCTGTCAGCACAGCCAGCCCACCCCACAGGGAAGCAGAGTCAAAAGGAAGGAAGCATGGGCATGCTGGGAAGGGGGTGGAGGCAATAGCATGATGGGAGTCGTAGTCACAGACATAGCTCACCCTCACAACTGTCCCATCAACACCACCCTGAACCATGCTCACATCACAGGGAGTGGAGAAGGACTCACAAGATGGCTGACACTGGCTACTGCTGTGGGGAGCACAAGGCCCTGCTGGCAACTGTGCACCAACAAACAGCAGGACACCACTGACTGACATCCTGAGAGACAACTTCCACTCCCTGCAATGCAAGCACGTTCCATGGTGGGATATCTGGCTGGCTGGCTGGGTGGGAAGGGGGACTTGCAGCACTGACTATAGTCACCAGCACCTCCCCTCACCCCCCCGCCCCAACACAAACTCCACAGTACCCACCTGGTAGAATGCAATGCCCTCCATCCTAACACAAGATCCCACAAAGCACCACCACCCTGGGTTATGTTGTGTGAAGCACAGGGACACTCTTGGGACTCTTAGCCAAACAACTGCCAGGACAACACTCCCAGCCATCCTGTCAGCACAGCCAGCCCACCCCACAGGGAAGCAGAGTCAAAAGGAAGGAAGCATGGGCATGCTGGGAAGGGGGTGGAGGCAATAGCATGATGGGAGTCGTAGTCACAGACATAGCTCACCCCCACAACTGTCCCATCAACACCACCCTGAACCATGCTCACATCACAGGGAGTGGAGAAGGACTCACAAGATGGCTGACACTGGCTACTGCTGTGGGGAGCACAAGGCCCTGCTGGCAACTGTGCACCAACAAACAGCAGGACACCACTGACTGACATCCTGAGAGACAACTTCCACTCCCTGCAATGCAAGCACGTTCCATGGTGGGATATCTGGCTGGCTGGCTGGGTGGGAAGGGGGACTTGCAGCACTGACTATAGTCACCAGCACCTCCCCTCACCCCCCGCCCCAACACAAACTCCACAGTACCCACCTGGTAGAATGCAATGCCCTCCATCCTAACACAAGATCCCACAAAGCACCACCACCCTGGGTTATGTTGTGTGAAGCACAGGGACACTCTTGGGACTCTTAGCCAAACAACTGCCAGGACAACACTCCCAGCCATCCTGTCAGCACAGCCAGCCCACCCCACAGGGAAGCAGAGTCAAAAGGAAGGAAGCATGGGCATGCTGGGAAGGGGGTGGAGGCAATAGCATGATGGGAGTCGTAGTCACAGACATAGCTCACCCCCACAACTGTCCCATCAACACCACCCTGAACCATGCTCACATCACAGGGAGTGGAGAAGGACTCACAAGATGGCTGACACTGGCTACTGCTGTGGGGAGCACAAGGCCCTGCTGGCAACTGTGCACCAACAAACAGCAGGACACCACTGACTGACATCCTGAGAGACAACTTCCACTCCCTGCAATGCAAGCACGTTCCATGGTGGGATATCTGGCTGGCTGGCTGGGTGGGAAGGGGGACTTGCAGCACTGACTATAGTCACCAGCACCTCCCCTCACACCCCCCCAACACAAACTCCACAGTACCCACCTGGTAGAATGCAATGCCCTCCATCCTAACACAAGATCCCACAAAGCACCACCACCCTGGGTTATGTTGTGTGAAGCACAGGGACACTCTTGGGACTCTTAGCCAAACAACTGCCAGGACAACACTCCCAGCCATCCTGTCAGCACAGCCAGCCCACCCCACAGGGAAGCAGAGTCAAAAGGAAGGAAGCATGGGCATGCTGGGAAGGGGGTGGAGGCAATAGCATGATGGGAGTAGTAGGCACAGATATTGCTCAGCCTCACAACTGGCCCATCAACACCACCCTGAACCATGCTCACATCACAGGGAGTGGAGAAGGACTCACAAGATGGCTGACACTGGCTACTGCTGTGGGGAGCACAAGGCCCTGCTGGCAACTGTGCACCAACAAACAGCAGGACACCACTGACTGACATCCTGAGAGACAACTTCCACTCCCTGCAATGCAAGCACGTTCCATGGTGGAATAACTGACTGGGTGGGTGGGTGGGTGGGAAGGAGGTCTGGCTGTCAACCAAACACAATCAATGCAGACCATGTTCACACCCCAGAGAATACATAGAAATGCCCAAATAATGCAGGACAATGTGCCACACCAATATCAACCCCTGACTTTGACGACTTAGGACAATACAATGTACAGGCCCGCACCCCGAGGCACAGTCACAACTGTCAGGTGTGTCAACCACTGATGCCTGCAGAAACATGAAATACATTGTTTGTGTCTCCCAAAAACAGGTGATGATAGGGACACAGCAGCAGACGCTGAGGAGTCCCAGTCCCAGGCTCAAGAGGATGCCGAGCTCACTGGCGTCGTACAGCCTCTGTCCTCCTCGGACGATGAACAACCTGGCACATCCGGTGCAAGTCAACATGCTGCACCAGCAGGACCACCAGCTGCAGCACCAGCAGGTCCACCAGCTGCACCCCTGCACCCACCCCTCCAACGACTGTCACCACGAATACCATCCCTGCCGACATGGACAGAATAAGGAACAACACCAGCGCAGTGACCCTGGACCAACCTGGGGCCATGGACACCACCACCACCACCACCACCCCCAAGGTGGACCAGGGTCATCTGTGCGTGCAACTGCACACACTGCACATGTCAGCAGGGGTGGTGGGAGGGGTGGGAGACAGAGGTCGCTGCTTGCAGACGTTGCTGGTGTGCATGAAGACCCACAACTGGTACGCATAGCTGATGCGTACCAGTCCAGCACCGGAGAGCTCAGCCAGGTAGTGGGGCTCCTCAGAGACATCAAACAGCAGCAGGCTGCCCATCATGCCCGCTTGGACTCCCACATGTCCCACGTGGAGTCACACATGTCACGTGTGGACTCCCACATGTCCCGCGTGGAGTCCAAGTGGGATGTACTACATGAGATGACGGCGGTGCACACCGACATTTTACAATGCCTCCGCCAGATGAACAGCAACCAGTCCACACCTCCCTGTGTGCCAACAACATCTGGTACCGTACAAACTGCAACTGCCACAGGGAGGGAGGAGGACTCTGGCGGAGAGTCCCCTGCACCGCAGCAGCCTGCACTTGAGGGCCCCCCCAAGAAGAGGGGTCGTCCGAGGAGGGGAAAGTGAGAGGCTGATGGCCAAGCGCAACTCCCAGGAAGCCTGAACCTGTTCTGGATTTTCGCCTTTGTGCACAGACTGTTCACCCTGTTGATGGCAACACTACTCCCACACATTGCATGGGGAGTACAAGTTGGAACAATGTGTCAGACAACTGTGGCCCCGATACTGGGGATCCTGTCTACCTGGACTTTCAATTCACCTAGGAACTTGGGATTGCAAGATTCATGTACAGCACAATCCATCCTATGCACTATTATCACAGATGTATCACAATAAACACACTAATACACCATACTTGCCTCTGTCGTGATTCCAACGTGGGTGCTGTTATGGGGATGATGAACTGCAAAATTACACTGTGTATGCGAACTGCAACAGCAAGGACAACACAGGCATGTGAGTACAGGCAACGTGACACATATGAGGGAGACACACCACCAGGGCTACACAACACATACACACCTAGGCCATCTGACTCATTGCCTACACTGATGTTGCTAGGGAAGACGGTGCAATGCACAGACACCACACCCATTCCCAGTTGTAGTCAAGTAGCCCACAGGTGCAGTAAGCAAATGGCAGTCAAATGTGTGACCACAGACAACGCACATCACTAAGTGAAGCACAGGTTTATTACACAGTAGCAACATGCCGTAACCACTACAGATGCAAGGTAACCCCACCTGGTAGCGGGCACACAGTCAACAACTGTAGACGGAAGGAAGTCCATGGGTGTGGCGCACATCACCTGTAGGGACACAACAGCTACCAGCCTGGATGTGCAATCACGTCGTCGGTGGACACAGTTGACCAAACGAATCTGAAAGTACCCTGTGAAGGACAGAAATGACACACAGTCAAAAGCAATGCAGTACAGGACAGATCAGCAAAACTCATGCACAATACATGTTACAAGATACCCACCCAGAACCAAGTTAACATGTCAACACTGTTGGGGAGTACAGCCCACCTGTCACCACACATCGCAACACACATCCTGTCAAGTAGCCCATGGACACACTCCAACAGCACCAGAGCACCACCCACACATCATGCCAACTCACATCATTCACATGACACCTCAGGATACTCACATTCAGCTAAAGAAGTTGGTGATGAGCTGTGTGCGGACATCACCATCACCATCATCATCATCATCGTCACTGGCATCGTGGTCCAGGCCAGGATCCTCCACAGGTGGCGGATGTTGGTCATCGTCATCCTGGATGAGAGGCAACTCCTTCCGCACTGCCAGGTTGTGGAGCATGCAGCAGACGATGATAATCTTGCACACTTTCGCAGGGGCATATGGGAGGGACCCTCCGGTCTTGTCCAGGCAGCGGAAGCGGCTCTTCAGGAGACCAAAGGTCCGCTCAATCACTCTCCTGGTCCGACCATGTGCCTCATTGTAGCGCATCTGGGCAGGTGTCACAGGGTTCCTGAGGGGTGTCAGCAACCACGGCATGTTGGGGTATCCCGAGTCACCTACGGACAGACAAGTGCACATCAGCTGACTTGGAAAAGTGGGCGGAATACTACAGATCAGATCACACACAATGGCACAAAGTCAGTACACACCGACAAGCCAGGCACGCTGGTTCTGCATCTATCCCATCAACCTGGGGATGCGACTACTCCTCATCTCAAAGGCATCGTGTGCTGAACCAGGGAAACGGGCACACACGTGTGTGATGGTCATGTCTGCAAGACACACCACCAGTGCATTGACCGAGTGGTAGTGCTTGCGGTTCCTGTAGGCCTGCTCCTGGGCCTGTGGTGGTACCAAAGCCACATGTGTCCCATCAATGGAGCCAATGACATGCAGCATCCTCCCCAGGGCATAAAAGTCACTCTTCACGTCAGTGAGTCGTCGCAGTCTAGGGAAATATATGTACCGGTTCAGGAAGAGCAACATTGCCGCCAAGAAATCGCTGAGCACACGGCTGAACATGGTCTGTGACATCCCACCAGCAGACGCCACAGTATGTTGGAAGGTACCGGTGGCAAAGAAGTGTAGGGCTGCCATCACCTTCACCTTGGGGGTCAGCGCTGTAGGATACGGCCGGCCAGGCTGCAAATGTGGGGACAACTGCACTGCCAAATCCTCAATCAGCTGCCTGGTGAAGCGGTACCGTCGGATGCTGTCCCGTTCCACCATCGTTGCCAGGTCTGGGAATGGCCGATGGACAGCAGGAGCCCTGCAGTGCAGAGGAGAAGTAAGCAAGATCGTCAGTCACCCCACATATGCGGCATTGAACACACTCAAGATCCCAACATACATCATCATGAGGCACAACTACATGAAGTGTGCAGTACCGGAACGACATGTATGGTACATACATGGCCAACATCTGTCAACACGGTCCTACAGGTGGCATCAATTTGTCCCAGGTTGGCCCATTGGATATCATGATGCTGTGTCACAGTCACCCCCAGTGACATGTGAGGACAGATGTGCCCCAGGCACCACAGCTCAACGACAGGCACATTCCCAGGGACCCTGTAATGCCACATGGACACTGGCATCACCTGGAGTATCATGTGTACACCACAGCAAAACAAACATGACCCCCACAGGTAGTGGCCACACTTGCCATGGCAGGAGAGCCATGGACGTCTGTGACACACACGCACAACATCAGAGTCCATGCACACACAACGTGGATGTGGAGACTGTCTCCCATTGTGCACATGAAATCAGAGACATTGTAAACACTACATGCACAAAGACTGTGGAGGGCCATCACTATTGTGCCACTGGGACACCCTGGCTCAAACATACCGTCCCACATGGGACTCACGGGGTATGTGACATGACATACACAAACACCACTGTGAAATGTGACCATGACACATGCACAGATATGAACAGTTGCACATCACAGTGGTCACGTACACGTAACACCCAGGATCCTGTCCCCATGAACACGTGCACAGCCTGGGGGTGGCTGCCCACAGGTGACACCCACAGGACAACATGTACACCAACATACACACAATAGGAAATGCAGCCTTACATGCCTTATGATAAGGTTTGGACAGGCTGTCGTGATGTAGGTGTGCCCCTCACTCCCTGGGAGCTATCTGTGGCTGGCATATGTCCATCTGAGACAGGCATGCTGACCTATGCCAGTCACATATACAGTGATGCGTTGAACAGCAATGGACCGATCGGTGCCTCCGGCCGGCCCATTGCTTTCAATGTGTGCGGGTACGCGTTGTACCCCTGTGCGCGTTGAACAGCAATGGACCGATCGGTGCCTCCGGCCGGCCCATTGCATTCAATGTGTGCGGGTACGCTTTGTACCCCTGTGCGCGTTGAACTGCAATGGACCGATCGGTGCCTCCGGCCGGCCCATTGCATTCAATGTGTGCGGGTACGCGTTGTACCCCTGTGCGCGTTGAACAGCAATGGACCGATCGGTGCCTCCGGCCGGCCCATTGCATTCAATGTGTGCGGGTACGCGTTGTACCCCTGTGCGCGTTGAACAGCAATGGACCGATCGGTGCCTCCGGCCGGCCCATTGCTTTCAATGTGTGCGGGTACGCGTTGTACCCCTGTGCGCGTTGAACAGCAATGGACCGATCGGTGCCTCCGGCCGGCCCATTGCTTTCAATGTGTGCGGGTACGCGTTGTACCCCTGTGCGCGTTGAACAGCAATGGACCGATCGGTGCCTCCGGCCGGCCCATTGCTTTCAATGTGTGCGGGTACGCGTTGTACCCCTGTGCGCGTTGAACAGCAATGGACCGATCGGTGCCTCCGGCCGGCCCATTGCTTTCAATGTGTGCGGGTACGCGTTGTACCCCTGTGCGCGTTGAACAGCAATGGACCGATCGGTGCCTCCGGCCGGCCCATTGCTTTCAATGTGTGCGGGTACGCGTTGTACCCCTGTGCGCGTTGTACCTCAATGGACCGATCGGTGCGCACCCATTGACAATGGGCTTGCCTGGCAACGGACGCGTTTTCGAATTTCGAACGAGTCGGTTGCTGGAAAATCAGTTGGTCACCCACAACAATGTTGCAAAATCATGTATGTCATGAAGTTGAAGTTTTGAAGGATGCTGTGGGCGTGTTTTGGTGCTGCTATTCCATGGATTGGCCAGATTCAGAAGATGCAAACGACTTGGACCTATCACTTTGGACACAAGGGACAGTATCTGCCTCTCCAGCACATATATATTGCTGCCTGTTCCCCTGAGAGCCCACTTGCCTGCACTACATGCTCCAGGACGACATCTGCCACTGCACTGCTGCTGTCTCTGCCCCTCTGGACCCTGCAATGGCACGTACTGTGGAGAGAGCCCCAGCCTTCAGCCTTGAGGAGAACCAGGCCCTGCTGGACAGCCTACTTCCACAGTACAGCAAGCTGTATGGGACACCAGGGGAGCAGGTGAGTGTTCTGTGCACTGCCTTTCTGAATGTGCATTTTGTCTGACTAGCAAGGCTGAGAGTCAGCACACCACTGGCTAGCAGGCTCACTGAGTAGTTGTCACCCCCCATAGTGTGTAGTGACTTGCACTGGACAGGTATGGTGCAGTGACAGTGCTTCTGAACAGGGTTTTACTCCCCATGCAATGATACCATGTAGTGACTTCTGGAAAACTGTCCATGGGCAGCCGTGCACTGCCTGGGTACACCATGTGCCCCTGTGATTGCGACATGTATATGCAACTGTGTCATGCACGGATATGTTGCATGTGTAGTAATGGCCTTATCACTTTGTCATCCTGACAGGCTTCTGCCCATCGGAAGCATGAGATATGGAAGGACATCGTCCGGGCTGTCCGGTCCGTGGGGGTCTACAAGCGCCGGATCCGCAACTGCCAAAAGAGGTGGCAGGACCTTCGGGGCTGGACCCGGAGGATTGCACGGGTCCAGCTGAAGCTGTCGCCTCCTTGCAGGAGGGGCGGAACACGGACCCTGACCCCCACATGCTCAGGATCCTGGCGGTGGTCTTTCCAGACCTGGATGGGCAGCTGAAGGCCAGAGAGCAGCAAGGAGGGGGTGAGTCAAAGACTGCACTGTGTACTCTGTCTAACATGCTATGTGCCCTCCTCGGGCCAGGTTGAACTGCCACAGTACAGCAGTCATGTTGTCCAGGAGCCATGTCCCTCTATTGTGCACTGCCCACTCCTCATCTGATACCCAGGTGTGGCCCTTACATGCAGGGAATTCTGTCACTTAGGACTGTGTCCTTGCAGTTTGCTTGACTCAAGGTGGGAGACAGCATCTGTTTCCCTGACTCTGTGGTGGGCATCATGGGTGGGTCCATTGCTTACACAATGCCTGTATTCTGACATGTATTCAGCGTGTTACTTTGATCTGTGGTCCAATTGCTGAGCTGATCCACCACATGTGGCTGGGGTACCTGGCACACACCCATGCTGCGGGTGGGAACAATGTTTGGGCCCCAGGAGTATGTATATGACGTGTGTCACACATACTTAGCCAGCTGCCTACAGTCCAGGGCTCATCCCTCATTCATGTGGGGCTGGACAGTCATGCCTACTCCAGGCCATACAATACACTCTGTACTCCCACTCCCGTGTATCAGCGGACACATTGTGCACAGTGATTTGACCCCTCAGGTGTCTGCCTCTGTGTCAGTGTGCTGTGGATTAGTCGCCAGGACTGCTGTGGAGTTTCTTGGTAGGGGCTCAGCATGCCACTGGAGATGTGACCATAGGAGACGATACTTGTGTGACACATAGGTGTCTGATCAGCTGCCCATGCAGAATGGGGCATGTAAATGTGAAGTTCAGGCAGCTGTTCCCCATGCACAGCAGAGTGTGAGGGGCTCAGGTTCAGAGGGTAGTGTCACAGGTCTCCCATATGTCCAATAGGTATGACCTGGACAGATGAGGGTTAAGAGGATGTGTTGTGGGGGGATGTACATGTGCACTTGTGCAGCTCCAGGACTTGCATTCCCCATGACCTACTATTGTGACACAGTGCAGAGTGTTGTTGTCTGGCTGCAAAGTCATACATCACTGAGACAGTGATGTATGACTTTGCAGTCATGCCTCCGCCATGGCATGTGTCTACTGATTGGTGATCCTGCAGGGGAGTGACATGTGCTACATGCACACCATAGTGGCGCTGGCTATCAGGACATGGGTGCATCATGGTGTCTGTCGCTGGTATGCATCACATGCATTTCCTATTTGACTCTGGGCATCCCTTACTTCCGTAAACCTGTACTGACTCAGTGGCAAGAGCTGTGATGTGTGTGTCCACACACCGTGTCCTCTGCACTGTCCAACTACTGTGTACTTGGTGCATGTGTCAACACTGGGGTGTTGCAATCCAACAGACACCAGACAGATGGGTGCAAGGCCATGTGGGATGTGAGTGCCATGCTTGGCATCAGACTGACAATTGACTTCTCCTGTTCAATTGGTGCACTTTTAGCAATGTACAACTAATGATGCCAGGGCTTGCTCTGTAATGTGCTGTGCTCACAGTGGTGTGTGCGTTATGTGCAGGTGACTGATGTCTGTCTGTTTCCCCATTGTTTGCAGATACATCCACGGCCACGGAAGGGGACAGCTCCACGGACCAGGAGGAGCCGGAGAGCCAGACTGGGTCAGCAGCCGAGGAGTGGTCGGAGGGACCCAGTGGCACGGAGGGCGAGGTGAGCCACACCGAGGAGTCCTCAGCAGCATCCACCTCAGCTGAGGACCAGAGCAACTCGGAGGATGACTCCCTTGTGGAGGCGGGTGTCAGCAGCCACCACACCCCAGCTAGTGTTGCTGTCCCCGCCACCACCAGCACCACCACCGCCCTCCCATCGGCTCCCATTCCCCAGGTCCGTGGAGGCTCCCATGTCCGGGAGCGTGTCTCCTTTGGGCCAGGCACCGCACCCCCTGCCCCTGTGTCCCCTGCTGCCCTGAGTGAGGAGTCTGTGTACCTCCTTCGCCAGCTCCATGTAGGGCAGACAGCCATGCTGAGTGTCCTCCATGCGCACACCGCGCTGTTGACTCAGCTGGTGTCGTTCATGGAGGGCATCTCATCGGGCATGTCTGACCTACAGAGGGGCAATAGGTCCATGGACTCCTCCCTGACGGCAGCAGTGTCCCTCCTCAAACGGTCCCTCACCCCTCCTGCCTCTGCTCCATCCACACTCCCCAGCACCTTACCCATCCCAGGCACACACACACCGGCACAGGCACACACCAGCACACACACATCCAGCACACTGACACACACGCCAATGACAAAACGCACACGCACGCACATTCAGGGGACTGAAGCCAGACTCACAGGGGATGGGGCCCTGGAACACACACACGCATCCACATGCACTGCGCAGTCCTCAGTTCCCTCTCCCTCCAAAGCACCCTCCCTTGCCTCACCTGCAACCCCAAAGTCACAGCAGCTCTTCCTCTGTGACCTCGGCCTCTTCCCCACCGATGAAGCTGCTCCAGCATCCCGGGGGAAGAGGAAGCCCACCCACACGGAGCAGAGTGCCCCTCGCCCCCGGACACCCTCCCCCAGGCGCAGACGGACTGAGGCCCCCACCCGCAAGTCCCCCGGAGTGGTAAGAGCAAGACCCCGCCACCGCCCTGCAGCTCAGGCACAAGGTCTCCGTCCTCCATCCCTCAGGCCCCCACTGCACAGGTGCCCCCACCACACCCTGCCCCAGGTTCCCCCACCCACAGATATACCATCCCCAAGATGCTCCGGCCTTCTCCCCTGCCACTTGCTCTCCCAGCACCACACCCCCGCTGCGCTTGTCTGTGCCACTGATGTGGTGAGGGTGTCCTCCCCCTCTGTCCAACCCACCTTGCCTGTTCCCCATTCTCCTCCCCTGGAGGTAGGCACTGCAGTGGAGTCCACTACCGCCCTGTCTGACTTGGGCACTGCAGTGGCGGACCTGTCCACCCCATCTGCAGGGTCCACTGCAGTTGTGCCGGCACCCACGACATCTGAGTCATGCCCCCAGTTGTGCCGGCACACACCATGTCAGACACCTCCACTGCAGTTGTCAGTGGCTCTCCAGCACCCACCACCCCTTCCCTGACTCCCCTGGTGAGCCCTGATCCTGTCCCTGCGGTGCCTGGCCTGCCCCCCGGTTGCCCCTCCTAGTGGATTGTCCCTGGTATTGTGCAGGCATGCGTAGGGTGACATCTGCCAGTGTCACCCTGTTTGAACTTTGACAATGGACTGGCCATTGGCCTTTGCTCTAATTTCTTCTGGACGTCGTTATCAAACAACACATATGCTGAATAAAGCAACTTTCTTTTCTCTAGTGCTCATGCTTCAGATGTACATGTTGTTGGTGCAGCTAACCATGCCCTTGCTGCAGTGATGGTGATATCTGGTCTCATGATTATGAAGTGTTACTGTGCAGGAACCCATGTGGTCCAGGGGGAATGTGTCCTATCATGTGGTGTATCCATGTCATCAATAGCAGCATCTGAGGGTGTCATGTGTTCAGTATTTGGCAATGGGTTTCCTACTTACATTGGCAATTTCATATCTGTGGCTTCCACCCCTGCACATCTGTTGTGCCTGCCATCGTTGCATTTGTCTACTTCCCTGACCGTGTTGCCATCTCCAGTGGACATGCAGGTTTGGGCATCAATGGGGAGGGACTCATCCGTGTAGTCAGTGCAACATTGCTATACAAGTGTGTTGGATCTGTGCTGATGATTCCGTTGGCACATCCATGACCAGGCTGATGTGATGGGAGCCCTCATTTGGTGCTAATTGTTGATTGTGTGACCAAGTGCTCAGCTGACATGATGGGGCCCTACTGAGGCAACATATGGCACAGCTTTCCTCACACAGGAGTGGAGTCCCCTCATGGCAGTGTGTACACGTGTGACATTGCCTGCGCCCAAGGTGTGTGTTGTATGTGCATGTCTGTGTGTTCACTTCCATTCATCTGCGCATGCTGTGATCCCTAGTGTTGTACCTGTTTGTGATGCTTGCTGACTTGAGCTATGTTCCCCCAAAGTCTTCTCCCTGTGTTCTCTGTGATGTGGGTGCATGGCACATTACTGGTCATCAGGGTGTCACCCATAGGTGTGTTTGCTGTCAGGGCAGAGTTTGTGTGCAGACGCAGATGGGTCACAGTCAGGTTTCCCTTTGGCACTTGTTGTTTGCCCCTGTCATGTGATTTCCAGTTTGTGTTATCTTTCAGTGATTGTGACACGTTGTGTGTGTGACTGCTGGCACTCCTTAGGGTCCGGGCTGCAATGTTGGTTGTTGTCTATGTGTGTTCTTTGTGGGTGACCTTGGCTTCTTCATTGGTGTGTGACTGTGGCTGGGATCCCATTGGTCGGTGTGGTATTGCCGTCATGTCCATGTACAGCGTAGTGTGCAGTGTGTCAGACATTCAGGAGTCTTGTTGAGTGTCCATGTGTGATGTGTTTCTACACCTTGGTTCCCACCCACCACCCTGGAATAGTCATGGGTGCATGTGCAATGTCACCAGTGCATGTGTACTTCACTGCTGCACATTGTTGGAGGTCGAGGGGTGTGGTCTTGAGTGTGTGCAGATGAGAGTTGTTGCCCGGCTAGGCCCCTGCCTCCATGTTGGCCTTGGCTTACTGGCCATGCTGATTAATTTGTGCTTGTGTAGGTGTGATGGTAGTTTGTTGCTCAGGACACCTGACTGTGGTTCACAGTGTGAACGACATTTAGCTTTGTCATCGCAGTGGTATTTTTATTCAGCCCAGGGTCACCACATTGTGGGGGCCCTGGGGGTGGTGCTGTGGTGTGTCTGTGACTTGCTGTGTCAGTTGTTGTTCCTACGTGCCTGTGTGACATGTGTGTTTTGTGCTCCCTCTCACCTGTCAATGCCTGCTTGCCCACATAGGGGATTTGGATCCATGAGTTACCTTAGTGTGGCAGTGTATGCACATCTGTATGATTGGTATTCAGCTCTCCTCATGTGTTGTGTTGTTGCCTGGGGACACTGGCACCCCCACCCCTCACCTGCTGTGTATGATGACAGTGTTGGTCTGCCTGTTTGTGTTTGTGCATCTGCACCACTGCATTGGCATATCTTGGGTGTGCCATTGGCTGTATGTTGTTTGGTGTGTTTCCCCTGCTGTCCCTGGGACTCCTAGGTCATCGGTCAGCACAGTGATCATGGTTTGTGTGTCCCATTGCTGCCATGGTATGGTATCTGTTCACCTCACATCTGCTGTCTCCACAGGGTATCTGCATTTGTGTGCCCATTGGTGCAAATATGTGGTTCTGCATTCTGATGGTCACTTCTGTCATTGTGTCATTGATGACTGTTGACGGTCTCAGCCCCCATGGGTGTTGTTTGTCTGCACATGGCCAAAGGAATGTTTCATTTGCACTGCAGTATTTGGCTCCCCAATTTATGTTGCAATGGGACACATACACTACTTTGCCACAGATGAGTTTTTGGTTCTGTGACCAGGAATGATCCATGCAGTTTGGCAGTTGCAGCTCTTTCTTTGTCAACAATTACCTTTTGGTCACTGTGATGATGAGGGTGTAGACCCCATTGCCACAATGGTCAAAATGTGCTTCAACTATGGACCCCACACTTGCCTTTTGGTCACTGTGATGATGGGGGTTTAGTCCCCATTGCCACAATGGTCAAAATGTGCTTCAGCTATGGACCCCACACTTGCCTTTTGGTCACTGTGATGATGGGGGTTTAGACCCCATTGCCACAATGGTCAAAATGTGCTTCAGCTATGGACCCCACACTTGCCTTTTGGTCACTGTGATGATGGGGGTTTAGACCCCATTGCCACAATGGTCAAAATGTGCTTCAGCTATGGACCCCACACTTACCTTTTGGTCACTGTGATGATGGGGGTTTAGGCCCCATTGCCACAATGGTCATGGGCTGCTTGCATTGTGGGTGCCACACACATATATGTGTGGCACATGTGCTAGGGGGTCACATTGTATGTTCAAAGTCATGTTCGGTGTTGTAGGCATTTGACACAGCCTGCTCACACGCTTGTCATGGTGGTGGGGGATGTCTTAATCTTGCATTCCCTAGGTTGTGGTGTGCTTGTTGTGTCATGCATTGTCCATCCTATGAGTGGGGGTGGTAGTAGTGGTAGGCATCCAGCCCCCCTGGCTAAGGGTGGTAGTAGTGGTGGGCATCCTGCCCCCTGGCTAAGGGTGGTAGTAGTGGTAGGCATCCTGCCCCCCTGGGTGAGGGTGGTAGTAGTGGTGGGCATCCTGCCCCCCTGGGTGAGGGTGGTAGTAGTGGTGGGCATCCTGCCCCCCTGGCTAAGGGTGGTAGTAGTGGTGGGCATCCTGCCCCCTGGGTGAGGGTGGTAGTAGTGGTGGGCATCCTGCCCCCTGGCTAAGGGTGGTAGTAGTGGTAGGCATCCTGCCCCCTGGCTAAGGGTGGTAGTAGTGGTGGGCATCCTGCCACCCTGGCTAAGGGTGGTAGTAGTGGTAGGCATCCTGCCCCCTGGCTAAGGGTGGTAGTAGTGGTGGGCATCCTGCCCCCTGGGTGAGGGTGGTAGTAGTGGTGGGCATCCTGCCCCCTGGCTAAGGGTGGTAGTAGTGGTAGGCATCCTGCCACCCTGGCTAAGGGTGGTAGTAGTGGTAGGCATCCTGCCCCCTGGCTAAGGGTGGTAGTAGTGGTAGGCATCCTGCCCCCTGGCTAAGGGTGGTAGTAGTGGTAGGCATCCTGCCCCCGTGGGTGAGGGTGGTAGTAGTGGTAGGCTTCCTGCCCCCTGGCTAAGGGTGGTAGTAGTGGTGGGCATCCTGCCCCCTGGCTAAGGGTGGTAGTAGTGGTAGGCATCCTGCCCCCCTGGCTAAGGGTGGTAGTAGTGGTAGGCATCCTGCCCCCTGGCTAAGGGTGGTAGTAGTGGTAGGCATCCTGCCCCCTGGCTAAGGGTGGTAGTAGTGGTAGGCTTCCTGCCCCCTGGCTAAGGGTGGTAGTAGTGGTAGGCATCCTGCCCCCTGGCTAAGGGTGGTAGTAGTGGTAGGCATCCTGCCCCCGTGGGTGAGGGTGGTAGTAGTGGTAGGCTTCCTGCCCCCTGGCTAAGGGTGGTAGTAGTGGTAGGCATCCTGCCCCCTGGCTAAGGGTGGTAGTAGTGGTAGGCATCCTGCCACCCTGGCTAAGGGTGGTAGTAGTGGTAGGCATCCTGCCCCCGTGGGTGAGGGTGGTAGTAGTGGTAGGCTTCCTGCCCCCTGGCTAAGGGTGGTAGTAGTGGTGGGCATCCTGCCCCCTGGCTAAGGGTGGTAGTAGTGGTAGGCATCCTGCCCCCTGGGTGAGGGTGGTAGTAGTGGTGGGCATCCTGCCCCCTGGGTGAGGGTGGTAGTAGTGGTGGGCATCCTGCCCCCTGGCTAAGGGTGGTAGTAGTGGTGGGCATCCTGCCCCCTGGGTGAGGGTGGTAGTAGTGGTGGGCATCCTGCCCCCTGGCTAAGGGTGGTAGTAGTGGTAGGCATCCTGCCCCCTGGCTAAGGGTGGTAGTAGTGGTAGGCATCCTGCCACCCTGGCTAAGGGTGGTAGTAGTGGTAGGCATCCTGCCCCCTGGCTAAGGGTGGTAGTAGTGGTGGGCATCCTGCCCCCCTGGGTGAGGGTGGTAGTAGTGGTGGGCATCCTGCCCCCTGGCTAAGGGTGGTAGTAGTGGTAGGCATCCTGCCCCCTGGCTAAGGGTGGTAGTAGTGGTAGGCATCCTGCCACCCTGGCTAAGGGTGGTAGTAGTGGTAGGCATCCTGCCCCCTGGCTAAGGGTGGTAGTAGTGGTGGGCATCCTGCCCCCCTGGGTGAGGGTGGTAGTAGTGGTGGGCATCCTGCCCCCTGGCTAAGGGTGGTAGTAGTGGTAGGCATCCTGCCACCCTGGCTAAGGGTGGTAGTAGTGGTAGGCATCCTGCCCCCTGGCTAAGGCTGGTAGTAGTGGTAGGCATCCTGCCCCCTGGCTAAGGGTGGTAGTAGTGGTAGGCATCCTGCCCCTGGCTAAGGGTGGTAGTAGTGGTAGGCATCCTGCCCCCCTGGCTAAGGGTGGTAGTAGTGGTAGGCATCCTGCCCCCTGGCTAAGGGTGGTAGTAGTGGTAGGCATCCTGCCCCCCGTGGGTGAGGGTGGTAGTAGTGGTAGGCTTCCTGCCCCCTGGCTAAGGGTGGTAGTAGTGGTGGGCATCCTGCCCCCTGGCTAAGGGTGGTAGTAGTGGTAGGCATCCTGCCCCCTGGCTAAGGGTGGTAGTAGTGGTAGGCATCCTGCCCCCTGGCTAAGGGTGGTAGTAGTGGTAGGCATCCTGCCCCCTGGCTAAGGGTGGTAGTAGTGGTAGGCATCCTGCCCCCGTGGGTGAGGGTGGTAGTAGTGGTAGGCTTCCTGCCCCCTGGCTAAGGGTGGTAGTAGTGGTGGGCATCCTGCCCCCTGGCTAAGGGTGGTAGTAGTGGTAGGCATCCTGCCCCCTGGCTAAGGGTGGTAGTAGTGGTAGGCATCCTGCCCCCTGGCTAAGGGTGGTAGTAGTGGTAGGCATCCTGCCCCCTGGCTAAGGGTGGTAGTAGTGGTAGGCTTCCTGCCCCCCTGGCTAAGGGTGGTAGTAGTGGTAGGCATCCTGCCCCCCGTGGGTAAGGGTGGTAGTAGTGGTGGGCATCCTGCCCCCCTGGCTAAGGGTGGTAGTAGTGGTAGGCATCCAGCCCCCCCTGGGTTGGGGTGGTGGCGCGCATTCAGGCCCCTGTGTGCATATGTGGCATTGGTGATGGGCATCCCGCCCCTATGGTGCTGCTGTTGCTGGTGTAAGTATATTCAGATTCCCAGTGTATGTGTGTGATGTGTCGTGTACGTGTTGTATGTGTTTTGTGGTTGGTGTCTGACTTACCTTCTGCGCCGTACGCGTCCATGCCTGTTCCGGTAGTAGATGTAGAATATTGGTATGATCGGGACGAAGGGATTCATGGTTGGTTCGTGTCGTTCGTCCTTCTCGTTGCTTCGCGTCGTCCTCGTCGCTTGGCTTCGTCCTCGTCGCTCGCTTCGTCCTCGTCGCTCCGCGTCGTCCTCGTCGGTGCCGTGTTCGTCTCGTAGCCGTGGATCGTGTTGTGGCGCGATTCGGAGCTTATGTGCGCCTCTCCCGGATGCTTTGACGTGCCGTGCGTAGCGACGGGTTCGGGCGCGTACGGAAAGCGCATCGTACTTGTTCGGCCGGACGGGGCTGCATTTTCCCTTCCGTGCGACTCGATTCGGCGTTTCCGGATTCGCCTCGGTCGGAGAACAGGACCTGGTTTGGGTGAGTACGGCTCGGCCGGAATTTTTGCTGTTGTGCGCATCGTACTTGCTCGTTCGGTGTGCTGTACGGATCGGTCGGGAAACTGGCTTTCGCATGGCTTTTTCCCGACCGAATAGTATTGGCGCGCCTCCGACCGAGATCGGAATCGGCCCCTAAATATAACTTCAACCAGCATTAACTATAAACATTTAAAAAAAATAGATTTTGTACTGTATATTTTTTTCTAAACCGGAAAATCACAATAAATTAAAAATAAAGTAACACTTTGGGGCCGATTCCGATTCGGGCTGGAAATCTCTCCGACCGAGCCGGATCCGGAGAGATTTCCGACCGAGCCGGACTCCAGCAATCCGACCGAGCGAGTACGATGCGGCCGTATGCTGCCCGACTCGATTCGGTCGGACTCCCATTGAAGTCAATGGGAGCCGGTCGTACAACGCGTACACGGGCTCCCATTGACTGAATGGGTACGTCGCGAACAGGGGGGCCCCCTACAGTGGGTACGCGTCGGTGCGACTCGCACCCCACATGCATGTTTAGGGGGGACCCTTGGGTCCCCCCTGTGTGCGACTCGCGCAGCTACGCGTGCAGGGGGGTCCGACACGGACCCCCGAAGTCCGGCTCCGACAGCTCTTTGGAGCCGGACGCTACGAGTCGGCCGGGCTGTTTGAAGCGCGCATCGTACTTGCTCGGTCGGGTTACATCTCCATTGCGTGGTGCGAGTCGTGTCCGTACGAGTCGGTCGGAGCGGTTCGGACCCGGGAACGAGTCGGTCGGCGATTTCGCGTACGCTCGCATCGTACTTGCTCGCGCGGACGCCCGTACGAATCGGTCGGAAACTAGGCCTCCGAATCGGATCTGGTAAAGCCGAATCCGATTCGGTGCCCTACCGGCCGAGATCGGAATCAGCCCCTTTTTTTTTCTTTTTCAATCCATAACAGAAAATGTCATCTAATCAAGATGCCAACCACATCACCTCCAGCCGGGGCAACCGTCTACTAAAACATAGTGGGTATGTTTATAGTAAGGAGAGACTAACTGAGCCCAGGTGTCATTGGAGGTGTGTGCAATACTACCCATCCCATTGCACAGGCAGAGCGGTTACTCTTGGTGACTCTGTTTTAAGAACCACAGAACATAACCACTCTGCCTCTGCAATGGAGATTGAGGTTAGAGAAACCATTATTGAAATTAAAGATATTGCATCCACCTCCAATGATCCCTGTGGTGCAGTTTTGAGGGAGGTAGCCCAACACATTCCACTAACATGTTGCAAGTAGTATGCCCACAATTCCTAATCTGAGAAGAATTGTTCAACGTAAAAAACAGGCAAGTAACCCACAAAGAGTCACACCCCAAACCATTTCTGAGATAAATATTCCACCTGAACTCTCTGTAACAGTTACTAATGAACCTTTTCTTTTGCATGACAACAAAAACCCTCAAAAAAGAATACTAATCTTTAGCACACCTCATAATCTTGTAAGGTTGAAGAACAGTGATATTTGGATGATGGATGGGACGTTTAAATCCACGTCCCATCCATTCACCCAAATATACACTATTCACGCATATATAAATAATACAGTAGTTCCCTTAGTTTACAGTTTACTCCCTGATAAACAATCCTCAACATACACTGAATTATTGTCAGTGATAAAAGCTAAAACATCAAACAAAAGTCCTAGAAAAGTAATAATTGACTTTGAATTACCTTTGATTAATACTATTACCAAATTGTACACTGATACACAAATTCAAGGATGTTTCTTTCACTTTTCTCAGGCTTATTGGCGAAAAATTAAAAAACATCCTTAGTTGAGGATTATATATCAGATAGCAAACTACAGTTTGAACTAAAAAAACTAACTGCCCTTTGCATTGTTCCTCTTGACAGTGTAGACGAGTACTACACTTCAATTACAGAATCAGAGTACTTTACATCAAACGAAGATAAATTGGCACCAATTCTGAATTACTTTGAAGACACATGGATTGGGTCGCAGGAGGAAACCACGTTTCCATGTGAAGTGGTGAAACTGCTACTCGACCTGCTTTGAGGGAGGAGCAAACACAAACAATGCCATAGAGGGATGGCATAACTCCTTCAATAAATCAATTGGCAAACCTCATCCTAATTTCTATCATTTCTTGGAAATTTTGAAGAAGGAGCAAAGTTTCCATGAAATGAGAATTTCGCAATCATTAACAGGTAGTCTGAACCCACGTATATCAAAAAGAACAAAGGAAATGTCCGAGAGACTATTGGGTGCAATTCAACATTTTACGTTGATGGTGGCTTCAGACTACCTTGATAATCTTGCACACATCCTCCATTTCTAACCTACACTATCTTCTTACTTGCCTGTTTTGCCCTAAAAAATATTTTTAAAAGTCGGGTCTCCTTACCTTGAGATGTTTTCTTTTTCAACTCTTGGACTTACGTAGTATCCAATTTTTCACCAAGAGTCCTTTGTCTTTTTTGAATCCATTGCAAATAATCCACATTCCATTTTGAAACTCCAAGTCCTGAATTAATCTTTTAAAATCTGCACATTACTTTAAAAATTCATATGTGTGCATCCCTAAAAAAACGCACCCCAAAAAAATCCTGAAAAAGTGTTGCTTTTCGGCAAAAAACACAACAAAATCCAACGAAGCAATCGATTCTATTTCGAAAACAATTCAAAATCCTTTCCAAGTTCCAAAATCTTTCCCCGAAACTCCATCTTCAAAAAATTTAATTTGTACTTCAAAAATCTAAAAACCAATAAGCAATGGATGTAAACATATCCGATCTTATTATTTCAGAAAAAGAAGATGTTATTTTTTGATCATATTAAAATACATCTAACCGTGACGACGACCCCACATTTTTTTTAAAACCTGACGCAAAAAGTAAAAAAGATACTTGTCGAATCACTTTTGTTTATTATAGTTTTTAATGCATATATTTTTATTAACTTTAATAAACAAAACGCATTACGAAACAATGAGACCCGACGTGGGCCTACTACTGCAACCTGTTATGGAATTAATTCGTTGGTTAACACACATTAAAACTACTAAAAACATATTTATTAAATCTATCTACCTCCCTGCTCTCTCCTTACAATAAACATTACCACTAATCTATGTATTTTATTAATGTTAATTTGAATTACCTTGACGGAGCTCTCCCTTGCATCTGATCCGTAGCGCGACGATCCTCGTTATGACGAAAGTTACGTTTACGCGGCAACGTCATGTCCTGCTGTAAAAATGAAAAAAGACATTTTTTCCCATTGACTTCAATAGAAAAGCGTGGGAAAAGTATTAAAAAAAAATTCAAAAATGTTAATGTACAGAAAAATATCTATGTTTATTTTTGTATTATATTATAAATATTAAAGTATTTTTTCAATATTTTTGTATAATTTTTTTGACTACATAACTTTTATATGAATGTTCATAAAATTCATAAAATAATAATTTACATCTCTAGTCTTTCTTTTTTCTATTTAAAATATATGTTTTTATTATATTCTATTTACATTCTAATTAAAATTATAATTAAAATGTTTACTCATTTATTACTGTTTTTAAAAATTATTAAATTTTATATTTTTAACTCTATAATTTTTCAAAAACTATTTTACATTTTGATTACTCTTTTTTTAAATCTGAATATCAATTCTAACCCAAGTATAATTAATTTCCATAATTATTTATAGTTGTATCTAACATTATCAAAAACTTCTAATTACATATATTTTTTATATACTCTAGTATTAGATTTAATACCACAACCTTATTTTAAATTATTTAATTTAAATATAATATTAATCTCACTTTTATTATCACTATTCTCACAAACCTTTAAAAGTAATATTTTATTAGTTACTCTAGTATTAATTTTAAAAGCTGAATTAATTTTTTTACAATAACCATTCTTTCAATTATTTAATATTAAAATAATACACATCTCCCTTTTAATATTAATATATCACAAACCTTTAAATCTAATTATTTTTTAAACATACTCTAGTATTAATTTTATTACCTGAGTATTAAAAAAATTACAAAAACTATTTTATATATAATTTACTATTTATATAATATAAATCTCCCTTTTATTAAATATAAACTATAATAATAATATTTATGAAAATACTATAAATAATTATAATACCTGAGTATTAATTACATATTATATAATATAAATCTCCCTTTTAATAAATATAAACTATAATAAAAATAATAATATTTATAAAAATACTAAAAATAATTATAATACCTGAGTATTAATTAAATTAGAGTACCACAACCTAACAAATACTTACCATACTATACTTACCAATGAGTTGTAATGGCATGCGTTGTAATAGCATACGTTGTAAAGGTATATGCGTTGTAATGGCATGCAATG
This sequence comes from Calotriton arnoldi, assembly GCA_963921515.1. Taxonomy (NCBI): domain Eukaryota; kingdom Metazoa; phylum Chordata; class Amphibia; order Caudata; family Salamandridae; genus Calotriton; species Calotriton arnoldi. The sequence continues at coordinate 187,145 of CAWUFW010018503.1, forward strand.
TAATAGTGTCTGCGTTGTAATGGATGCATTGTAAAGGCATTGCGTTGTAATGGTATTCTCCCCTGTATACCAGCTAGCTCACAGTGCCACTAGAAACTCCTTTTACCAAGGAGAGAATAGTTCTTGGCAACTATCGAACATAACAACCCTGATCCCTCAGGACCGTGGAAACAGTGTACTACTTTTCGCTCAGTCTCTCGTGCTCACTTAGGGGCTTATTACGATGTCGGGCGGTTCGCCACCGCCGGGCCGGCGTCGGAGACCGCTCCGGCATCGTAACGCGATAAACCCCCACCATATTACGATGGCAGTGGGTACCGCGGCGGACGGAAAGACCGTCCGCTGCTTTTCCGCCGGTAGCAATCGAAACGATTGTCCGGCGGAACGTTCATCGGGCTTATAATGGCGGCGGTGACTAGCAGGCTCCGCCGGCACGATTATGATGCCGGCGGGAGCCAGCATTTCCGCGGCGGTTGAACCGCCTTTGAAAGGCAGGTGGTGAATGTCTCTGGGGGCCCTTTTGCAGGCCCCCCTTGTGTTGGGGTGGGGGTGCACTGGGGGGGTACCCATGGTACCCCCCTACATTTCACTGCACCAAGTGGCAGGCACAGTGTAGTGCCTGCCACGTAGTGCAGTGAAATGCACAACATGCTCCTTTATGCATCGCGGCGGTGCAGCTGTCAGCACCGCCCGCCACAATCATAAAGGTGCGGAATCCGACCACAGTGGTAGCGGTCACATCCTAATTGCATGGACGGGACCGCCACACGCATGGCGGTCGGACCCAATCACCGCTACGGTGGCGGCCGGATAAAATCCGACCGCTATCGTAATAAGCCCCTGTGTCTCAGGGAGATACACAGAATAAACGGTATGGACGTTTTTCAATAAGCATTTATTGAACAGTCGTTATTCTAGTGTAAAATAGGTGTGCTAAAAACAATCATTAGACAGTAACAGATACAAATGATTAGAAGCACTAGGAAAGTAAAAGGATGGTAGATTTCTACCATCTTGCTATAATCATAAATACAAGCAAGTATATAAAATACATGACAATAAAATGCGTACTCCTACGATGCTACCCTAACTAGATGTACCTAAGTGTACTTAGCATGTATGTAGGTGTTAAGCCAAGGATCCCTCTAGGATAAAGTCAACACCATTACCTGAAGTGAGAGAGTGTGGGACCCCGTCTTGGCCTCGAGTTGAACACCCTGCAAGGGATGTTAGACCACTGCGAGCTGGAGTATCTGCATGCAGGAACCTCAGCGTCTCGCGTCAGTGTGTGTCGGTAGGGAAATCCTGATCTCCTCTCTTTGTCTCAGGAAGATGTGATGTTTATATACCCAAAGGTCTCCCCGGGGGTTCTACCTTGCTGGGCCACTTGTCGGACTTAGGATGATGTCGGGAATTAACTTTATACATAGTTATTATACAGGAGATGGTAGTCCTGCTGAGTTTCCAAGAATCCTCATGCATAATGTATGAGGCCTTTACCAGGGAAAATCCGGCGTTCAGTGTGCAGTGTCGTATCTAGGTAAAAGGTCAGTCTCCAAGAACCGTTCTGTGTGTAATGTAGGGGAGAATATAGGTGAAAGGTTACGATGTTACCTGAGCCTATATCGGGGTACCTACATGGAATATAACACCCACTCCTCATTCGAATGGACGATATAATTAAATTCTAACATACTACTAGGTTGTCTAGGCATTGGTACGCAAACAACTATAGTAAAACAATAGTTTTGCTAAAAATCTTAAAAATTCTAAAATATGTTAAAAAAGGAAAATTGTCACTCAAGCAATTGCTCTAATGTGTCCGTATATATAGTTCGAACCACTACAAGCATCGGAAAGCCATGCAGGTCATAAAAAGTGTCAATTTGTTTTGGAGTTCAAGTTTGAGTTTGTTTTCAAAAAAGAAAAAGACGAATTTTTCCCAGCACACGATGAGTCAATGTTTATGTGTCCTGGCTGTAGACGCAAAATCACTGCTGCCTGCCTTCTCAGATGACAACCTTGTAACACCTCGCAGATCACATCAATTGAGCACAGATGATCTTCCGTACTGCCTGCAGACGATGCTGGGGCAGCCTGTGTGCCATCCAAGGCCTGGGTGTCAGTGGAGGAGCCGGTATCCATTCCAACAAGAGCAGAGAGTTCCTGTGGAGGCTCTAAGAATGCCGCCATCAATATAGGAATACGCTGGGGACACTGCAGAACATCGGGTCCAGTAAAGCATCAACGTCCGATTGCGCAACTGATGGAAGTGTCAGACAGAGATCCAACACGCATTCTTCTCCGCAGAACAGGCATCGGAGAAAAGGTAGGATGCAGTCCATCCAGACTAGTCTAAATGACAGGAACCAAGAGGCGCCCAGTTCCCGCAGGCGAGGTGTGCCCAGATGTTGTACCATGCGATCACGGTATTTATGCTCCAGGAGCACGGTTTCCATCTCCTTGGTGACAGGGACGTCCATTGCGTAGCAGAAAAATGAAAATCAGGATACCTGCTATTAGAAACAGGATCAGCGGAAGTCCTCCAAAAACGCTTCAGAATACGGAGTGTATAAAGTTTGGTATAACTCCGAGGACCGTCTGAAAGGTGCTTAACAGTCCCAAACCTATGGTCTTAAATAGGTGGACTATACCCGTCGTATCAGACATGTTAAAGATACGACTTACCATTTCTGTGAAATGGAAGGGGCAGTTCGTACGTATGAGTGCCTGTATCTCAGCCGAGGACCTTGCGATCTGGAGATCAAACGTCTCCCGGGCGGAGGTTAAGGGCACGGTCTTCTGTAGAAGCATGGCTTTCATTCTGCTCAGAGTATCAAACCGTATAAAGGAAACATTCAACGAAGGCCATAGCGGCGCCTCCCTGACTGAATGTTTCGGTGGAAACAATACTTGCATACAGCAAGTAACCCTGGAGCTCACGGTTACGAGATATGCAATTCCCTGAAGCATCCCACAACCACCTTGATCGTTCAGCATCAAGTAACTCCCATTTGAAAGTAGCTTGAATACCCGGGTAATCACGGCTGCTGGGGTACCCCTCAAGGGACAGGATAGGTTCGCAACTGAACCATTGCAGGCCCCATGTAACATAATATCCTGACATATGAGAGATCAACTTAAAGCGTTCTCACAGTTTGTACCGCTTAGAAGCACTTCAAGATCCCCACTCCTGCATCGAAATCTGTATGGTACTTCCCAAGATTCCTTGATGAATTCCCTACCCATTTCTTCAGATCTGCCTGCCTGTTGTTCTAGGCAGTACTGAAACTGGAAAGTTTTGAACGGTAGTGTTATATGGCCATGGATTAACCATTCTGTGGATGGTGATTCTGCCACAGTAAAAGCTAATCTGTCCAGTTTTTCAATACGCAGCATTGTATATTTTGCTCCCCTTTGTGCCATTTTCATCTGTTTTTCCGTTAGATTGTTTGCAGAAAACAGTGACGTACTGTTAATAAAACGCCAAGGCACATAACCTGCGTGCAATGATTGCAGCGTCCAGCTCAGTAACAATAGAACGTAATTGTGATTGTCCGTGCTGTAGTATGGACAAATCGTGTTCTAGTAAATCAATAGCAGAAGAGACAATATTGCCCAGTGAATAAATCCTGGAAGTTAACGTAGTCAGGCCATTGTCAACCACGGCTAACGCCTTTTCTAGGTTAATCCTATCTATTTCTCATAATCTCTCCGCTGCTTCTTGTTGGGAGATTTTCCAAATTTCATTATAGACAGCATAATAGAAACGTTTTTGACGTGGCTTTCTGGGACCTAATAAAAAATCCTGTAGGTCCACATCCTCTGTAAGTAAGGATAAGTGGTGTGGTAGTGTTGAGGTCCTTAGCCAATCGAGGCACAACTTCCAAACACTGTATGATGTCACCACCCCTGGATATTCTTTTTGTACATAGCGTGGGTCTGGCCTATGGATACTGTACCCTTCAGTAGTACCCCTGAATCTCTCCTGACATCTATTAGTGTCTGTGGGCCAAACCAACCATCCCTTCCAATTGGGGTCTGATCTATTGTATTGTAGGATGTCATCTAATGTATCCCCTTTCAGTGATGTAAAATTACCCTCGGCCTGTGATGGTGTTGGAATCCGAGGTGTGTTCAAATCCTTGTTCTTGGCTATCCCAAGACAGGAAGTCTGTTGCAATGTTTCATTTAGAAATATCATCTGCTGAGGAATGAGGCATGCTCCAAATAGCACTTCTGTTCCCTGGACCTGCCAGTCTCTAGAGCCCCAGACTGATTTTAAGTCTATAGTGTCTTTCCATAAGTCGAAACCCTGTTCAGACAGTTGGGCAATAAAGGAAGCAGAGTAAATCTGTTTGGTGTTGGTTAGCATATTTTTCTGTGCTGATGTCGGTGCAACCTTATAGTAACATGAGGTTGGGTCTGAAACATTTAACCCTGAAAAATATGTAAATTTTTGTGCAAACGTTTTCAAACTACTTTTTGGTGGTGTGGGGCAATGTTCCCATTGGTGATATGTGAAAACATTCCTAGGGTTACTGGATTTGTGCAGAAAATGATGACCATAATGTTGATAACAATACATGGTGTTAAAATCTGATGTGAACTCTAACATTTCATTGCTAGAAAATGCAGCAGATTGTTCTAAATCAGACAACATATTGTTTACAGTTTCAAAATCCCAATCATCGGAAAATGTACTGGAGGTAATGATGTCATTTAAGGAAATTTTAAATAAATGTGGTATTTTAAAAGTTCGGTCGGACCAAATATATCACATTCAACCTTGTCCCATACTATACCATCAGGTATAGGAACTGCTGTAATGTTCACTGATGACAAGTGTCTTTGTTCATGATGTGATGAAACATGAGGTTTCAGTATTAAGTTCACTTTTGATGCTGCAGAGCTTTGGGGAAGGTAATTCCATTTATAAGTAAGCAAAAGACAGTTACTAAGCCTATCCAGAAAAGAAAGAAAAGTATCCCGGTCATTATCCAAAGTTCTATCCAAGGTGACACCAGGTAAGTCTTTTTAAGAAAAATGAAGAAGGCTTTGACTTTTTGTTGACGAGTTTTTGGGGCTGGCATCGTTTCAGGTTCACTTCAATGAAAAGGTATCAAAGTTGATGAAATAGCCAGATGCAGTTCAATCTATTTTTGGTAGCTCTGCAGGTTTTGTTGAGCTTGTAGATGGCTCTTGTTGAGGCATATTTATGTAGACATCAGTGTTAGGTCGAATTGAAATTTGTCTTTCATTTTGAGTTTGAATTTCTGTTTCAAGAGGAGCGAGTTCCATGGCATTGTTGCTTAGTCCATCATTCCGCATGGGCGGCTCTTCGAACGTGATGAGCCTTTCTGTCTGAACTTCCTGTAGGGTAGCAAGAGGAGGGTGTCGGCTACCCAGGAGCCCAAGAGGGCTACTATTCAGTACTGGCCACATAGTGTGGTTTTATCAGATCAATAGAGACAAATCTTTTCTCCTTTTTCTCGGCAAGAGGCGGCAGAAGTACAGTTCTTGTTCCTTCGACTGCCAGGACAGGTACAGGCTTTCTGTATGATGGCCCAAATTATTTTTTGTCCGTTATCTTTTCTCTGACCAGATCCCAGACTTTAGGAATCCAGACAGGTCTTGCCGTGACTGACTTGACTTCCCCAGTGGCGAACCGTTTTACTTGAACATTGCTCTGTAGTGCCCTGGATTCATTCAGATCCTGTAAAATAGCCAAGCATTTATTGATGTAAAAATGTTTTCATCCGCCACTGTGCCTTCACAATCGAGATCAGGTACCCACATCCTCATCCCAAATAGGACCTCATAAGGAGTGACACCCCCTAGAGAACGTCTTGGCATGTTATTTAAGGCCCTCTGTACCCCATATAAATGATTGACCCAACTACCATCCGAACCTAATACTCAAGCTGTTAAAGATTGCTTTAAGTCCTGGTTTTTCCTCTCCACAACCAAATTTCCCTCGGGATGGTACGGAGAGGAGTACAGCAATGCTACACCCAAACCTCCCATGGCTTCCTTGTAAGCCCGAGAGCTAAATGCGGGGCCACGGTCAGAATGTAATGTGCCAACTGTGTATGTCCCAATAAAGACTTGCAAATCTTTAATAATAGTTCGAGCGTCAGCCGAGCGCTGAGGCCATACCCATAGGAATGTCGAGCAGTAATCCACTGCAACCATGATATATTTGTAAGCCCCATCAGATTGTAAGGGGCCGCAGTGGTCCAAATAAACACACGAGAGTGGTCTGTCTGATATTAGCAACGGTGTCTGCGCTGGACGTGTTATGGTGGAGCCCTTCATCTGCTGACAGATGTCGCACTTTAAGACATAATCTTTGGTCTGCTTTGTTAACCCTGGCCACCAATAGTGTTGTTTTAATAAAGAAACAGTCGCCGTAACTCCTGCGTGTGCAGAACCCAAACCCTCGTGTGCAGCTAATATTAAGCCTAATCTGCGATCCATCTTTGGTATTACTCTATCCCCCACTCCAGGAATCTGAGCAAATCGAACGTTGTTTGCATTTAACTTGTAGGAGTACTTGAGTGGAGAACCTTTCGGTAATGCCTTATTGTCTTTGCGTGATGCAATGACAGCTACTATTATCTGTCTGTCTACTCTCGTTTTTGAACGAGTGATTGCAGCTACTGACGCAGTTCGTACTGCCCCCTTTGTGGCTTCATCACCCAATGAATTCCCTTCAACGTGAACGCCATCACGTTGATGACTCAGCGTGTGTATCACGTGAGCTCTTGGTAGCTCATTTTTTAACTCAGCTACCTGTTCCCATAGCGTTTTATGCTTAATTGTGCCACCTTTTGAGCCTTTAAACCCATTTTGTCCACAATAACGAGGATATTCATTATATGACTGGACACAGTAAAAAGAATCGCACACTATTAGTGTGGGGAATTCTCGATCCGTATTTATCAGTGCCAATGCAGAGCTTTTAATTCTGCTAGTTGAGCCGTGCAGTCTCCTAGAGACTGAGTTTTCGTACAGCTTGGATGGAATTTTCCATCCTGCATACAACCTTTTACAATCGCAGATGCGGCGCTGCATTGTTGTTTACTTCCTATGGCCGGCTGAGCAGATCCGTCAGTGTAAATAATATATTCATACTGATCTAGAGGCATTATTTCATTCGGGAGAGGATATTCTTGTTCATATTGCAGAAATGCTTGTGTGTTTAGATTTGGGTCGAATCTGTATTCCACGTCTGATGCAGTGAGAGAATTAGCCCATTGTATCCTTCTCGTATGTAAGGCTTTAGCATTTGGAATGCTTGCCTTTGTAGCAGCCTCTAAGGCTGGTACCGGAGTCACGACTATTATTCGCTTCCCCTGAGCCAGTGCTCTTTCTCTTACTACAGCAGGCTGTACGGCTGTCAGAATTTTTTCTGTGGATGCAAAATGCAGCTCAGCGTTTGTGTACAACTGTGATTTGTATGCTATGGGTGCTGTTCCACCTTCATTGTATGTTAGGTAGGTGTACCCCGCCACTATACGGATCACTAGATTGCGAACATTTACGCGTGTCTGTAAGTGTTTTGAAGCTATCATGTCAGCTTGTAGGGAACGAAGGGTGTCTGTGTGTCCCTGTGTCCATTGCCTAACTGAAAAATCAGGTCTTATAAGGTCGTAGAAAGGTTTAACCCTTTCTGCATAATCAAAAATTTATGTTCTGCCAAAGTTTAGGAATCCCCGTATGGATTGTACATTTTTCAATGTCTTTGGAGGTTGGAGCAGAGCACATTTTTCTAAAAAGTTAGCTGCCAAACTTTTCCCTTCACTTGAGAGCTCATATCCCAAAAATAGGACATTGAGGTGGGCTATTTTTGAAGTTGAATTTGTAGCCCTCAGAGGCGAATCCCAAAATTATGGTGCTCAGCTTGGTCAAGTGTTCCTCTAGGTCATCATTCGTCAGATAAATATCATCTACATAGGACAATGCCTCTTCATCCAGATTCTGGAGTAACTCAGTTGCCCTAGCTGAGAACAACCCCGGGCTGTTTTTATACCCCTGGGGGAGTCGACAAAATTGACGCTGAGACCAAAGCGCTGAGAATGCTGTCAAATATCTGCTCTCAGGCACTATATTTTGGCAGAAAAATCCTAGTGTTGTTTTATATTTTTTCCGTACAATGTTATTCATTAATGCGGCACTATGTGCGTTTTGTACTGCAAAAGTTTTTGTGCATGAGTTTAGGTGTCTGTAGTCTAAAACTAGACGATATGAATTATAGGGTTTCATTACGGGAAACAAAGGATTGATTATTCATTGAAGAGGAGCAAGTTTCAATCACACCCTGATATTCAAGTTGATCTACGATCTCCCTGACCTGTTTTTTCGCTTCCTGTTTTATTGGATATTGTCTCTGTGGAGTTGGAGTAGATTTTAATGGCCTCACGTGGTGCGTTGATTCTTCATCTCATCCAACATGGTTATGATATAATGCAGGGGCAAGGGCTACCGCCCACTCCTGCGCGTATGTGTGTTTTAAGTATCAGGGAACGAGGTCGGTAAAGGCCGGCATAATTACCGTTTCTCCCTTTGGGCACTCCATAACAATAGTAGGCGGCCAATCTCTTTCAGCTAAAAGAATGTCGTAGGCAAAAGTCAGGTTCTCCCAAAAGAGACCTTTAATTTTTCTGGGCTTGTCCCCTTCCATCTGTAGTGTTATTTCATGTAACCTATGTGGGACACTTACCCTAGTATCAGGCGTTTCAACTGTGATAACTTCACTCAACTCCGCTGTCACCAGAAATTCCATCAGGTTCTGGCGAGCTATTGTTACTTCTGCTGCGCTGTCTAGCAGCGTCAGAGCCCATTCCCAGTTCAGTAGTTGAGTCCTCAGAATTCTGGGCATATCTAACTTTGAGACCTGCTACTTTCTTCTTTTTGAATTGAGGTTTTGCTTTAGATTTTTCTTCTTTTTTGAAAGCGTAGTCTGAAGTGCGTTGTGCATCTGTGGACTTTGTACGCTCTTCTTGTCTGTTTTCTGACCGTCCTTCCGTCGCAGAGTTTTTCGATGAACCCTGAAAGGAATGAGAGGAACGTGTATCAGTGTCCTGATACCTGTCAGGTTTCCTAATGTTGTCCCTATTCCTAAGGTTATACCCAGTAACTTCATCCCTAAGTTCAGAGTAGGTTCTGCTCCATACTCGTTCTGTATTTGTCTTAATACATCTGGTATTACTGCTAATGACGGGATACCATGAGTTCTGGTATATATGGCAGTGAAAACTGTACCCCAAGAGGTACAATCCTCTATCTGGGGTGTTATCCCCATGGGCAAGCAAATTGTTAGCATTCTATGTTTTTCATGTGGACTGGTGCTTGGAAATACCGCGTCTAGCTGTGTTATTTTTTGAGCCACCCAGAATGGCATTTGTTCACGTTTAGTGGGCATTTTACTCATCACTGCGTGTAATGTTTGTGGTGTAATTTTAGTTGTTGATGTTTGAATCGGACCTGTTGGTGTAGCCGTTGCTGGCTGAACTGTGAGTGTCCGCTTCACGAACTGTGTCATGTTTCTGTAAAGTTTTATTAGTTCTTTATGCTGTGTAAGTAAGTCTCCTGCTGGCATTGTTTCAATGTCAGGATGTGGTGCGTAGGCTGCAAATACTGGCCATGTTGCTCCGTCTCTTCCGAGCGGACCTACTTTTACTTTATTACTTGTATGGGGTAGGGCGCCTTTAAACCAGTATAAATGCTCCTGGTAAGTGAGCGGAACTTCAATGTCCTCGTATGGACAATATTCGTCCGGTATTTCATCTGCTGTGTAGTAATGAAATGTCTTTGTTAGTGCATTTGCCTGTGGGAATGTAACCCATGAATAGAATAACTCTGTTCTAAATGATTCGTGTGCCTCAATCACGAAGGTTACTGGCCCACTCCTAGCTGTTAAACCATATGAAGCTAGTTTTAGGGTGATGGTATTTCTAACATTTTCTGTAATTTGTATTGCATCTGCATCTTCTTCTTCGGCTGAGATATTTAAGTTATGCACAGCGTTATCCGCTTGCTCAGTCATTGTATTTAGTAAGAAGAGTTCTTCAAGGGAACTGAGATAAGGTGTTATGCTCAATAGGAACAATGTGTCCTTCAAGCTTGATTAACCAACAGCCAATACATAGGATTTTGCCTACTCAGCTGCGGACGATTTTTTGTACCCTCCCACTCCAGATGTCTCTGGGGAGATTTGAGCAGGGGTCTCTGAGAATAGCACGACTGAACTACTCAGATTTGACTGTTAAATAAGTACCCAACCAACGTTGGCGGCGCCATGTCGTGTAGTTCCTATAAAACCTATACAGGATCTGCAAGTTTAGACAACATACACTGCGGGATTGGTGTCCAGACTGATTCCAGACCCCCCCACTGGATATGTTGGCCTGTATACCAGCTAGCTTACAGTGCCACTAGAAACTCCTCTTACCAAGGAGAGAATAGTTCTTGTCAACTATCGAACATAACAACCCTGATCCCTCAGGACCATGGAAACAGTGTACTACTTTTCGCTCAGTCACTCGTGCTCACCTAGTCTCAGGGAGATACACAGAATAAACAATATGGAGGTTTTTCAATAAGCATTTATTGAACAGTCGTTATTCTAGTGTAAAATAGGTGTGCTGAAACAATCATTAGACAGTAACAGATATAAATGATTAGAAGCACTAGGAAAGTAAAAGGATGGTAGATTTCTACCATCTTACTATAATCATAAATATAGGCAAGAATATAAAATACATGACAATAAAATGCAAACTCCTACGATGCTACCCTAAGTAGATGTACCTAAGTGTACCCAGCATGTATGAAGGTGTTAAGCCAAGAATCCCTCTAGGATAAAGTCAACCCCATTACCTGAAGTGAGAGACTGTGGGACCTCGTCTTGGCCTCGAGTTGAATACCCCGCAAGGGATGTTAGACCACTGCGAGCTGGAGTATCTGCATGCAGGAACCTCAGCGTCTCACGTCAGTGTGTGTCGGCAGGGAAATCCTGATCTCCCTCTTTGTCTCAGCAAGATGTGATGTTTATATACCCAAAGGTCTCCCCGGGGGGGTTCTACCTTGCTGTGCCACTTGTCGGACTTAGGATGACGACGGGAATGAACTTTATACATTGTTATTATACAGGAGATGGTAGTCCTGCTGAGTTTCCAAGAATCCTCATGCATAATGTGTGAGGCCTTTACCAGGGAAAATCCCGCGTTCGGTGTGTAGTGTCATATCTAGGTAAAAGGTCAGTACTCAAGAACCGTTCTGTGTGTAATGTAGGGGAGAGTATAGGTGAAAGGTTACGATGTTACCTGAGCCTATATCGGGGCACCTACATGGAATATAACACCTTGTTTCCCTGAGGCTGGATCTAGCTCTAAACCCTATCCACATGGTGTCTCTTTGAAAGCCACTGCTGTACTGGATATGGTCAACCCTGGAGTAGACTTCCTATAGGGACTCCTTGGTAGATCTAATCTCCTGTGATAAACAAATCCGTATCCCATGCTTGAAAAGTGTTAAGAAACAGTGTGAACTGTTGAAAATGGGAGAACTATGAAATTCGCCGGCAGAAGTTGCGAAGGGCCTCAACCAGAAACTGAAAAAAGCATACTGGGAAAACGCCATGCTTCAGATTTGGTCTGACCATATAGATGGGAGCCTGATGGGCAGTTTTTGAATTACAAATGTTCATCTAAGTTTGAGGCTTATATGGATAGAATCTATCCTCCACAAGCAAAACGTCTGTATGTGCAGTTTAGATTCAATACATTACCTCTAATATTATTAACATCTAAGTGGGACAAATCAGGCTGCTCCCCAGAATACTGTCCCTTTTGTTCACAGAAAAAGAAATCGGTTAACCATTTTCTCCTGTTTTACCCCAGCTATTCATTCCCACGTAAGAAATGGATAAATACAGTCTGTAGGCTGGAGAGGTAACGGCACCACTGGGAGGCTTTAAGAATTCTAAAAAGTGATCTGAAGGAATCGATAGTCTTCTCAGTGGCACGTTTCCTACAGTGGGGATGGAATATTAGATCGAAAGGGTTGCCTTCAGGGAACCCCTAAACCCTTATGGATATCTAAGGTCTAAAGTATATACATGTATTTATTTCAAATTATTGTGCACAACTGGGTCGTGATGGTTGACTGAGTAGCTACTAATATTTAGGAATCACAGAACAATCTATCCCCTTCAGCAGATTAAAATCCATCAGGTTAATTTGTACCTTTGTAAATAATTGTCCAAAAGTATCCTGCCTTAAGCCCTGTATGTATAATGTTGCTAAGGTGGTTCCCAAATCTTGATATTTACTGTGCTTCCATAAGCTATTAATGGTTTTATGATGTTTTAGTTCTTGTAACAAGCTTAAACCGATATATACATGATACTAGGGCCCATTTAATCTATTGCTGGACTGGAGAACCTAGACAGCATAACAGACCCTTTTTAGCCCACTCTTAGGTCTTTTTAGAGGTTTTTGCTGCTACTGTTTTTACTGGCTCGAATAGGAGGATGGATTGAAAATGTGGGCTTTCACGCGATATTAGCTTACTACTCGATAATTGCTCTTGTGTTTTGTAATATATGTCTTTTATTAAGTATTTTAACTTATTTTTATCATGTATTGTGCTGTATTGCATGTTGCACTTCTATGGTCATTCGACCAAAATGAAGTCTATTGATTGAGTGACCAGGTGTGTCAGTGGCTGTATGGGTGAGAGAGTGATTGTGTGAGTGGCTATATGGGTGGGTGAGCGGGTGTGTGAGTAATTGTATGGGTGCGTGAGAGGGTTTCTGAATGGTTGTATGAGTGAGTGACTGGGTGTGTAAGTGGCTGTATGGGTGATGAGTGGCTGTTTGAGTGGGTGTTTGGTTAAGAGAGTTGGTGTGTGAGTGGCTGTATTTGAGAGTGAGTATCTATGTGAATGGCTGTATGGGTGAGTGAGCAGATGTGTGAGTGCTTGCATGGATGTGTGAATGAGTATGTAATTGGTTTTCTGGGTGTGTGAGTAGGTGTGTGAGTGCTTGTATGGGTGAGTGAGTAGCTGTGTTGAAAGGCTGTATGGGTGAGTGAGTGGCAGTATAGGTAAATAAGTGGATATGTGAGTAGCTGTATGGGTGACTGTGTGGTTATGTGACTGGCTCTATGGGTAAGTGACTGGTTATATGAGTAGCTGCACGGGTGAGTGAGTGGCTGTGTGAGTGGCAGTATAAGAAAGTGAGTTGGTGTGTGAGTGACTCTATGGATGAGTGATTCGTTGTATGAGTACTTGTATGGGTCTGTGAATGGGTATGTGAGAAGTTGTGTGGGAATGGGTGTTTGAGAGTTTGTATAGGGGTGTTAGTGGGTGTGTGAGTGGTTCTGTGGATGATGTCATCGGTGATATCATCAGTGATGTAATTTGAGATGTCATGAGTGATGTCACTGACCATGTCATGAGTGATGTAATATGGGAGGTCATAAGCAGTGCTCTTGGGGGCGTAAAATATTCCAAGATGGCCGTGGGGAAGGAGCTCTGATCCCGAGCTCTGGAACACCGGGATCACTAATCTGTGCAAATCCTGATGACCCCCCAAATCCACCCCCTCCACATCCGAACAACGAGACAACCGGGACAATAATAACTTACAGGTCAATCTGTGACCCACCGGAGCAGTGAAACCGAGTGGTGTGTCCACTGCAAGAAACGGGGCAGTGAACGTTGATCCGCACCTCGTTGCCTCCTGGACGGGAACTGCTGCCCAGGAGGTCGGCGACCAGCGAATTACACTACTGATGGTTCCGATACACACACTCATTGGAACCGCAAGAATCCTGGAAAGCAGTGGACTGCGAGAAGGATACGGCGACGGGCAGCTTCGAGACCAAGGAGAGGCTGATTCCAAAAGACACCGAGGATTGCCCTGACCAGCCTGCGACGATCACATATGCAAAGAGGGACTGTACAGAACATCGTGTGGCTCAGGGACCACCGGAATGAGGACCTCCCCTCCGCTCTGAACTGCAATCAATCGTGAACAACCAAATCGGGAAGACAACAGCGGTGAGTGACAGAGAGGCTGGGGACAAGGATCGACTCACCAGATCCTGGTGGTGGCTGCACCCAACGCGCTGAACTTGGCGGCAGCGAGGCACGGCTCAAAATATAGTCGGTGCCTGACCCCAAAATGGCGGCTCCTTAGCTAACCCCAATGAAGCGACCTCAATAACGACGAGGTCCGTCCTGAACTTGGTAGCGCTGGCACCGGCCACTTAATACACCACCTCGGGCCCAGGACTCAGAAAGGAAAGAAATAACGACGTTCTGCGGCCAGATCACTGCAGCGCAGGCACCGGCCAATGACTACACCATTTTATGCATATGATACAGATGCCTGCCTCTAAAATGGCTGCCCCGCGAACTCACGCAACCCGGCTGCAATCGTAATCAATAACAACGAGGTGAGGCATGCACATTGTAGAGCAGGCCACACAATGCACCATTCTATGCTGATGTGAGTGAGTTTAAGGAAATAATTAATGCTTCCTATGTGAAATCGAAGAAGTGCAGCGAGAACATTTCATTGCATGAAATACCTATGCTACAGATGCCTGACCCCAAAATGGCGGCTCCTCTGGGTCAGTCAACCCGGCTGCAACGACCTCAAAAACGACGAGATGCAGCGTGATCATTGCAACGAAAGCACCGGCCACACAATGAACCTTTCTATGCTATTGATACAGAGATAAAGGAAAGAATTAACACTTCCAAGTATATAACGAAGAGGTGTGGCTAGAACATGGCAGCACAGGCAACGGCCACAGAACATACCTTTTTATGCCTATGCCACAGATACTAAGGAAATTATAATCACCTCCAATCCTAAAGCAACATAAGTTTCTATGGTACAGAGAGCAAGGAAAGACTTAACGCTTCCAAGTGTATAACGAAGTGGTGTGACGGGAACATTGCAGTAAACGCACCGGACACAGAATACACCATTTTATGCCTATGCTACAGATATTAAGGAAACTATAAACGCGTCCAATCTTATAGTAACAGAAGCTTCTAACAAAAATGGAGAACTGCTTACATGCAATGGATGAAAACATAATGCCTGACACGAAGATGGCGGACAACAGGGTCACGATTGGGAAGGCTCAACTAACCCTGATGCGAACACCGGGGAGACGAGCTCAATAATGACAAGCGGCGGATAGAACTTTGCATAGCAAGCGTCTGCCACATAGTACAACCCATATAGCAGAGACAAAATGATACCGGCCAATCGGACATCCCTCCGCGCCTCGGCAGCGAACGGCCTGAAACCCCATGGCCCGAACTCCTTCTCCAGCATCTTCCCCCCCAATCTCTCACCAAAAGCGAGAAGAAATTTCAAACATAGGTTGATAAGACAACACCAAGAAACACTATTCGCCGACATATACCACTGCTCCTCCAAAGGTCAGCAGAAAATGGATCTCATTTTCCACACCCAGAGCCCTGCGAAATGGATCACCATTCTAAGAACCCACCTACACATATCAAAAACAACTAGCACCCCTCTCAGCTGCAAATTGACGTTCCTAATCTCAAACCACAATACGCGCATTGGCAACACCTTCGCGACTATCTACAGCAATGGCACAGTCCTGATTCAAGCCAACAATGACAACCTGGACTCATCTGACTCCATCTTCCCCACACTACGCAATGCCTTCACTCGCTTACACTACCCGCTCTCGAACAACGCCCCATCCTCTAACCGATCGTCCCTCCTGGATAACGCTCAAAATAATGCCAAGACACAAACTCACTCCAACAACCGTCCCCCTCCCCCGGCGACACCCTCCCCTCCTCCGCCACCTCCCCCTACTCGCACAATACTCACTTCTCATCCAGAACAAACCCGTAGTACGCCCCAGATGAGACTATACAGCACCCTGCCAGCCTCCACCGCTCCCCCCGCTACGCGAGACCATTCCCATCAAGCATCGAGGGAAACCGACACGCTGACATTAACCCCTAACTCTCTCAGCTCACCGAAACCAAAAAAACTGCCACTTAATTCACAAAGTAATATATCACACCACATGCCCACGGCTATCCTCAGGGACCACATAGGCATCACCAACACTGGGGGCCACACTCCCACTGACAAGCTCTCTCCATCCAGAGAATTCCCCGCCCAGGACATCCTAACCCCATACCCCCCTACACCTTCCTCCATGAACACGACTCAAAGACTTGCCCGGTTGGAAAACCAGCTTGAGATCGTAATAAAGGGTATCAACAAAATCTTATCGAACCGCACCACTCCTCTGGAGCCAACCCAACTCCCGCACCACACACCCACAGCTACGAACAATAAATGCACAAGCCCCCTCAAGGCCCAGGGGCACAGCCGGAACACAACCCCCTCAAGGAACCTGACTCAGAGACCCAAAAGAACAAACGCAGCAATGTCCATGAGCGAGGCGAGTGATCTCGCCAAATCCTATGAAGCATCTTCAGCTGTCCTCACAAGCTCAGAGATCCAGGTTATCACTGGATTTGGAAGACACCACATCGTACCGAGAACGTCGAGGCCTCCAGCCTCCCTCACCAATATCCCCATGGCCCCCCTAAAGGAGAACCGCTACAATAAGAGGGCGACCAACTGCATGCTCATAAACTGCAGATCAGCTACCAAACACGCAACAGAACTGGCAGAAACCATCCTCACCCATGACATAGACATCACGTTCATCACAGAAACCTGGTTAAATGAATCCTCACCCCCCATCATCGACATGCTTGTACCCACGGGATTCTCGATCATCAATAAAGACAGAAGGAACCATCGAGGCGGGGGTATCGCAATCATCCACAAGAGCAACATCTCCGTAACGGAAACGGACTCCTTCAAATATGACACATTTGAATACCTAACCTCCACTATTAAGACGACGGATAACGAAACGCTCTACTGCCATCTCCGCTACCACCCGCCAGGAAACACCCCCTCTTTTGGAGAACACCTTTCTGACCTTATAACACACTGCGCACTCTCGGATTCGAACAACATAATACTTGGCGACCTCAACCTACACTGGAATGATGAAAATAACTCACTGATCCAATCCATGAATGAACTTCTTCGCAATAATAATCTTACCCAACACTGCACAGAGCAAACCCATAACAGAGGCGCTATCCTGGATGCCATCATAGCAAAAGAAGACACAGTCACCATTGACCACACTCTCCCTGTCGACTGGTCAGACCACCACATCATTCTATTTCACATCAACCAAAAGACCCAGTGCCTTCCACGCACAAAAGAACCCCCTCATTGGGCGAGAAACCTAAGACAGATCCCCCTCGCCAACCTAGAGGAAAGGATAACTGCACTCCTTCCACACACAGCATGCGACCTCTCCACAACAGAACTTACCTCACACTACAATGCAACAATGACCTCCATACTGGACCAAATAGCCCCCCTGAAACTAAATAAAGTCAGGAACACCCCATCAAGATCGTAGTTCAACACAGACCTAAACTCGGAAAGAAGACAACTAAGAGCTGCAGAAAGACTCTGGCGTAACAACCCGTCCACACTCCACCTTGATCAACTCAAAACGGAACGAAGGAAATATAAAAAGCACATCAAAAAAGAGAAAACCTCTTTCTTCCGGGGTGCTCTAAACAATGCCAAAAATCGTCCCAAAGAACTCTTCAATCTCATCAGACAACAAACATCCAAGCCCCCCCCACCGCAGTGCAGGCTTCCAAAGAACTATGTGAGAACTTTGCCAATTTCTTTAACGATAAAATCACCAAGATCGAGCGCTCCCTGGAGGACCACCTCCGCTCACCCAACGAAAACCCGCCCACCCGTAAAGAAGACTCCAACCCACCCAGGCACCCCCCAAACAACTGGAAATCATTCAAACCCATCACCGAGACAGAAATCATTGAAATGATTACCGGAACCAATCCCTCATCACACATTGAGGATCCCAGCCCTACTCAACTGGCCAAAAAGCTCAAACTCGCCCTAGCCCCGCTATGGACAAAGATTATAAATAGCTCCCTGAAAACTGGAAGCATGCCAGACTGCCTCAAAATCGGCCAAGTCACACCATTACTGAAAAAAACGGGCTCTGACCCAAACGATCTCAACAACTTCAGGCCCGTCTCCAATCTGCCATTCTTAGCCAAAATACTAGAAAAATGTGTTCTATTCCAACTTAGCCATCACATGGACAGCAACACCCTTCTAGACCCTCACCAATCGGGTTTCAGAAAAGGCTGCAGCACAGAGACAGCGATCCTGAATGTCCCAGATGATATCTAGAAATCACTCGATAAGGGCCGATGCTGTCTACTCATACTCCTGGACCTATCGGCAGCCTTCGACACGGTTGACCACAAATTGCTCATCAATGTACTCCGAGAAAGGGTTGGAGCTGAAGAGGTGGTCCTACAGTGGTTTACCTCCTTTCTGCAGAACCGCGCCCAAAGAATAAAAATCTGAAACTTCACGTCTGACCTACGCCCTATCAGCAGGGGCGTCCCCCAAGGATCAGTTCTCTCACCCTCACTATTCAACATCTACATGGAACCCCTCACTACCATACTCAATAAAGCTAACATACCCTTCCACCTCTATGCAGACGACACCCAGATCTACCTAGAAACTTCCTCCATTGATGACATACAAAGACTTAATGACACTCTAAAAGAAGTCCAGCACTGGCTATCCCACAACCACCTGAAACTCAACCAAGATAAAACTGAAATCCTCCTCATAGCCAACAAAGAGCAGACCCCCCAAATAACTGAATGGCTAAAAACCATTGATGCTCTCAACTGCAATCTCATCCCAACCGACTCCGTAAAATCACTGGGAATCACGCTGGACCCCAACCTAGACATGGTCAAACACATCAAGAACACCGCAAAGAACGCTTTCTTCAACCTAAAACTACTCAACAAAATAAAACCCTTCATCCCTCCCAATGACCTCAGACAGGCCATGCAATCCCTTGTTTTGTCTAGATTGGATTACGGGAATGCTACCTTCACAGGCACGGCAAAATCCCGCCTGGCTCCCCTCAGATCAACTCTTAATGCAGCAGCCAGAATGGTGACTGGAGTAAAGAAATACGAACACATCTTCCCCGCTCTCAGAGAGTTAAAATGGCTCCCAATCGAAATGCGTGCCAACTTCAGAACTGCTTGTCTCACACACAAAGCTCTGCACACCGGCAAACCAGCCTACCTGGCCTCCAAACTCAACAAAGCTGGGCAGACAAGGAATCTCAGGAGCACGAACACGCTACTTCTCATCCCTCCAAAAACTCGCAAACAAAAAACCTTATCACGCTCCTTCTCTGGAAATGCGCCCAAAATATGGAACGCCGTCCCAGTCCACATCAGGACGAACCCATCCTTCAAAAAATTCAAAAGCCAGCTCAAAGTCCTCTTCCTCAACCAAACTCTTCCGAAAAGATAGCTACGCCTAACGCTGAATCTTGCCCAGCTGAGTATACAGTTACTGTGATAAGAATGTTTTTTACTGCATCTACCTCTTGATTCGCTCCCCTGTCCCCCCTCCCTGAACAGAACTCACCATGAATCAATGCGTTAATAGTGTTATAACTTGTGTCCAATTGTTACACGACAAATGTTGTAAAGCGCTCCGATACCTTCGGGTCTGGCCAGCGCTATAGAAAACTCGTAAATAAATAGTTAGCTCTGGTAACTATAATTACTGAATTTCTATGGTTTTGTATGAGTGAAATCTGAGCCTAAATATAATGTCCCTGAAACCTTTTTTTTTCCCAGTGAATTTCTAAGGTTTTTTGTAATTCTATTTCCTAACTATAACATCCCTGTAACTTTGGGTTTTTTAGTGAATTTCTACGTTTTTTTAAATGTTATTTCCTAACTATAATGTCACTGTAACATTTGTTTTTAGTGAATTTTCAAGGTTTTTAATTTTATTTCCTAACTATAATCAGTAACCTTTGACAGTGAGTGTGTGAGTGAGTGTATGAGTGTCTCAGTAGGTCTGTGAGTGGGTGTGAGAGTGTCTGAGTGGGTCTGGGAGTGGCTGCATAAGTGTCTCACTGGGAGTGTGAGAAGGTGCGTGAGTGTCTGAGTGGGTCTGTGAGTAGGTGCGTGAGTGACCGATTGGCTGCCTGAGTGGATGTATGAGTGTCTGAGTGTGTGCGTGAGAGTCTGAGTGGGTCTGTGAGTGTGTGTTAGAGTGTCTGATTGCATTTGCGTGTGCCTCCATAGGTGTGTGAGTCAGTCTGTGAGTGAGTATATGAGTGTCTGAGTAGGTCTGTAAGTGGGCATGTGAGTCTCTGAGTGAGTCAGTGAGGGGGTGTGTGTCTGTGAGTGGGTCTGTGAGTGAGCTCATGAGTCTCTAAATGGGTCTGTGAGGGAGTGCATGAGTCTCTGAATGGGTCTATGAGTGCTTGAGTCTGAGTGGGTATGTGAGTGAGTGCATGAGTCTCTGGGTCTGTGAGTGAATGCGTGAGTCTCTGACTAGGTCTGTGAGTGGGTGCGTGAGTCTCTGGGTCTGAGAGTAGATGCATGAGTCTCTGACTGGGCCTGTGAGTGGGTGCATGAGTGGGCATGTGAGTGTCTAAGTGGATTTGTGAGTGGGTGTGAGTGTCTCAGTGGGTATGGGAGTGGGTGCGTGAGTCTCAGTGGGTCTGTGAATGAGTGCATGAGTGCCTCAGTGGGTCTGTGAATGGGGGCATGAGTCTCTGAATGGGTCTGTGAGTGAGTGTGTGAGTCTCTGAGTGAGTTTGTGAGTGGGTGTGTGAGTCTCAGTGGGTCTGTGAGTGGGTGCGTGAGTCTCTGAGTGGGTGCATGAGTGTCTAAGTAGGTCTGTGAGTAGGTGTATGAGTGTCTAAGTGGGTATGTGAGTGGGTGCATGAGTTTCTGAGTAGGTTTGTGAGTGGCTGTATAAGTGTCTCAGTGGGTCTGTGAGTGGGTGGCCATCCTCCCAGGCCCTGCTGTAAAAATATATATAATTAAAAGGGGAGAGAGATCTTGCGGCCTCCCTCCCTGGGCCAATTTAGGCCCCGGGCCCCGCCATGTTTCCCCGGGTGCTTTGGAGCCTACCCAGGACACCCAGTGTGCAGGATGGAGACCGCGGGGGAAGCCTCAAGGCCCCTGTGGTGCCAGCCGGCTCCCTGGCTTCTGCGGAAGCCGGCATTACTATTGCACACAGGGAGCTGCTGCAAATGCAGCTCCCTGTTTGCAAGAGCATAAGTTTCATCTCTTTCCCTGCCCGCATGTCTATGGAAAGAGATGAAACCTCCGCTTCCAGTGAGTGGGAGCACTTTGCCAGCTCCCGCCCGCTGGAACCGGAGAGTTTGCTTTTGCTTGGCGGGAGCTGTGAGTTCTCACCAAGCAAAAGTAAACAGCTATGTCCCAGGGGTGGGCAACCCAGAACATAGCAGGAGGTGTCCCAGGGGAGTGGCGGTCCCCAGGGCCATAATTGGCTCCAGGAGGGGGGGCTGCATGGCCCCCTCTTCAGTGTTAATTGTAGCCCCAGGAAGGTGGTGGTCCCCGGGGCTCGGGGGATCCACGTGGCCCCCCTAGTCATTTCATTTATAACCCTGGGGTGGTGGCGACCCCTGGGGCTTCAGGGGGGTCAACCCGGCCCCTCTATTCATTTTATTTTTAGCCCTGGGGGGTGCACGCGGCCCCCACTGCCATGATTCTATCATAAGTCCTGGGGAGGTGGTCATCCCCAGAGCATAAAAATGTCCATGGAGGGGGGCCACGTGCTGTTTATTTAACTAAAGAGACATAGCCCCGGGACCTGGCCCACCCAGGGACTTTATTAAAAACAAGCACGGGAGACTGCGCTTATTTTTTTTTTTTTAATTTTGCCGTGAATTTGCAGTTTCACCAATGATTTTGCTGCAAAATTGAAAAAAATCTTTTAACCTCCAGCGGGGTCCCTGTGGGACCCCACCACGACACCTAGGAGTTCAGAGTATTCCTACCCTGCCTCCTTTTCTTTATATTTTTTGTTTTTTGTGGGACTCGGCTGAAGCTGAGTCCCAAGATGACTACCAACACTTCCTAGTTGAAGGGTTGGCAGCCAATTAGATTACAGCATGGGGACTATTGGATCCACGGAGGATCCACACCCCTAGAGATACAAATCTGGGGTTTGGATTTAGGTAAATATCTCTAAAACTACTGAACGGATTTACACCAAATAACAAAAAGGCACTTCTCTGGACCAATATTCACTGTTCTCCCAAATTTAATGTCATTCCATCCAGCGGTTTGGGCTGTAGTTGTGTTAAAAAATCCTACGGGATTTAACATGGTGAAAACACGTTTTGG
The DNA here is from genome assembly GCA_963921515.1 of Calotriton arnoldi. Classification (NCBI taxonomy): domain Eukaryota; kingdom Metazoa; phylum Chordata; class Amphibia; order Caudata; family Salamandridae; genus Calotriton; species Calotriton arnoldi. The sequence continues at coordinate 209,522 of CAWUFW010018503.1, forward strand.
GACTCCCCCTTTTTCTCTGCCCCCACTCGCCCAATCACCCCAAAACTTTCAACGCAGCAGCTGAAGTGACTTGCAAAAATAGTTTTGGACATTTTGTGAAGATTCATCAAACGGCGCCAAAGTTATTAGCAAAACATAAAATGCTTTTCCTATGGAAACTAGGTCTTAACTATAACTTCCGGCTGGAGACCACCAGTAGGTAATGCATATGAGTATATGTATATCCGTATGAGGAAGTCCCACCAACTGCCACCAAACTCTTTGTGGGCAGGTGAATACAGTCTGTGACAGTGGACTCACGATAAATACTGCAACAATCCCAAAGGAAAAGATGGGCACTCACGTGCACACCTAGATCCACACTTCACTTTATTTGGCAGACATGTTTCAGCAATAAGCCTTTATCAATTCCTTTTATTAGTGAAATGGACTTGATGTTACCAAATGTCTTTTTAAAGTGCTAAAACATGCTTTCATTCGAGGGTCAAAGAGAACACAGAGAGGACTGCTCCGTCATAGCTAATGGAGTGTTATTATTGGCTGCCACATAACATCCAATATTCTAGAATTTGCCAAATAACTTATCGGTATTTACTTCTCTGTTATGGTAAGTCTTCTTCCTCCAAATTAACAATAATTGCAGCTCTCATATGCAAATACCAGAGAAGATCCAAATAATGCTCAGTGTATATGTGGCAAATACCTCCGTCCTCCCAAAAATTCCACCCTGAATGGGCTGTCCTTCAATGCCCAGAGACCAGAATTTACAGTCATTTGCCGCTTACTGGGCTAGTCACTTATTCCTGCTTGCCCAGACGGGCTGCACTCAAACAGTCCCTTCACTTTGTAGTCCATGGTAAAGAACTTACGTGCCTAGCCCCACTGCAAATAATTTCTCCCAACATTATAGCAGCACTTCTCTGTGGGGGTCAGTTCATCACTGCGTCCGACATGATTCAATAATCCCCGACATCTCAGTCGATGGAAAATGTGCATTGCGGTGGTTCGGGCACCATTCACAATGAATCTGTTTGATAAAGTCCCACCATCTGCCGCCGAACTCTTTGTGGGTGGGTGTATACCATCCGTGAGGGTGGACTCACGATAAATACTGCAACAGTCCCAAAGGAAAAGACGGGCATTCACTGGCACACATAGAGCCACACTTTATTTGGCAGACACTTTTCAGCAATAAGCCTTTATTAATGCCTTTCATAGTGAACTGGACTCAATGTTACCAAATGTCTTTTCGAAGTGCTAAAATGTGCTTTCATTGGAGGGTCAAAGAGGACTTAGAGAAAGGATTGCTCCATCATAGGTAACGCAGTGTTATTATTGGCTGCCACATAACATCCAATATTTTCAGAATTTGCCAAATCCCCTTATCAGAATTTACTTCTCCATGATGGTAAGTCTCTATCGTCCAAATTAACAATAATTGCAGCTCTCATATGCAAATAACGGAGAAGATCCAAATAATGCACAGTGTAGCACTTTAAAAAGACGTTTGGTAACATCCAGTCCATTTCACTAAAGAAAGGCATTGATAAAGGCTTATTGCTAAAATGTGTCTGTAATGTAATCTGGGACATTTATAACTTCTCTTTTAAAAGACCATCTAAAGATTTAATGTGCAAAATCCATTAAATGAAAAGTAATGTTTGGCAGACTATGATCAGACAATGTCGTAGGGCATATGGTAATCTAAGTATTGTGTGCAATCATATAAGGAATTAGAAATAAACCAATTTAATAATATTGCTGAAATGAATGTGAAAAATAAGTGTATGCAGGAATACTACATTTAGGGCTCCATAAATCTACTAGTTCTTAAATATCCATCGGCTTCAGTATGGCACTCTGCCCCCTCTGCATACAACTATGAGACCATTTGGAAGTAGAATCAATTTTTGTCACTATTGTAAAATTAAAGTCTCCATGTATTATAATAGTTATTTTCCATGTGACTAATTTCATTGCTAATTTATCATAAATCAATAGGTCATTGCTGTTAGGACCGTAGACAATGCAAATTGTAAACAATGTATTATTAATAGTAATTTGTGTGATTTCCCATCAAACTACTTGATCACTGGTAGTGTGGCCTACAGTAACATATACCGGTAGCCCACACAGATTTGACACAGCCCTAGCTGTAACAGACTGTGAGGAGGGCTCAATCAGGCTGTACCCAAATTGTTGAAGGCAACCTCGATTTCGACAAGCTATGTGGGTTTCTTGTAGAGTAACAAGTGTAGAGTTGCTGTAGCTCGTAAAATTATTTAAATCATTAAAATTCTAGCTCAAGAAATGCAGGCAAGACACAATGATTGTTATCTTCTTTACGTTGACAAGTTTCTCTTTTTGTGTTTTACGACTACCCACCTACTTTGCCCAGAAAGCTTCCCACAACCCACCATTAACTCAAACCCACCCACTTCCCGTCCCGTTAGGTGTATGTGTTGGATTTCATCCTGTGAAAAAGTATTATCACTGCAAAAAAAAAGGAAAAAAAGACAGCACAGTGTATGCTAGTTCCTTCAATTTCTAATAACTTCTCATAAATTACATACAGATATGTCTGTATTTTAGACTACTAGCTTTTTTTCCCCCATTGTATTTCTGTCAGTAAATTCCTAACTTCTTCAAATTAATATAAAATTCTGGACTGACCCTGCCACAGAACAGTAAGTTAAGACTGTAAAACTATTTTTAATACCTTATTTTCTTCAGCTCAGAGGTTGCATATGCTTATATTTCTGGGGAGATTCAAAAGACACACCTAACAATATGCGGACGTTTAAGTCCCCTGAAGATGTGAATGACTTGACTTCTTTAGCATTACTATGGATTCTCTCCTTAATCTAAAAATCTTCAAAATAGATGAGAATAGTACATCAGCAAGGAAGGGGAGAAACACTAGAAAGGTTGACCATAATGAAATATCAAATGGGGCTTGTATGGACCTTTTGCTCGAAAGAAAAAGCTTAGAGAAAGAAAAAGGAACGAGTTTCAGAAATACGGTTACCGCGCAAGGAACCCACGAACTTCCTGAAACTAGACATTACCTCCAACCTAAAAAAGGAAAAGCCTCCCATCAACAATGCGTGAGGCTACAGCTGTATATAGACCACAGTACCCCAGAGCTGATACGGGAACAGCAGTACCATAAAAGCATCTACCATAAGGGGAGCTTGTGAAGCTCCAATTATTAGCAAACAAATAACACTCTGGATTGACGCCTTATGAATGGCTTGGAACGGAGTGATATATGAAAACCTTCACAAGCTTTTGACGAGAGAGATAAGCACCTTGGGAACAATGAAACTACTAACCATTACTGATTCATAAAAATAAAGATGGCACTAATGCTTTAAAAGACTCATCTTCTGATGCAGAGCATACAACAATATCCGTGGCTGAGATATTAGGGGACAGAGGTTGTAGGAATGATGAGGGAACAAATAATATTAGAAGCAGCACATTAGCAATAGATACCACTGAAATCACAGAGCCAAATACAATAGAGGATGGAAAAACAGAACTGCTCTAACCACTATGCTCAAATTAATACTTGCCAATGGAGCCTAAGAGAAAGCAGAGGCTCAATGCTGATAAACAAATGTCAGAGCTGGTCCCTAGTTTGGGTATGTTCACAGCACTACAGCAAATATTAAGCTTCTTGCAGGAAAGCAATGATCTTCAAAAAGCTCCTGAAGAGATAAAGGGAATTTAGGCTACACTGCAAGATATTGCATATAAAGTAGAAGATATTATAGATCACATTTCTGGCAAAGAGGAGAGAACTTGGAGAACACATGTTTCTCCAGACATGAAGAGAATGCAAGTATAATTCAGAGTTTGTTGTGGAAAAATGAAGTTTTGGAAAATAGGTGTAGGATATCTGATCTATGTTTCATTGGAATACCTGAGCAATGGGACAAAACTCGGTGATACAAATGATCATCACTTTCATACAAACTAGTGTTTTCTAAACAGCAGCTGAGGATATCTAGGGGGATTCCACCACTGCAAAAGCACACTGATCCCCCTTCTATACACCAAAGTGTGCTGTCTTCCCATGTGCCATTCTTGTCAATTGTCAGGATTTTAGAATCAAGCTTTCACCCTTCTCAAGTCAATAAAACAAGAAGCATTCAGTTGAGTATTAAGAATATCCATTAGTCACTCTACAGAAGACAATTCCACTTCAGGTTCGCGCTATAGAAAAAAGTTACTTATCTGTAAATACAGTTCTCCAGTGTTGGTATCTTTCATAGAGTCACGTGCTTAAACCATTACCCATTGTTTGGCTTGGAATCCCAGGACACAAACAATTAGCAGTAATATTAACTTGCATTCATGCAAAGTAGTAAATGCGGATCTGAAAGTGGCACTTTCTACAAATTATGGTAGCCTGAACACCAGGCAACTATAAGATGTGCTCTGAACTCCAGTCCCCCAAAGGGCACTATTCATTAAGAAGTGTGTAACATACTGTATGAACCTTTATAAATGGGGATGAGGGTGGGAGCATCTACAAAAGATACAACTAATGAAAACTGTGGTTGAAGGGAGTAACATTTTCTTCTCAAGCAAAGTTTCACGTGCCCAAGTCAAGACTACCAGGAGTACATTATTGATAGGAAATATGGGAAGAAGCTCAATTGTGGCTTGGAGATATAGGCAGTAGTAACTGGCAAGCGCATGATGGCCGTACATGCCTTCCACCAGATTGGCCATCACAAGAATGATCAGGTTTATCCGCAGGACATAACCTCTTGATTAATGTTTGACTACAGAGGGTTTGCTCTTCTGCCGAGGCCAAGTGGACTTTTCAACCCAAACTTAGGATATCAAAAATGTATGCTATCCCCAAGGTTAAGACAATATCTTACATCTGTATGAGTGAATACACAAGTTCTGTATTAGGTATCCTCACTGCCTGGTGAAAGTCGTTGACACTATTTGGCATCTTTCACGGGCTGAAACATGTTGGTAATATTCAGGGTGATTGAGACATAGTACTCAATATTCCACCGCTATTTTAACTTTTTAATCTTACCCTGTGAACCCACCAATATCAGTACCCACTTGGGGCATCACAGTGAAGGATACAAAAATGTGATTGATGGAATGCTTGAATTAACTGGAATGCGGCCCGAGCGACTTCCAGTGCCTGACATTAATCCAAGCATTTCATTCATCACCTTACTGCTGTTACTAGTGAAGTACAGGCATTTTTTGGTGGAGAGCATCACACACAGCTCCATTGTTGACTGACCCAATTTGGAGAATACTATTTACAAGCGAGAGTTAATTAGCTTCCATTCATGGCAAAATTGCTAGCTCCTCCTGAGATATCCATCAGGCTGATGGTCTTTACATCAATAAAACCATTTTTGATGGTCCAAAGTCACAGTACCTCCGCAAATGACATCAACAGACTTTTGCCTCTTTGCTTTTTTTTTTAACTGTCCTGAAACATGTTTTTTCAAAAAACAGTAAGATCTTACATTAATCATATTTGAGGAGTGAAGTGTTCTGTTCAGAGTGTATCTGGTCAGCAGAGCTGTCAGCATTATGCTCTCATGCTCTGCGAATAGCATGAGACCATCGTAAAGCATGGCCAGGATTTTAAGTTTTTTTTGTTCCACCCCTCATAGATGTACGTCTAAGTAATCCCTGTCCGAGTACTGTAGATAGTGTGATTCAACATGTAACACACCTTGAATGATATTCAAGAGGGTGGCCACTGTAACTCTGTTAGAAAAACAGAAGCTGTACAAAATTGCGCAGCAGAGGTAACTAATCTAGTGGACTATTTTTCTAAGAAATATAGTCAGAGACTTCAGGATGATTGCGACATAGTGCTCAATATTTCACTGCTATTTTTACTTTTTAATCTTACCCCCTATATCCCCCAATGAAGCAATTCCATTTGGGTTTAGACAGAGGTATTATAATGAAACGATCTGGATCCATAGATTATCCAGCAATTCTTATCAAGAACTCCCTCACTCAAAGGTCTAGTCCGCCCTGATAGTATCACCTTAACAGGTTGAGAATAGGTTGCCTATGATGAAGCATGCCACAGAATTGCGGGTGAGGCTTCCTCATCCAAAATAAAGTATTTTCTTTTTCATGTTCAGATCGGTGCAGCCAATTTGCTGTGGTTTAGTGGCGATTTATGATAGCCTATGAAAACTGTACGACATAAGTGACGTTGTATGGTTCTCAGTAAAACTGTTGATTTGTTGGCCAACAGAATCATCAAAACTGTGCGAGACTGAGTCAATGCACACCATGAGGATAAGTTGGTCTTAGTCCTGGCTAGCCCACAGTGCACCACCTGTACTCCTAACCTGGCAAGGTAACAGATGATATGTGTAACCTCAGAACATGACAACCCTTTCACCAAAGGAAATCGTGGAAACAGATCTAAAGCCCTTTCATTCTGTAACTCATGCACCCAAAGGGAAACACAAGAAATACTCAAATTGGCATTTCAAATATTTATTGAAGCAGTACGATTCTTGTGTAAAATACATCTGCTGCAATTATCAACAGAAGGAAACATAACAGAGTAATCAGCATCACAAGAATGGTGGTAAAGAAAATTAACACTTCAACCACTGTGCTGTTACATAGAATATATGCTTGCATATATGTATAGTTATAGTTATACTCCTACCTAACGCTCCCTATCCTAGTGTGCCTAGGATGGGTGAATCTGCCAGAATCCCTCAGGGATACCTGTGGGTATGTTTAATCTGGGAGCTCGTCTTTGTGTAGAGCTGGGCACCATCCTTCTCAGGAGCAAACAGGATTCAGCTGGGATGGAATTCTGGCATGGGGCAACCTCGACAGTGTCAGCAAAATGCTCTTCTAACTAGACAAAGGAGTGATGCTGTTTATATAACAAACTTCACCCATGTTACCATATCGAAACCCCAGTCAGGCTGCCATTATTCATTCTACCCTCCCAGAGCTGTCACCGAGCGGACAATAACATACAACAACATTTTGCTCAGTGAACATTACCTCCCGTACAGAATGTTCAAGGCTCTGAGAATATGCCTATGAAGGAGTGTAAATGTAAGCAAAGTCATTTCAGAGAATATTATCCCATACATGCATGCAAGCAAATGTGTCAAATGTCAACATTCAAAAAAGATGTCAACTTTAAACGTGAGCATGTAAAATGGTGGTATTCCTGCCTGGGAAAATGTGACCACATAACAACATCCAATTACTGCAAAAATACTACAGCAACGTCCTTCAAAAGTAAGATACATAAAGGCTTATGTAACTTCAGCATATTGTATTGCATGAAGAAACTTTGGCTAAAATGTGAGAGGGCATTGGCCGTTCAGAATCTGTACTTGTTCCCAGGCTTTAGACAGTGTAAGAAGGCTTGGATCAGGCACTCAACTAAGAGGGTGGTGAGATGGGACACTTGAAATAGGCACCCCTACCACCACCTAAGTATTTTCATCATTAAGCCAATGTCTTCCCATCCACTGCTTTATGCCCAACATACTTTGCCAAAATGTTGTGCTGCTGACTTTGCAACTGCTTGGTTGGAAGCAAAGTTGTACTTTCTTATCATATGTGTAAAAAAAGAGACCATGGGAGCAGATAACGCAGACCATGGACTTGACGAAGATATCAAAGTGTGATGAGTATGTGGGTCTTTGGGGACAATGCAAGAGATGGATGATACAGAGGAGGTAAATGAGGGAGATTTTGCTCATTAACATGGCATTGATTTTTTTCAGGATGGAAAAGTGGCCTAGTGGATTTGTGAGAGCCTTCGGAGTCTCCACTGTCTCAGGATTGAGAGGGCCTAGGATCCAAGGAGAAAGCCCAATTCAATAGAAGGTCTTTCTCCATTTTATCGCCTTGTGTCAAGAGCAGGTCTCAGTAGAAGTGATGACGCCTTTTCTTTCATTCTTTTCTCTCAAAATGGCCAATGCCTCTCGCTTGTTGCATTTGGTCCAGGATTAAAGTGACTGAAAATCAGGTAGCTTAGAAGACAGCAGCAAAAAGTCCCAGAGGAAAATAAATTCAGCAGAAAAACGCTGTGGGTAAGTGAAAGTAAAAATGTGCAGAAGGTCCTTCCAATATGTAGGGAAAAATAGCTGCCAAACTGGAAAAATTCAAACACCACAAGGTAGTGTGGTGACGGTCTGATCCAAGATTCAGGCAGTCATTCGTAGCCAATGGTCATAATGTGCTCCTGAAGTACTTACCCCATGATAGATTAGTAAACTAAACCCTATAAAGAGAAGAAAAGTTACTTTTCCACAAAGGAACACTGTGAGAAGTTGGCCTGGCATATGCTGTCCACTAGTTATAGTGGGCACCTTGCACCAGTCCAAACGACCCTTATTGATGATAGGTTTAAAGACAACCTTTATTGAAAGCTATCCTAGTGGTAGCTATGGAGAGCAGCCTTCAGGCTTAGGGGCCGATTTCGATTCGGGCCGGAAATCTCTCCGACTGAGCCGGACCCGGAGAGATTTCCGACCGAATCGGACCCTAGCAGTCTGACCGAACGAGTACGATGCGTTCGCATGCTATCGGACTCGATTCGGTCGGACTCCCATTGAAGTCAATGGGAGCCGGTCGTACAACGCGTACGCGGGCTCCCATTGACTCAATGGGTGCGAGGCGAACAAGGGCGCCCCCTATAGCGGGTACGCGTTGAAGCGGGTCGCGCCGTACACGCACAGGTAGGGGGGACCCATGGGTCCCCCCTGTGTGCGACTCGCGCGGCTAGGCGTACAGGGGGGTCCGACACGGACCCCCAAAGTGCGGCTCCGACTGCTCTTTCGAGCCGGACGGCGTGAGTCGGTCGGACTGCTCGCGGCGCGCATCGTACTTACCCGGCCGGGGAACGTCTCCATTGCGCGGTGCGATTCTTGTCCGTGCGAGTCGGTCGGAGCGGTTGGGTCCCGCGAACGAGTCGGTCGGCGATTTCGCGTACGTTCGCATCGTACTCGCTCGCTCGGTCGGGAATCAGGGCTCCGAATTGGATCCGGTAATGCCGAGTCCGATTCGGAGCCCTACCGGCCGAGATCGGAATCGACCCCTAAGTCTTGAAGGAGTGTAAAGCAGCTTGGTTTACCAGATTATAACCTCTTGAATAACTAAATGAAAGGAGAACCACACAAGATATATATAAAATATATGTATTTATTTCTAAACACTAACTACTAATCCCTTTATGAGATTAGAGTTCAAGATACACAGTATCACAGTATTAAAACGACAGTAAATAGCACAATACACAGTGGGCTCCAGGGGAGACCAAACCATATACTAAGAAAGGGGTATAAGAACCACG
>CAWUFW010018504.1:0-218868 GCA_963921515.1 Calotriton arnoldi
GACAAGACGTGGCCCTCAAACAAGGAGGCATGACAAACAAAGAGCACATGGGTGCCCTACTCTCACTGGAGTTCTTTGCTCCCTCTCCACCACCGAACACATGCAGGATTGCAGGCAAACAATTGCACAAATATACACCCAAAATGCCACTGAGCCTATCCGTACACCATCAAAAAAGCACCAACCATAATGTAAAAGAAAGTTCAACCGAGATAAAAAAATATAAATATAATATTTTCACAGCAAAATGGAAATAGTGAGAAATGATTGAAATAAACCTTGAAATGCCCCAAAGAGCACAAGGCAACATTTACCCCTGCAAAATACTTTTACATGTCGAAAAAAACAATTACAAAACCACAGGAAAAGAGGTAAGAGGAAAGCAGTCCCAAATCGCCCTCCTACAAAGCATTAAATCACACAACAAAGATAAGGGACTGTATTAAAAAACTCACAGAATGGGTAAAGAGAGGAGAGAAATAAAACAGGGCACACACTGTGTATGTAAAACTGCCCTCACACACAGCGAACTGTGTCATGCTTCATCATAGGGCCTGCTAACACACCTCCGCGCTAGCCAACGCTGGAGGTGGAGCAATAGGGAGGGGAAGACAAACAACATAAAAAATTAAAGAAATAGTGTGGGATCAAAAAAAGTGAAAAAATATAGTGGCAGAATAAATTGGTAAAACTGGTAACAGTGTATCCCTGCTATACCTTTAATAATGGGTACACTGTCCAGATGCAAGAAATGGTCCTAACCAGACCCGTGGATGGTGGTAATGGCTACTCATTATCAAAGCCTTACCCCTCCACTCTGCTAAGATGTCGACATGTTTCAGCCGGCAAGTGCTAATACCCCGGCTTTCTTCAGGACTTCCACCTGATCAATCCCAAAAGAGGCTGCTGTCCCTACCTCCTTAGAATCCAGGGGTAAGAAAACAAAGCACCATGTTCAGTGCAAGCTCTGGAATAGAGCATGGTAGAGCCCTTTGCTCTCCATGAGGAACCTGCAGAGAAATAAAATCAAAAGAAAACAAGAAAGTGAAGTGCAGGGTGAAATAGTGTTGTGCCCTGTCTCTCTGCAGGTTCCTCATGGAGAGCAAAGGGCTCTACCATGCTCTATTCCAGAGCTTGCACTGAACATGGTGCTTTGTTTTCTTACCCTGGATTCTAAGGAGGTAGGGACAGCAGCCTCTTTTGGGATTAATCAGGTGGAGTCCTGAAGAAAGCCGGGGTATTAGCACTGCCGGCTGAACATGTCGACATCTTAGCAGAGTGGAGGGGTAAGGCTTTGATGATGAGTAGCCATTACCACCATCCACTGGTCTGGTTAGGACCATTTCTTGCATCTGGACAATGTACCCATTATTAAAGGTATAGCAGGGATACACTGTTACCAGTTTTACCAATTTATTCTGCCACTATATTTTTTCACTTTTTTTGATCCCACACTATTTGTTTAATTTTTTATGTTGTTTGTCTTCCCCTCCCTATTGCTCCACCTCCAGCGTTAGCTAGCTGGAGGTGTGTTAGCAGGCCTATGATGAAGCATGACACAGTTCGCTGTGTGTGAGGGCAGTTTTACATACACAGTGTGTGTCCTGTTTTATTTCTCTCTCTTTACCCATTCTGTGAGTTTTTTAATACAGTCCCTTATCTTTGTTGTGTGATTTGAAAAAAACAATTAACCAAACATCTCACACAAACAAACACATACAAAATGGTGGGCTAGCACCTGGCAAAGAAATAAGTAAAATGTCTGGCTACATGGACCTGGACTCCTAGAACTACCCTGACCCTAGTCACCAACAGGCATATGCAGACAAATATAACCTACATTTGGCAAGAATGCAAGGCCATCCACAATAAAAATATATCTAACACAAGCAGTGTGAAGAGGAAAAATACATTAAAATGCAGCTAAAGTCTACAGTAGACTAGGGCCCAAAAGGTAAAAAAACACCACATTATTATGACAAACCTGGACAAAATTCACAAAAGCACAAGGAAAATATGGAACTGTTGTTAACCTCAGGCCTTCACCATCCACAAATGTCCATTTTCCCTTAATCTGACTTAGGTCTGCCTGTACCCTCCCTAACTCAATACCCAAGCCATGAGCAACAACCAACCAAAATAAAAGAAAACAGAAATAGTGGTGACTGCCTGCTAACACAATCACTTTGCAAAGACATTCAACTACACACAGACATACTAGAAGCATAAATGAAGGAACACAATTGGTGGGAGACATTTTGGTGCTATTATTCCAGCTGTGGGAGTGATACTGAATGATGAGAAGATTAGAAAACTGTCAACAGTAGTGGATAAGCTTGCAACAAGTATAGCTAGAGCTGTGCTAGTTACAAATACAGAATTAGTGGCAGTTAGATCAATGGTTTTACAAAATAGATATGATTTAGACATTGTGCTTGCAGGAAGAGGTGGAGTCTGTAAAATTTTAAATTCAGAACATTGTTGCCTTTACATAAGTGATGAGAGTAAGAAAATCAAAGAATACGCAAAGAACATTTCAGACATCAAACTTGACTTGTAACCATTAGAAACCACTACTATTGTAAAAAAGCTTTACAAACTGAGGGGCATATTAGCAAGACCCACGTTAAAATAATCGCCGTTTTAGCGGCAGCAAACTGCAGCTAAAACGGCGATAATGGGCTTGCTAATATGCGTTATGGAATTCCAATAGAAGCCCAGGTTAGATGTCCTGCACATCTAACCTAGGCTTCTATTGGAATTCTATAATGCATATTAGCAAGCCCATTATCGCGGCAGTTTCCTGCCGCTAAAACGGCGATAATTTTAGCGTGGGTCTTGCTGATATGCCCCTGAGTTTTCTGCAATAGGCAATTGGATTGCAACAATAGGAGGAATCCTCAATGCTATATTAGTACCTGTATTAATTATAGTTGTCTGTTTCCTGACTTCACTAGAAGTGTATAAGGCTATCAAAATAGTATTGCAAAAGAAAAAGAATAGAGACAGGAACATTTAGAACTTACTGATCTCATTAACAAAGAATACAACAAATTAAAGGAGAGGGAAAAACTAAAATGAAAAAGAAAAGGCTCAACTGAAGACAAGAGAGAATTATGAGTTGATCTGTGAATGTTTTGTGATGGTTTGAAACCATCAGATGGGGGAGGTTGCTAGAGCGTTTTTAATAAATAAAAGTAATGCAATGAACATGTAGAAATAACATCCAGGCCTCAAAATAAAAGCCACATATAAAAGGCAAGTGAGAGAACTAGGCTTTCATAGCTGCATAAATTAAGTTAGAAAGACTTTTGAATGCATGTTTTCCCTTTTCCTTTTCTCTGACCTAAGGTCAGGAATGTCAGTAATGAAAGATGCGAGACTTTCAATGATACAAAAATGCTTAACTGGACATGACCTAATAGAAAACGTTAGAGTTTGACCTTCCCATGGAGATATTTTCATATAATACAATAATGTATTAAATTGTATAGTTTTGTTTCCATAAGTAGGTTGGTGTGAAACGCCGCACATAGACTGGTTGAGCTGTGTGAAGAATTGATCTGCTATTGGTTGGTTAACTTACAGAGTCCCGCTGAGATTGGGAGAAGGGTTTACTGAAGTCTAACATGTATAGAAAAGAATCAAAACACTGAAGAATTAAATTTTGTATTTTGCCATTTATTGAATTAAATTTGAAATCATTAAATTTTTCAAAGCAATCAAGAATTTAATGAGAGGTGATGTGACTATTGCTGTTCGGGAAAGTGAAGAAGCACCTCCTAAGTGTAAGCCTGCTTACGACATGATGATTGAGGAAGGGTTACACACATGTATGGCTTCGTCAATGAGGCAAGATCACTGAGAAAGAGTGTGCATTGAGTTTTCCAAGATGGGGACATTCAAACTTAGAATTATTGAGAAATTGAGAGAAGCACTTTGTGATATGAAGCCACCTCCTAGACCAGTAGACTTCAAACTTTTTAATGCCTCGCCCCGTGAAAAAAAAAAATCGCCCCCCTAAATGTTTCACAGATATTTTATTAAACTGACAATGTTTAAATATGTCTAGGATTAGAATTGTTTCTCGGCGATCCCACACGAAGATGAGATCCGGAGGTGGAGTGACCCTCCTGCTGGCAATCACGGGGGGCTCCCCTCCCTCCAGGTTTGATGTATGTCTTGTAGAATTGAACAAGGTTATGGGTCGACTTGGTGTGCTTAATATGGCTCTATTTTATAATAAATTGTTGGGCAGGCGCATTTGGGATTAGACACTGGTTAAGTACATAGTCCTTGGCCTCTGGGGCAGGGAAGGATACACGCCAATTATTGGTTACGAATAAGCATATACACAAGCTATGGTGGAGAGCGGCATGCAAGATGAACATACTAAGCAATGGGAAAGGCAACATCTACCTACTGGTGTGCACCAAACGGTTTTGTTACTATCCAGTATCCAGGGAAGTTCGGAGAAAGGGAGAGTGGGAGAGTTTTGCTGTGTCAGTTGGGGATTTACACAGCGTGGGTGGAGGGAGGGAGGATTTCATACACATGTCAGCTGAGGGACTATGCACAAAACTATGGCTCAAGTGCAGGCAGCTAAATGACACTGATAGACTGAAGCACATCATTGAACATGGGTGATTGGCATCAGGTGGCGTCGGGCTCAGCGGATCCCCTGATGCTACGCATGCTAACATGGAATGTCGGGGACTAAACGACCACAGGAAAATTCAAAAGATCGTAGCCTATCTGCAGAGGCATGGGTTGGATGTGGCAATATTACAGGAAACACATCTGGTCCCGGGCAGTGGGGTCCTCACACAACACAGGATACAGGGCGAATGTGTGGCAGATGGTTCACCTCACATGCCAGGGGAGTTTTGTGTGGGCATGTAGAGGGTCTAATGTAAAATTGCAGGAGGTATTGGTTGATCCAGCTGGGCGATAGGTGGTCGTAGTGTGCACTAAAGCGGATCTGGTGATTCTGTTGGTAGGGATCTATGGTTCGAATTTTGATGACCCTTACTTTTACAGCTCGCTCAATGAGTGACTCCTTACACTTGGAGACATACCCAGGATAAGGGTGGAAGATTTCAATTGCATATTAAACCCAGAGTTGGACAGATCTGGGGGCATGTCTAGGCGGCCTGTGCGATTACTGAAATAATGCGCTGGGAAGGTCTCCTGGATACATGGCACCATAGATCTCCCACAGCTGGGGGGTTCATGCATTACTCCTTGGTGCATGACATGCACACCCACATCGATTATTAGCTGTTATCACGAGAACTGGTCCCCCGGGTGAGAGTGTAGACCATTGCCGCGTACGTACTCAGATCACTTGCCGGTTATTTTGCAACTGGAGGTGGGTGCATCGTGTCCTGCACCATTTACCTGGTGCTTCCCCCAATTCTCCCTTCTAGATCCGGTATTCCATGATGAAATAGCACAGTCGATCACTGACTTCTCCACAGATAATAAAGGCTCTGCAGATAAATTTGCAACAGTATGGGAATCATTTAAAGCCTGTGTCTGTTGCATCGCGATTTGTAAGCATGCCAGGGTTCTTAGGTCTCTGCGCAATCGGTTGGCCACACTCGAAAGAGAAATAGCAGAGCTAGAGAAACAACAAGTGGAGACAGTGGAGAGATATCTCCTAGGTGAGATACTGCATTACATAAGGTCACACACTTAGGTAAATACGCAGTAGCCAGGGCATATGGAGAGGGAGAGAGGCATGGGGCCACATTCACCTCTCTGCTTCAACCCTGTAGAGATGAGAACACAATCACTGACATACAGGATGACACAACCCAACAGATACTGTGTTATGACCTGTGGTAGAAAGTAGACGCTGGTAGCCATGTAAGTTCTTAAGTATCTTTATTCCAGTTGTACAGCAAGATGGTAGGTAGGCACATCAGCTTGGTAGACCGGATAAACAGGTGGTAATGATGTAGGTTAGCCCAGTGGTCAGCCCTTGGTCCTATGCCACAGCAACCCCACCAGGAGCAGCCTGCCTGCTGCTCAGCCCCTCTGTAACTGTCATACCTCACTCAGTCTAACACCCAACATTCCACGCATCACCGCATTCCCAACATTCTACTCCAAACACACACAGTGGCTGAGCAGCAGATGGACTGGTGAACTGTAAGACAAAAGTATACTATGCAAGGCATAACATACTGGACCGCTTTGTTAGATACTAGGCCGATCTATATGGTTCGCGGGCTACATCAGAGGATGAGGCAGCGTCAGACTACCTAGAACACATCAAAATGAGCACAGGGAGCATCTTATGGCTCCTTTACACCCTGGTGAGATTTGTGCCTCATTTCGGGCCATGTCCTCAGCACAGATGGCCTCACAATTGCCTTTTATAAAGAGTACCAGGAATTGCTGATTCCGCTTATGATCTCGCTTTTCGAAGAGATGGCTGCTGATGGATGCATGCCCCCCACAATGCTAAAAGCACTACTGGTAACGATTTTGAAACCCAGCAAGCTCGCAGCTGACTGCACATGCTGTAGGCCTCTCTCCCTACTGAACGTAGATACTAAAATATATGTCAAAAATCTTAGCCAACCGCTTGGCACCACTGCTTCTGGGATTTGTTTGGCGCAGAAAAAACTGGCTTTGTCCCGGGGCGTCGCTTGTCATCAAATCTTCATACACTGTTTGGCGCAATTCAGAGATTGGATCCTGAGGTGCAGGCAGAGGCAGTATTCTAAGTTGAAGAAAAAGCTTTCAATTTGGTGTCATGGAGCTTCATGTTTAAAGTGCTACAGTGTGTGGGCTTTGGGGATGCATTTACCAAATTGGTGAAGGTGCTGTACACTTTGCCTTTTACGCAACTAAGAATCAACACTGTGACTTCAAACCCTGTTAAAATAGGGAGGGGCGAGAAACAGGGATCCTCAATGTCCCCTCTGCTGTATGTTGCAGAACCCCTGGCATGCACCTTATGAGAATACCATTCGCCTAGGGGTCTAAGATTCCTGGGTTACAAATTGATACTGTGCCTTTGCAGATGATGTGCTTTTGTACATCAGAGATCCAGAGCGTAACCTCACGTCAGTGTTAAATGAAGTGGTTCAATTTGGAGTCCAGTCCGGGCTGTGGGTCAATTCAAGCAAGTGCACCATATTCCCGCTCACTCCTGCCATGGAGCCGTTGCCACTTCCCTCTCTGCTGGTCGTCGGATTCGAGAAGCAGGCGAGTTCCCTTTTATATTTACCAAATACTCCAATAAGTTGGTGCACATGATTCCCCATGGGGATGGAGAGAAGTGTGCAGTTGGCCTTAACGGCCCTGAGGTTTACTGTTATGGGTGACTTATTCGCAGATGGCACTAGGCTAACCTGGGAAGAGGTGAGACAGAGATCTGAGAACCCCACGGACCTTCAGCAGTTCCATTTTTAAAGAGCCCGGCATGCCCTCCGAGACTGCCTAAGTGAGGACATACTAGAACCTCCGGAAATGCCTGCCCTTCGATCTTTAATCCAGGTACCCTCCCCCGGCCACCTGGTGTCTAGACTCTATGCACATGCACAGGCAGCGCACAAGCAAGCAATTTCCAGGGCTCAAATCGCATGGCAAAATGATCTAGGGGTGACTATAAGCGATAAACAGTGGCAATACTGCTGCTCTGTGATAAAAAGTTTCTTTGAATAGCAGACATAGACTGATTCACTTTAAATACATCAACAGAGTATATTACACCCCTACCCGGGCTATTTCGCTATGGTTTGTGTGAGGCGCCCTCCTGTCAGCGTTGCGGGCGATGGAGGCTGGCTTCACACACCTGGCCTGATACTGTATAGGAGTTGGGGCTTTTTGGCGCTCTGTCCTTCAAGAATTAGAGGCCATAACTAAGACAGCATTAGACTTCTCCCTTGACGCTGCTAGGATACGATAAGGAAATACATTGTAGCGTGAGGCGCCTGGTAACCATAGGATTACTGCTGGCAAGACAGAGAGTGGCAATGCGGTGGAGTCAGGTCCCACTACTGGCGCTTGAGGAATGGCATAGAGACCTATTGCAGCACCCAATCAGTCACCTACCAGGAACTTCTTCCTCCGCAAAGTCGCCCTAAGGAAATATTGTGGCCATACGGGGTATTTATGGCAGGCAACAAGTGGGAGAATCAGAGAGTGACACATCTCTAGTGCAGGCAAGTGTGGCTAGCTAAACTGATGCATTCATTACCACCCTAGGGAAAATAGGCCGGATGGAGATATATCATGTACGACGATAGTTGTACAGGGTGATAGACCAACCCATTAAACCGAGTATCATTGTATCAAGTGTATGTGTGCTCAGATGTTCTGAGCACTTCGCATGGGCTGGTGGGTTATTACGTCACCACTGCATTTTTCATTTTGGATGAACCTGACTGTAAATGATAACACTGATAAATCACCATGTAATGTAAACAGTCCTATGTGTAGCTATATCTGCCTCCACCTGACATGATGTTATATGTTTGAAAATCATAAATACAAAAATAAATAAGAAAATGCATGATTGCCAAACATACTATTCTGATCAGGCAGGCCTTACTAACAGTTAAACGTATCCACAGTGTGATTATTAGAAATGGAGGTTTTAAATAATATATGGAGTCCCTTTCCTTTTGACACCTTCTCTCAGCCAGGATATAAATGACAAAAGATGTTAGTTATGGCCCATTACAGAGCAGCTTCCTGCTGCTCATTTTCTTCTGCTGAAATCAAAGCACTGCTATCAGCTTCTTTTGGCCAGAGCCTGGTGCACCTCCCGGCATCACTTGGGGGCCCACCCCCCAGTTTGAAGAGCCCTGTCCTAGACCTACACAATTTGAAACCTTAAGTGATTGGGAGAAAATTGCCCAAGATAGAAAAAGAGAGATATACCATGGACAAACAAAGCAAGCTTTGAAAATGTATGCAGATGTTGTATGGGATGAAAGACAGCAGAAATGGAGAAAGGCAATAGTGGAGGGAACTAGATTATATTCTGCAATTACAAATGAGAAAATGGAGAAACCTGAAAAACCAGAGAAACCCAAAAAGGCTAAAGCCAAAGGGGAAAAAGAGGCAAAGGAAGGAACAAAATCAGTAGATAATCTAGAATAAACATCATTTGAATAATCTTCTTTCAAGTAATCTGCAAATGAGGCTTCCAACTCATTTACATCGTGTAAAAGTGTCAAATTAGTTAATGAAAATAAGGGATTGTCTTTGTCAGGTGTACAATGTATAACCAATAATAATAATAGTGTTATGGCTACTAATACTACTGGTAAGAATGCAATCCCTGTAATAATCTTACATCTAGCTCTAGTTAGAATACACAGGTTTATCTGAATTCAGATCTCTTAAAATGATGAGTGTAGGAGCAAGTTAGTAACTTTGTTTTATTACACAGTCTTTTTTTTCTTCTTTTTCTCTGGAATTCAATTAGTTTCTTGCAACTTTATTTACAACAATTGTTATATAGTTTTCCTTAACCCTACTCCGTGTTCTTCTAAAATGCTATCCCTACTCTTCTACTGCAACCTTGGGCCCAGGTAATCTTCTTAATTCTTCTTAGCAACTTATCAGTCTTTATTTAAGTCATTTTGTACAGTTCATTCAATGAGTTTGTCATCCACTGGTTTTTCTTGGGGGTTTAGACAATTCTCTGTTCCAGTCAATCAAATCTGATATTGGGACATTTAGCACTTGTCTCATGTAGTAGGTCCATTCAGTTGCCTAATATCTTTGGCTAGGTACTCTTAATATTTTGGACCTCCTTGGTACCTGATCATTTTCTGTGTCCCTTATACCACTCAACTCTGTTTCTTCAAGTGATTGTAGGTGGTATTGATCCAATTGACACACTTGATTTCAACTTCTTTTGATCAAAGATTCTTGGCCATTCAGCATTGGAAGTTCTTTCTGATCTTGATATAGTGCTTGTTCCTTCTCCTGGGTCTTCTTGTTGCTCTAGAAGTATCTTTACTGTCACTTTTGCTGGACCATTTACTCGTCCTACTACTTCAAGAGCTCCAAAGCCACTCTGTATGAGATTCGGGCATTGGATATCTTCACCTGTCTGTGGTTTTTCACCCCTTTTTCCTTACGGTTGTGCTACTTGTGGTACGTATACAATCTCCTCAGCTTGTGGTAGTGCAGACACCAGTGTTCTCAGTTCAGGCTCATAGAGCACTATTTCTTCATATGAGTCTCTTGTTCTCTGGGAAGCATATACCCAGTTTGGCACTCCAGCACATTTAACATCAGTGTTTGTGACTAAGATCACCTGGAAGGGCCTTTCCATCTTGGTTTCAGACAGGACTTTCTAACATGCTTCTTAATGAATACCCAGTCTGCTGGGTTCAAATCAACCACCTGTGGAGTCCCACAAGGATCCTCCATCAGCCTGACCCTGTTTAAATCTACATGGCCCGGCTCACGTCCATCGCCAGAGCACACGGACTCAACATCACATCTTACGCTGATGACACCCAACTCATCCTCTCCCTATCCAATGAACCGAACATCACCAAATGCAACTTTCAAGATGGAATGGTAGCCGTCGCCAGATGGATGAAGAACAGCTGCCTTCAACTCAACACAGACAAAACCGAGGTACTCATCATGGGCCCGCACCCTGATGCCTGGAACGACACCTGGTGGCCCCCCGCCCTCGGAGACCCCCCGACCCCAGGGACCACACACGCAACCTCAGAATCATCCTGGACTCCGAACTCAAAATAGACCGCCAGATCAAAGCCATCACCTCCTCCTGCTACCACACCCTCCGCCTCCTCCGAAAGACCTTCAAGTGGATCCCCCCGAACACAGGAAAACTGTCACACACGCCCTCATCAGCAGCAGACTGGACTATGGCAACGCACTCTATGCCGGGATCAACAAGAACCTCACCCGCAAGCTCCAGAACGTCCAGAACACTGCTGCCAGACTAGTCCTCAATCTACTACGGCACAGCCACATCAGCCAGCACCTACGGACCCTACACTGGCTCCCCGTCAAGAAGAGAATCATCTTCAAGCTTCTCACCCATGCACACAAGGCCCTCCACAACACCGGACCCGCTAACATGAACCACCACCTCGCGTTCATCGCTCCCCAATGTCCTCTCCGCTCGGCCCAGCTCTCCCTCGCTACGGTACCTCGGATCAAGAAAAGCAGAACAGGAGGGCGCACCTTCTCCCTTCTCGCGACCAAGACATGGAACTCCCTCACTCTCCACCTCTGACAGACTGCATAGCTCCCTGAGTTCCTAAAGGACCTCAAGGCCTGGCTCTTTGATGGAATTCAGTGATCCTCCTGGATCTGCGGAACCCCCCCTCCCTCAGCGCCTTGAGACCCGTTCCGGGTGAGTAGCGTGCGCTATACAAGAACATGATTGATTGATTGAAATCGTGACACTGCTCTTGATGAGGATTTGCAGCAACAGCTTCAACCTGTTGAGAAACAAAACACAACACATCACCCAATTCTTTGCAGTAATCGAGTACCATGCCATCTGTTCTGTTCACAAGCACATTTGCGATCAACCAGTCTCATTGCTCTTCCCATCAAAATCGTCTGAGGAGATAAACCTGTCTTCCTGTTGGGTGTACTTCAAAGGCTCATGAGCACCAAAGGCAAAGCATCAGGCCATTTCAGTATAGTAGATTCACAAACTTTTGTCAATTAAGATGCTATGGTTCCATTCGGCTGCTCTACTATCCCAGGTGCTTCTGGTCAATAGCTACAATGCAAAATCTGCTCCATGTGTAATGCTGCACACAACATCCTAATGATCTCTTTATTAAAATGAGTTTCTCGATCTGACTCCATAGAAACTGTCATTCCGTACCACAGTACCAGTTCTCTCAACAGCAGTTTAGTAACAGTGAGACTGTCATTTTTAACATGTTGGGTAGGCTTCCACTTATCGGGAGAAAATGCACACTATAACCAGAACATATCTCAGCCATCACAATAAAATCCATCTGCATTCTGTTGAATGGACCACCTGATCTCCCTGTGTGACTCAAGGTAACTAGTGGTCATTTTCCTACATTCATCTATTGGCATGTGACTCAGCTGTGACTTAGATTTTCTGCAAGCATACTGAATCTGGAGTTAAACCAATTCTAACTGACCTAAACATACCATACCATACCATGCTTACCTAGATGTGTGGGACTATCGTAGTGTCATGTCATGGGAGATAACAAACTGTCTGGTAATACTGGCCTTCTATCTGTTGAAATCCAAATGTCATTCGCGTTTTCCCACATGCTGCTCTAATCCAACCCTGCTGTTCTGCCTCAGTGACATTCTCCTGCAGGCTCTTGAGTTCTTCCCATGTGTCAGCTATAGACATCAACATTGAAAAGACAACTTTTTCCTGAGGTTCATCCATGAATGTTCCAATAAATGTGCAGTCCACTATGCCACTATGGCACAATATCGTTCCACCTCATCAGCATATCTATTGCAGACTGTGACATAACCATAGTCACTCCTGTGTGCTGCACATTTAACAGTGGGGAGTTGTAACGCATCCAATAATCTGTTTACATGTTCACCGTTTCTAATCGGTGAAGCAGATGATTTAAAGAAACTTCTTTGTGACCATAACTGTCCAAAGTCGTGGAAAACACCAAAGCCATACGGACTATCTGTAAATATAGTTACTCTCATTTGGACTGTTAGTCTGCAGGCGCTGGTAAGGGCAATCAATTTTACAACATGTGCTGAGGTTATACCTCGAAGCCAGGAAGCTTCAACAATGTCTTGGATTGTGTAGACAGCAGAAGCTGCTCTCAGGAAACCTTCATTTGTTCACGAGCCATCCACAAACTGTACATAATCGGGTTTTATTAAAGGGTCATCTTTTATGTCAGGTCTTGGCTTGGCATCTAGACAATCATGTTCAAAATCATCAGAATTTTCAACATTTTCAGGAAGGGGCACCAAGATGCACAATCGCTATGATGTCACACCTCATGAGACTGAGACTCACCACAGCTACCAATTTCAAACAACCAGGCAGCCCTATGGCGACGGGATCACAGGTAATTGAAAAGTATGTTATGGGCCATCTAGCCTCACCGCTCATCAGTGTAAGCACTGAGAAAGCACAGCCCTCCTTCTCACTGCAAAACAAAATACATTTCTTGGTATGATCTGGCATTCCTAGTGCCGGGGCATGACAGAGACTTTCTCTCAGCTCTAGGAAAGCTATCATGCATTCGTTGTCCCATTAAAGTGGATCAGGCACATCTTTTTACAGCAGCTTTAACAAAGGTTTAGCCACCAGGGAAAAGTTTTCCATCCACTGTCTACAGTAGCTAACCATTCCAGGAAACCTTTTGCGTTGTAGGAGGATGCATTCTTAATATTGCCTCCACTCTCTCTTGTGTCACTTTTCTCGTTCCCTTCTCAATGATATGTCCCAGATATTGGACTTCTTTTAGCAGGATACTTTATGTCCATTTTCAGCAAGATGATTTAAGAGTGCCATGGTGTCTTGCTTGCAGGCTTCTTTTGTTTCTGATGCCACAAGTAGGTCGTCAATATACTGAATAAGGACTGAGGTACAATGCATTTGTAATGTCTCCAGATTTTTCTTTAATATCTGATTAAATATTGATGGACTTTCAGTATACCATTGTGGAACTTGGCACCATGCCAAAACTCTCTCCTGAAACACGAATGAGATAATAAACTGGCTGTCCTCATGTAAAGGAATTGAGAAGAAAGTCTAACAAAGGTTCACAACAGTGAACCATTCTGCTATGCACGAAATCTGGCAAAATATGGTGGCTGAATTCAATACCACAGGACATCATAGGATTACAAATTCATAAATTTTTCTCAAATCTTAAACTATTCTAAATTTACCATTGGGCTTCTGTAATCCCATAATCGGTGAGTTGCATGTACTCCTGGTTATTTCACTCAAAATCCTTTCTGCAACTTGTCTTCAATTATTGATGTTATTCTTGCTATTATCTCTGGTGTCGTGTGATAAGGTGGTATTCTTTGAAAAATTGCATCAGGCTTGACTGCAATTCTGACTGGTTCTACACATTTGATTAGTCTGATTTCTCTCCCTGTAAGATCCCATACTTCTGGATTCACAGTTTCTCTTAAATCAGGGAAAGCTCTTCTACAATTCTCCATGGGTAGAGTCCTACTGCATCTTGTTGCGTCAATTTAACTTCTACATCCTCATCATGTGTTTGAAATTCCACTCCCTATGGGGTACAAAAAATTGTGCAATTTAACTTGCACAACAAATCACATCCCAATAGCTTTGTGATTTTCTTCAAATGAACCTATTTTTACAGGTACTTCTCTTGAGACAGGGTTTGTAATCTGCTTGTTTGTCACTCCTATAACTTGGATCTTCTTTGCTGAGAGGGGTAGGTCTGGGACTTCTGCTGTTCTAAAAGTGGAACGGGTAGCACCGGTGTCAATAATAAATGGCACTTGGTGGCCATTTACCTCACCTTTTACAAATGGTCCACTCTGGTCTACCTCTAAGACTGTGCCAAGTATGCAATTTCTCACTCTTGATCATAGGGGAATTGGTGATATGCATTCTGGTTCTGTGTCTGAAATGTATTTTTGTTTATTCTTGGCATCGGATTCATGTTCATTTTAGCATAACCCACATTCTGTTGGACCATAGGAGCTTGTGGGACTGGCATTGTTGGTACCTGTGACTGCATAGGTACTTGCACTTGTTGAACAGGAATATTCTGTATTTGAACCAGAGTCCCTCTGTTAGAAATGGGGGTCTCTAGTTGGCAATGGTTTGCACCTTTGTCCAAATAGGGACCCTTGCTTCTAGTCAGGGAAAGGGGGATACATTCCTAAAATAACCCCTGCTCACCCCCTTGGTAGCTTGGCACGAGCAGACAGGCTTATCTCAGAGGCAGTGTGTAAAGCATTTGTGAACACATACAGTAACACAGTGAAAACACTACAAATGGACACCACACCAGTTTAGAAAAATAAGTAATCTTTATCTAAACAAGACCAAACGACAAAAATCCACAATACAGTAATAAAAATAGGACTTTCAGATGGTAGAAATAATTAAATTCAATGCAAGTTGGAAATGCGACACTTTTCCAACAAAGTACCTTTGATGTGTCACGCAAAACAAACAAAAGGGTCGCAGGGAAGGTGATGCGTCAGTTCCTTGCTTCGGGGAGGTGATGCGCCGGTTCCTTACTGCAGCGCAGGGGAGGTGATGCGTCAGTTCCTTACCGGAGAGGAGGGGATGCGTCGGTTTCTTACTGCGTTCCGGTTACGATGCGACAAGATGGCGCCGTGATGCGACGATCCAGTGCGATGCAAAAAATGGCGGCTCGATGCGATGCGACGATCTGGTACGATGCATGCACGGTTGCAGCCGCACAGCAGGTGCTGCGACGGTCCTCTCGCCGATGCGTCGGATCCCGGTGTGGATGCGGCGTGCTTCTTCCTGGTTGCTCGGCGAGGCGTCGGAACCAAGTGCGGATGCGGCACGCTTCTTCTCCGTGACTCGGTGATGCGCCGGGAATCGGTGCGGATGCGACACGCTTCTTCTCGTTGCGTTGATCTTCCAGCTCCCAGTGACAAACAGTCTCTAGAGGTCCTAAACAGCAGCAGGCACCTCTTTGTAGGTTAGAATTCCCAGCAAGGAAATTCAGGGGAGCTGGTGGTGAAGTCTTTGTGTCCCTGAGACTTCAGATCAGGAGGCAAGCTCAGTTTCAAGCCCTTGGAGATCTTTTCTTCAAGCAGGTGACAAAGCAAACAGCAAAGTCCTTCTTCTCCTTTCCTTGGCAGCAAGCAGCCACTCCAGGCCAACCCCAGACAGCAAACAGCACAGGGGCAGTATTCCTCCTCAGCTTATCCGGCTCTTCTCCTTGGCAAAGGTTCCTCTTGATTTCCCAGAAGTGATCTAAAAGTCTGGGGTCTGGGCCCCTCTTTTTATACACACAAATTATTTGTTCTCTGAAGGCAGAGAGTGTCTGTACCCAGCCAAAACCAGTTCTGTCCTCACTGGTGCAGCTTCCTGGCAGGAGGTGGAGACAGCATTGTTGAAAGCAGACCTGGCCCAGGCATGTGAAAGGAAATCTCCTCCCCTACTCTAAATTCAACCCAGGTCCCATTCAGCCCAGTCCTGACTCATCAGACTGCCGGAGCCACAGCCCTCTCCAGCCCCCTGCCACTCACAAGCCAGACATGCAATACACAAACCTAGCAGAGGCATACTGGATGGATAGGCAAGAAAATACCCACTTTCTAAAAGTGGTATTTTCAAACACAGAATGTAAAAATCACCCTCACTAAAAGATGCACTTTAACATTCTGAGTTCATGCATACTAAACTTTATTTTCCTATCTTATTCCTAGGGCCAGTTATGTTTATAAGATGTTATAAACTAACTGCCCATTCTGGCCTATGGGAACAGATAGCCTTGCAATAGTGAAAAACGAAATTGGCAGTATTTCACTATCAGGACATGCCACACACATCAGGGCATGTCCTACCTTTCACATACAATGCACCCTACCCACAGGGGTACCTTGGGCCTACCTTAGGGGTGACTAACATGTAGAAAAGGGAAGGTTTAGGGACTGGCAAGTGTGTGCACTTGCCAAGTCGACATGGAAGTCCCACACTGCACACAGGCTCTGCAATGGCAGGCCTGAGCCACATTTTTACAAGCTGCTTCTGTGGGTGGCACAATCAGTGCTGAAAGCCCACCAGCAGCATTTGATTTACAGGCCCTGGGCACACATGGTGCACTATACTAGGGTCTGACAAGTAAATCAAATCAGCCAATCATGGAATCACTACTCCATTACATCAATTTACAACAGGGAGCACTTGCACTTTGGCACTGTACAGCAGTGGCAAAGTGCCCAAAGCATCTAGACCTGCAAAAACATATGAGGCAACAGCAAAAAATGGAAGGGAGACCCACGCCAATGGTGCCAAGTCTAACACGTGTCCCCTCCAGCTGAAATGTGGGGAGAACTACCCACCCACTTGGGAGTTCTCTTCACTAAGGTGGAAAAATCTGGACAGACCATCAGCATTGGCGTGTTCTGTACCAGGGCGTGTTCCACCGTGAAGTCCATCCCCTGTAGGGAAATGGACCACCTCAACAGCTTTGGATTCTCACCCCTCATCTGCATCAACCATCTGAGGGGCCTGTGGTCTGTCTGAACCCGGAAGTGAGTCCCAAACAAGTATGGTCTCAACTTCTTCAGTGCCCAGACCACAGCAAATGTCTCACGCTCAATCGCACTCCACCTCTGTTCCCGTGGAAGTAACCTCCTACTAATGAAGGCTACGGGTTGGTCTAGGCCCTCTTCATTCAACTGTGAGAGCACATCCCCCACACCATGCTCTGAAGCATCTGTCTGCACAATGAGTTCCCTTGAGAAGTTGGTCGCCTGAAGCACGGGCGACGTGCACATGGCAGATTTCAGGGCATCAAAAGCTTTCTGGCAGGCATCAGTCCAGTTCACTTTCTTGGGCTGCTTCCTGGAAGTCAGCTCTGTCAAGGGTGCTACAATGCTGCCATACCCCTTGACAAACCTCCTGTAATACCCTGTGACTCCTAAAAAGGCTCTCACCTCTGTCTGGGTCTTGGGGGGTTCCCAAGCCAGGATGGTATCAATCTTGGGCTGTAGGGGCGCCACCTGGCCGCTCCCAATCTGGTGTCCCAAGTACACCACAGAACCCTGCCCGGTCTGGCACTTACTCACCTTGATTGTGAGGCCTGCCCTCCGCAGTGCCTTCAACACTTCCCAGAGGTGGTGCAGATGTTCCTCCCATGTGGCACTGAACACTGCAATGTCATCCAGGTAGGTGGCACTGAAATCCTCCAGTCCAGCCAACACCTGGTTGACCAACCTCTGAAAGGTGGCAGGGGCATTCTTCATCCCAAAGGGCATCACCCTGAATTGGTAGTGCCCATCTGGTGTGGAGAATGCTGACCTCTCTCTTGCCCCATCAGTCAAGGCGATCTGCCAGTACCCAGACGTTAAGTCAAACGTACTGAGGTACCGGGCAGCCCCCAACCGCTCAATGAGCTCATCAGTTCTGGGGATGGGGTGCGCGTCAGTCCTGGTGACTGAATTAAGCCCTCGGTAGTCCACACAGAACCGGAGTTCTGGTGTGGCACCGGGTGCGGCAGTCTTTGGGACCAAGACCACTGGGCTGGCCCAAGGGCTATTTGAGGACTCAATCACCCCTAGCGCTAACATCTTGGAGACCTCCTCCTTGATGCAAGCTCTGACCCTGTCAGTCACTCTGTAAATCTTGTGTTTTACTGGAGGACTGTCCCCAGTGTCCACATCATGGACGCACCACTGAGTGACACCGGGGGTCAGGGAGAACAGGTCAGAAAACTGTCCCAACAGTTGGTGACAGTCATCCTGCTGCTCAGGGGTCAGGGCGGTAGAGAGGTTCACACCGTCCACTGACCCGCCTTGCTCCTTTGCAGACAGGAGGTCAGGAAGAGGCTCAGTCTCCTCTTCCATTCCAGCATCTGTTGCTAGGAGCATGCCCACTTTGGACCTCTCCAAGTGGGGCTTCAGGCGGTTCACATGCAGGACCCGCAAAGGGTTCCTAGGAGACTGCAAGTCCACCAAGTAGGTGATGTTACTCTTGCGCTCCACCACCTCAAATGGTCCGGTCCACTTATCCTGGAGCGCACAAGGCTCCAGTGGGGCCATGACCCACACTTTTTGTCCAGGCTGAAACTCGATCAGAGTGGCATTCTGATCATACCACCGTTTCATCTCTTCCTGGCTGGCTTCTAGATTCGCCTGAGCGAGTTGTCTGAAATGCCGAGTCTGGGTTCTGAAGGCCAGCAATGTAGCTATATACATGCTGGGGAGGTTTACTGGGAGCTTTCTCCCAGACTTCTTTCACCAAACTCAGAGGTCCTCTCACAGGATGGCCGTACAGCAGTTCAAAGGGACTGAACCCTAAGGACTTCTGTGGCACCTCTCTGTAAGCAAACAGAAGGCATGGCAAGAGGACGTCCCACTTACACCTCATGGGTTCCTCAAGACCCATAATCATGCCCTTCAGGGTCCGGTTGAATCTCTCAACCAGCCCATTACCTTGGGGGTGGGAAGGAGTGGTGAACTTATAGGTTACACCACACTCCTGCCACAGGGACTTCATATACTTTGATATGAAGTTGGTACGACGGTCTGACACCACCTCTCTGGGGAACCCCACACGGGAGAAAATCCCCATCAACGCACAACCCACCACGGGGGCCGTCACAGTCCGGAGAGGGATGGCTTCCGGGTACCGGGTGGCATGGTTCACCAAGACCAGGATGAACCTGTTGCCCATGGCTGTCTTGGGATCCAGAGGCCCCACAATGTCAATACCCACCCTCTCAAAAGGGGTGCTGATCACAGGGAAAGGTTGGAGAGGAGCCTTGTGCTTCCTCCCACTCTTACCACTTGCCTGGCAAGTCTGACAAGTCCTGAAATGAGTATCTGAACTCTTGCGCATTTGGGGCCAGTAAAAGTGAGTGACAAGCCTTTCAAAGGTCTTGTCTTGCCCCAAATGTCCTGCTAAAGGCACATCATGAGCCAGACCCAGTAGGAAGGCTCTGAAGCGCTGGGGTACCACCAGCACATGGGCTGACCCAGGCTCAGCAACCTTAGGCTCACTATACAGGAGACCATTCTCCCAGTAGATCCAATGAGATCCAGACTGATCACCTGCTGCCTGGTTTGCAGCCTGTTGCCACAAACCCACAAGAGAAGGGCACTTCTTCTGCTCCTCGCAGAACTCTTCCCTGGAGGGGCCTCCTTCCTGCTGCCTATGGGTCAGCTCAGGCAGGTCCCCCAGTTCAGCCACTTGTTCCCCTGTAGGTTCCAGGGCATCCCCCTCAAGGTTTGCTTCCTCCTGGACCGTGGGAACTTCAGGGGCCGGTTTCCCGTGCCCCCTGCCTCTTCTCTTTAAGGCAGGCACCTGGGCCACTCTTTCAGGCTCCAGGTCCTCTTGAATACCCTTACCGGCTGCCATTGACCGAGTGGTCACACACGCCCACTCAGGCAGACCCAACATCTCCAAATGAGACCTTCTCTCCACCTTAGCCCAAGGGGAGCTCTCCAAATCATTGCCTAGCAGACATTCAACAGGCATGGCTGGCCTCACAGCTACTTTCAAGGTACCTGAGACCCCCCCACTCAAAGGTAACCTGTGCCACTTTGCAGAGGCACTCTGAGTTGTCAGCGGCAACTACAGGGTAGAATGTGTTGGGGACCACCTGCTCTTCAGACACCAGCTGACAACTGACAGCTATCACACTGGCTCCGGTGTCTCTCAGAGCCTCCACACTATGGCCATTGATGGTCACCCACTGCCTGTACTTTTTAGTGTTATCAGGTAGATGAGCCCTAGGGACCATCTCACTGTCTCCTAAAGAGACCAGAGACCAGGGACATCTCTGTGGGACCCCACCCACCTTGGGCACCCATCTCCTCCCCCAAGGCTACAGTAGCCATTTCCCGGGGTGGTGCACCAGTGGGTGCAGTGGTAACTGGTTTGGGACACTTAGGATCTCCCCTGAAGTGACCCACCTGACCACAGCCAAAACAGGTTTTGGGACCCTTCTGCACAGGCTTACCTGGCTGGACCCATGGTCTTTTGTCAACGGGAGGCTGGGAACCCTTACCTTGGTTCCCTTGGGGATTACTTTGGGGCCCTTTTTGGAACTCCTTCTGTTTACCCTTGTCCCCCCCACTCTTCTGCTGGGGACCCTGCCCACCTTTGGTGGAGTCTCCCACAAGACCCTTGTGGACCCTGGTACTGACCCAGCAGTCTGCTTCCACAGCAAGCTTCCTGGGATCAGTCAGCTTACTATCAATCAGGTGTTGGCGTAGCTTTGGAAAACAACTACTGGACAAGTGCTCCCATGCAATCACATCATAGAGCGCCTGAAAATCATTTGCCTTGCTACCCTTCACCCAACCATCCAATGCTCTGCAAAAAAAGACACATATTCCACCCAGGTGCTAGACTCCAGCTGCTTGCAATTTCTAAATTTCTGCCTATAAAGCTCTGGGTTCAACCCAAACCTGGCTACTAAGGCTTCCTTCATGGGGGCATAGGACACTTGATCCTCTTTGGGCAGAGCTAGTAAGGTTTCCCTTCCTTCACCCATAAAGCGTCCCCACAACCCCACTCCCCAATCTTTCTCAGGGATTCTATGGGACATCATGGCCACCTCATAAGCCTTAAACCACTGCCCAATGTCCTCATGCTTCTGGAAATCCTTAATCACATCCTTGGGAATATATACTTTTCCCTCTACAGGCACTGACGGTGTACTGCCACCAGAGGAAGTGATCTCTAAGCGCTTTGCCTTCAGCTCCAGCTCCCTCAACACTCTTTCCTGCTCTAAAGCATCTTCTTTTCCTCCATGGCCAATCTCTTGCTCTCCAACTCCAATTTCTTATTCTCTATGTCACCCTGGCTCCCCAGTTTGAGCTTGTCAAGCGCCATCTCATGCACTCTGCTTTTCTCCCTGTCCTCCAACTCTTCTGGAGACAGACCCCTTGAAGACACACTGCTGCCCTCCCTGGGAGGCACTCCCCCACCAGTTAGGTCAACTAACCCATCCTGCTGCCCTTCTAAATTCTCACCCTCCACCATAGGATCCTCGGTCTGCCCACTGGCATTCCTTGCTTCCAACCAGGCCCTCAGCGCCTTTTAGAATTCCTCCTTCCTGGTGAGGCCTCTTATGGAGATTTAAAAAATGTTGCAGATGGTTTTAAGTTGTGACACAGTGTAGGTATCAACCCTCTCCTCTTAAAATTCAATATCAACAGATACAATGCATCAATTTTTTGCTCATGGTGAAAATTGGCAGTTCTCAAGATGCAAAAAATTCCAAGGAAAAACTCTACCAAAATGTATGTGGTTGCGTAATGGTCTGCACTCACTAGTAGTGTACACCAATCACTGTATGTAAATCACAAATGCAAGTCCAGATCCTCACCGCTGACCACCAATGTTAGAAATGGGGGTCTCTAGTTGGCAATGGTTTGCACCTTTGTCCAAATAGGGACCCTTGCTTCTAGTCAGGGAAAGGGGGATACACTCCTAAAATAACCCCTGCTCACCCCCTTGGTAGCTTGGCACGAGCAGACATGCTCATCTCAGAGGCAGTGTGTAAAGCATTTGTGAACACATACAGTAACACAATGAAAACACTACAAATGGACACCACACCAGTTTAGAAAAACAAGTAATCTTTATCTAAACAAGACCAAACGACAAAAATCCACAATACAGTAATAAAATATGACTTTCAGATGGTAGAAATAGTTCAGTTCAATGCAAGTTGTAAATGCGACACTTTTCCAACAAAGTACCTAAGATGCGTCACGCAAAACAAACAAAAGGGTCGCAGGGAAGGTGATGCGCCAGTTCCTTGCTTCAGGGGAGGTGATGCGTCGGTTCCTTACTGCAGTGCAGGGGAGGTGATGCATCGGTTCCTTACTGGAGAGGAGGCGATGCTTCGGTTTCTTACTGCATTCCGGTTACGATGCGACAAGATGGCGCCTCGATGCGATGCGACGATCCGGTGCGATGCGACAAAATGGCAGCTCGATGCGATGCGACGATCCGGTACGATGCGTGCACGGTTGCAGCCGCACGGCAGGTGCTGCGACGGTACTCTCGGCGATGCGTCGGGTCCCGGTGTGGATGCGGCATGCTTCTTCCTGGTTGCTTGGCGAGGCTTCGGAACCAAGTGCGGATACGGCACGCTTCTTCCCCGTGACTCGGTGATGCGCCAGGAATCGGTGCGGATGCGACACGCTTCTTCTCGTTGCATCGATATTCCAGCTCCCAGTGACAAACAGTCTCCAGAGGTCCTAAACAGCAGCAGGCACCTCTCTGTAGGTTAGAATTCCCAGCAAGGAAATTCAGGGGAGCTGGTGGTGAAGTCTTTGTGTCCCTGAGACTTCAGAACAGGAGGCAAGCTCAGTTTCAAGCCCTTGGAGATCTTTTCTTCAAGCAGGTGACAAAGCAAACAGCAAAGTCCTTCTTCTCCTTTCCGTGGCAGCAAGCAGCCACTGCAGGCCAACCCCAGACAGCAAACAGCACTGGGGCAGTATTCCTCCTCAGCTTATCTGGTTCTTCTCCTTGGCAAAGGTTCCTCTTGATTTCCAAGAAGTGATCTAAAAGTCTGGGGTCTGGACCCCTCTTTTTATACACACAAATTATTTGTTCTCTGAAGGCAGAGAGTGTCTGTACCCAGCCAAAACCAGTTCTGTCCTCACTGGTGCAGCTTCCTGGCAGGAGGTGGAGACAGCATTGTTGAAAGCAGACCTGGCCCAGGCAGTGCTGCAAGCCCACCAGCAGCATTTGATTTACAGGCCCTGGGCACACATGGTGCACTGTACTAGGGTCTGACAAGTAAATCAAATCAGCCAATCATGGAATCACTACTCCATTACATCTATTTACAACAGGGAGCACTTGCACTTCGGCACTGAACAGCAGTGGCAAAGTGCCCAAAGCATCTAGTCCAGCAAAAACAGATGAGGCAACAGCAAAAAATGGAAGGGAGACCCACGCCAATGGTGCCAAGTCTAACACCCTCCTTGCATTTAATTATTATCATTCATTCTATCTGGATTAAGTATACACTCTTGCTTCCAATGCTCAATCTTTTTACAAAGATGAGCCATTTTCTTCAACATTGCAATATCTACACTTGTACTTGGATCAACTCCTTGACCTCTTCCCTGAATGCCAAGCATTCCTCCTTGAACACCCTGAGGACCAGTTCCCTGCATCTCATTCTGGAAATCGGCATTCTGCTTTGCACTCACATTTTCTGCAAAAGGCTGATTCTGAAAACCTTTCTGTGCCAGCTTTGTCTGTGCTAGCATGAATTTATCTTTAATTTTTCTTTGCTTCATCTCTTGTTGATCACTACATTACTTCACAACCATATCTAATGACTTTGCCAACAAAGCACATTCTGCTGTATCTGCTGACTAATCTCTGGTCTCAAACTGAGCACAAAATAAAGAATCCTACATCAGTGGGCTCAAGATACATTTGACCTGGATGCTGTTGAAATGCCTTGAACAATATTTCATAATACTCATGCACTGACTCTTTCACTTCCTGCTGAATTCTTTTCAATCTACCATAATACAAATCTCTGTCCTTTAGAAAAGTACTCACCTCATAGTGTTTATCCATCACAGTATGTGATGGTGCTTTTGTACAGGAATCTATTGGTGGCTCTGCTTCTGGGCAATGAACAGAAATTTTGCATTCAGCTGACAAATAATTTGGGACGACAATGTCAAAGAATGTATTCAAATCAATCTGCAACACCTTTGAAATCTTAACAAATCTTACAACCTGTGCATACCATTGCATAGGACTTTCTCTCAGCTTTGGAAAATTGTAAATGATGCAAGGTCTCCTCTACTCCAAGGCACATGAACATACCTCCCAGCTGGTATTTCTCTCAATGGGTTTCCAAAGCTTTCGCATCATCCGGAGGACTCGGAGATGGCTTTCACTTAACATCAGCTGCCTCTGCCTTACTCTTTTTCTTCTCATGTTTCTCTGCCCATTTATTTCCTAATTTCTCAAACTCACTCCATCTGCAAACATGCTTCACTAATTCAATAATGTGTAATCACATTCCTGAAGAACGCATTCTCTTAATAGATTCATCATCCAAATGTACCCTGAAACTTCTCTGCAATGGGATGCTTTCTGAAAGATCAACTTCATGTTTGTTTGCCAATTCAGTCAGTTTGTCATGTACTGTTGCAGCTCTCCTGTTAATTCTTTGCAGAAATAAATCAGTCATTTTTATTGATATTGATTTATGTGTTTGAGAACCAAACACCATCTAATTGGTTCTTCTGCTTCTATTTTTAATTTCGGGACAGTTAATGGTGTCTTTCTTTCCACACTCTGACTACCTTCCAAACCTCCTGTGTATTCTGTCTTTGTACTGGCGTTGGCAGCATCCTCAAACCATGAGGGAAAAATCCCATCCTCAAACAAATTTGTCTCACTCTATGCCATTTGTGTCATAAAGACAAGTCTTTTTCCTTCTCCTAATAATGGAAGACTCTGTGGTGTGTAAATACAACAATCTGTGAATTCGGAATAAACTCCGCCACTGGCACTTCTCCAACAACCCCTGGAGTTACTGCATTTTGGGCACAATTGATCAGAGCATTCAGTATGCACATCTCTACTGGCTGTGCTGTGATCCCCCTATTAATAGGCACTGGTGCAGTCACAATGGAAGCAGTAACATCTGTAGGCATTACCGTCTGAACAGTCCCTACTTGGGCTGGTACATTATTCAATATCACTGGTTGTGCAATGAGTTGTCTCATAACAGGCTGTGCTACTACCAGCAGTGTCATTGGCAATGGTCTAGCAATTTGATACACATTAAGATCAACAGGAGCTGTTGCTATTGTCACCTCATTAGTTGCCGCTCTACCAGTATCAGCCATGGGTTCCATTTAATTTCCATAAAATGTGCTTTCATTAGTAAAATGTGCAAGATAGAATGTGAGAAATGCATGATTTAATCTGTGTAGAAACCTAACCATGAACTGTTTTGTCTTGCAGTAGAAATCAACAGTGAGGCCCTAACCTCGACTTACACAATGTTTAGGAAATGTTTTGTTTTAGTAGTTGATGTCTGTAAGCCTTTTGTCTTGAACTGTTTAGACGATTCTGCTGAGAAGACAGAAGAATGCAACATTTTACCTCAGTGATAGATATCAAAATGTTATAATAGAGAATGTTCCTAGAGTAGTGTAGACTGCTACCTTCCCTGAATGGAGAGTAAGGATTCTAGAGACCCTTTCTAGATTCTCTGCTGAGCACCTCGCTGAAATTTTATCTGATTTACTCAGAGAGACTTAATCATTTCCCTTGGCTGAATCTATGCTGCTCTGAGATTTTAAGATTTGCTTAACGCTTTATGTTTTCTCCTCTCGATTAGGAACTCTTTATGGGGTCTGAAGATACTTTTTCTCTCATTTTCTAGACTTAGAATAGAGATGTAGAGAATAGAGAAATGACAATTGAAATCGAATGAATAGAAAGTTCAAATTTTTGATTTGCAGCTTCTGATTAATCCTTTTCTTACATCCAAGGTCTTTCGGCCCTGGGTCCAGTACCAAGGGGGGACTTTCCTCCAGATGAGTAATTGATACCGTAAACCAAATATTTATTTAAAGCCCCTGCTCCACCAGATGCAAAGCGATTGCAGACAAAGAAGAGTGATTCTTTCCCTTCAAATTCCAAATCCAAAAATGATCAAGGGCTTGACAAAGCCCAGGGAGGAGTCTTAGGACATGAAGAGGAAATTGATACCGCATGTACAGTAGTCTCACTCTTAAGACACTTCCTCTGTGTAAACACCCCAAAAAAAAATGAAAAAAAGATGCATTTTACCCTAAAAAGTTGTCCAAATTGGTCTGCTCAGGTACAAAATGTAATACAGAATGACTTTTTGAGTTATTTTTTTGGTGTCCACATTAAGGAAATGCTGCTTGTATTCAGCTCAATCACTTTGTTGCCGTGGTCGTTCAAGTTGTTTCCATGCTCTCACAATAGGACTATTCCCCGAACTAACATCTTGTTT
Source organism: Calotriton arnoldi (assembly GCA_963921515.1). NCBI lineage: Eukaryota > Metazoa > Chordata > Amphibia > Caudata > Salamandridae > Calotriton > Calotriton arnoldi. The sequence continues at coordinate 26,688 of CAWUFW010018504.1, forward strand.
ACCCAGGCATTACAGCTAATTTTCACAACATGAAATTCATGAGATTATGCAAAATTATGCCAGCACAACAAAAGATGCATTCAGGTCTTGTTCAAAATTAGCTCACAGGTGCAAATTCATTACTGTTACAGCTGTAGTGTAGTAAATAATCAAATTATGTTTATTGAACATAGCAAAATATTCCATTATGTAACAGTAATACTTTTTGAGATAGGCACAGCCTCACCAGAGGTGCATCAAGGGTGTGGAGAACTGGGGAAAAACAGGATCAGAGGTTCAGGTCCATCAAGAGAGGTTAATGAGACTGGCATCAAATTTATTGCAACTGTGACTGTTAGACCTGTCATCCTTAGGGTGGTCTCCTCCCAAATCTTTTGCCTCCCTACCTCCTCTTTTTGCTGATTCTTTTTGTTGGCCTTAGGACTCTGGGCACTTTACCACTGCTGACCAGTGCTAAAGTCCATGTGCTTCTCCCCTAAACATGATAACATTGGTGTATACACATTTGGCATATTTTGTTTACTTGCAAGTCCCCTGTAAACTGGTATACCATATACCCAGGGCATGTTACCTAAATGCTACTAGTGGGCGTGCAGCACTGATTGTGTCACGCATTGAAGAAGCTTTTCAAACCTGTCTCAGGCCTGCCACTCCAGTGCCTGTGTGTGCACTTTACTGCCAACTAAACTTGGAATTAAAAACTACTTGCCAAGCCTGAAACTCCCCTTTTCTTACAATAGGTCACCCCTAAGGTCGGCCCAAGGTAGCCCTCAAGGCAGGGTGCTGTGTCCGTAAAAGGTAGGACATGTACTTTTAAGTTTTGCATGTCCTGGCAGTGACAAACAGCTAAATTCATGTTTCACTACTGTGAGGCCTACTCCTCTCATAGGATAGCATTGGGAATTCCTTAATACCCTTTTAAGCTGTAATTCCTGATCAGAAAGGAGTAGCTGCCTCATGTTTTATATATTTGGCATGGTAATGAGAAAACCTCTTTAATGGTAGAATTTGATTTAATACTACTATTTTAGAAATGGCACTTTTAGAAAGTGGACATTTCTCTGCTCTTACTGCTCTGTGTGCCTGCATCCTGTCTCCAATACACGTCTGGGGTGGGTGACAGCTACACTTAATGCATTCCCTCTAGACAGCCACAAACACAGGAAGGGTAGGTGTGACAGAGAACTCCTGTGCATTCATCTGTGTTCTGATAGCTCTTCCTGGGTAGGAAGAGATGGGGGAACTGACACTTACACCTGAATAGGCAGTGTTCTGTTTCACACATAAAGGGCTCATTATCCCCTACTGACAGTCTGGAGCCAGAACTGGAAAGAATGGGCCTGTCTGCACTTAAAAGACCCTTCTTTGAAGTCACCCCAACTTCAAAGGCACAACTGGGTATGAGTATTGGCACTCTGACCCTACCAAGACAGTACACTAATGGACCGGTGAAGAATTCTGCCAGTGGTAAAGACTGCTGTGCTGCAAGGATTGCCACTCTGCTTGACTGCTGCCCTGGAAGAACTGCTTTCCTGCTTTTATGTTCTGCCCTGCTGCTAGCTGATCTCTGCCCTGCTGAATACAATGACTGGACCCATTTCACTTGAATACAGCGTGACTCCAAAGGCTTGCCAGCTTTCCCCCGTTCTGAAGTCTCAGGGTCATCAAAGACTTCCTTCAACCCTTCAACAGTATCTGTACTTTGCCATCTGTGAGTCCTGCCCTGCTAGTGATGCCAATCCAGTCCTGGGCCCTTGAAAGGAAATTTCTGCTGTGCTGATCCATCAAAAAAAGAAGCATCAATGAGTTTGTGCCACTTGGAACCGATGCAATCACCCTTTGAGGCCGAATCATGGCTATCGTTCGACGACATCGCTTCGATGGACGGCGTGGCTCGACAATGACGCATTGCCTGCATCATAAAGGGGTTCGTCATGTAGTATGGATTGTGGGTCCATTGTTGACATCTGCTAAGTTTTTTTTAATTTATTTTTTTAAAGTTTTTATTGAGCCAATAAGGAAAAGCAACATACAACGGAAAAAAATAACATACAGGCTTGCACAGGCACCAGCTATCTGTACAATTATTTACACATCAAGTGTATATAAGGCAATACTGTGTGTGACTTTAACCTTATATAATCTAGATACCACACTTTACACATTGGTATTCAATGCCATAGTTTGACGAGTTTGTAAATACGATGTCAATGGTTCCCAGTAGTCTCTAGGCTTGGCCCCCGTAGGCAGTTCTTCCTCATAAGTCCGTAGCGTATCTTTGCAGTAACACATGTCTTGCAGCCATTGAACATATGTGGGACAGTTCTTACCATTCCAGTTCATAGATATTCGTCTCTTCGCTAACAAGAAAGCAATTACACAGAACTTACGCCTGGTCGATCGTAGATTGGCTACTAGACTCAACAAACATGTACGGATTGTGCCTTCTATTTTGGTTCCTAAAATAACACTCAAAATATCTATTATCTCGTCCCAGTATTCTCTGACCTTTGGGCAAAACCACGCTAAGTGGATAAAATCCGCATTATCAGCTTTACATCTTTTGCAATATGCATCAGTTCGGAGCCCACACTTCTTCAGTTTAACCGGTGTATGGTATGCTTGGTGAAGATATTTGTAATGTATAATTCTCAAGTTACCATTCGGGGTGAGCATGTCCGTTAATGCACAGCTTGTGGTCCATTCCTCGTCGACCAGGGGTGTCTCTAGTACTTTTGACCACCTTTCCTGTGCTTTTTGTGTATTACCAGCTATATCGGATTGTACTAGCCCGTATAGTTTGGTTACTAAATGTGTGTTGTGTGGGATAGTGATAATCATTTGCAAGGCTTGCAATGTGTCCGGCTCCGCTGGAAAGGTCTGATATAAATCTTTGATTGCCCTGCTAAGTCTATGATAAGCGAATTTAAAAACAAGGGTCTGACTACTAATATAATCTAGATCGTTGAGTGCTAAGAAAATACCATCTTGATATAAGTCCCCCATCTCTGCTATCCCAACCTGCTGCAGTAGGGTCATACTCACTTTCTCCTGAGTTACTGATAATGCTGGATGGTTCGGTAGGGGTAATGCTGGAGCATAGAGTGGTAGTTTATGCGCTAATTTCCCTATTCTCTGTCAGGCCAGATTCGTAGTATGAATAGTGTTTATTTCTTGTTTCAGTACATGTGTGTGCGGGTGTGGTAATATGTGTAGAAGCGGTATCGGGTGGGCATCTCCATTTTCTACTGCCATATGAGGTAGGTATCGCACTGGGTGATACCAGTAGTGTGCATACTGTGCTTGTTCACACAGATGGTATAGCAGAAAGTCAGGTACCTTAAATCCCCCTTTAGAATACGGGAAAGTTAGTGCCCGTAGTTCAACTCGCGCTTGTTTACCTGCCCATATCAGGCGAGTTACACACGCTTTCAGACTCTGAAATACAGCCTTGGGTGGAGTGATGGGAATATTACTGAAGAGATATAGGAACTTGGGAAGTATGACCATTTTTACCAGTGCTATTCTATCCGCTAAGGACAGCAGTAAGTGGAGCCATCTTTCTATGGTTTCTTCCATGTTACTAATGGCCGTGCCATAATTAGCTCCCATAACCACCATGGGGTCTTTGTGGTACCAGACACCAAGATATTTAACGGGATCCCGCTGCCAATCCAAGGGATACTCCACCGAGTGCAGCACCGTGACTTCCGTCAAGGGAATTATGATGGATTTGCTCCAGTTTATTTGGAGGCCCGATTGCCGCCCAGATTTTATGTATTCGCGCAATATAGGTGAGAGATTTATATGTGGTTCACGTACATATAGGACCATGTTGTTCGCATATAGAGAGATATTTATAGGACGTTGGGGGAACTGTAAGGCTGCAGCTTTGTGATGTTGTCGTATCTTACAAGCTAGCGGTTCTAGCGCAATAGCAAATAATAACGGGGAGAGTGGACACCCTTGCCTAGTACCCCGTGTGATGTTTATTGTATCGGAAACGTATTTATTCACCTTGACGCCTGCCACAGGTTTCGTATATAATATTTTAATCCATTTCAGTAATATCGGAGGCATACCCATTTTTTGTAACACTGTAAAGAGATATGGCCATTCGACCAAGTCAAACGCTTTTGCAGCGTCTAACAAGACTGCCGCAGCTTTAAGTTCTGGATTAAGTTGGTGGGATAATGCAAATAGGGTTCGCAAATTATGGGCGGTGGACCGGTGTGTGATAAATCCCGATTGATCCGGCAGGACGATATTAACCATGAGTGGCTGGAGACGCTTAGCAATAAGTTTTGCCAAGATTTTGGTGTCTGTATTTATTAGAGACAATGGGCAATAGGACTCACAACTTTCAGGGTCCTTATCTGGCTTTAAGAGAGCTATGATCATGGCTTCCCTCAGTGTGGGTGGGAGGATTTGCTTCTCATGGGCGTCTCCGTACATGTTCACAAGGTGGGGGGCTAGTAGATCTATGTATGCTTTGTAAAATTCACCTGTAAACCCGTCCGGGCCGGGTGCTTTCCCATTGGGTAGAGTCTTAACCACTTCAGTAACTTCTTCTATGGTGATGGGTTGTGCTAGATATTCACGCTGAGCATCTGACAACCAGGCTATGGCCACATCTTCCAAATACTCAAGTATTTCAGGCGAGTCAGCCATATTTTGGGTGGTGTACATTTCCCCATATGTTGTCGTGAAAGCCGACAGGATACTCCGTATATCATACCGTGGGGTGCCCTGTGAATCCCGAATTTTAATCACCATATGTGGGGTATAGTCCCGGGAGATTTTACGCGCCAATATGTGCCCTGTCCTGCCGCCTTCCCCATATGCTCTTGCCACCTGCCGTCTTGATATGTATTTAAGCTCGCTATCTGCGAAGTCATGGTATTCTGATAGCGTCTCCGAATTTGGCCCAGAACAGCCTTGTCATGGGTATGCACATAATCCTGCTCTAGTAGTTTTAGTTTGTCTTCACATTTAGCAATTTAGGTACGTATATCTCTCAATATGCCCGCGTTTGTGCTAATACACACACCCCTTATGGTGGCCTTAAAGGCTTCCCACAACAATCCAGTATCTTCTACCGAGTCCTTGTTTAGTTGAAAGTAATCTGTGATAGCGCCTCGTATAGTTTCATTATATGTGGAGTCTAATAAGGCTTTGGCATTGAATCGCCAAATGAACGGTGGTGGTACATACTCAGGGATATTCAACGAGAGGAGAATTGGATTATGGTCTGACAGTGTTTTTGGTAAGTGTTGGATGTTACTAATCCATGTGCTAGCTGCCGTGGTCGTTAACCAATAATCTATGCGTGACCAACTGTTGTGTATGGATGAGGTGTGTGTAGCGAGCAGAGTGAGTGGGTTACGCAATCTCCATACGTCCGACATGGCAAATTCTCGTACTGCTTGGACTGCCCTGGTATGAGGTTCTTTAGTTGCGCCCGATCGGTCCAAGGTTTCATCTAGGGCTAGGTTGAGGTCGCCACCCCATAATGTTTCCATCTCGGGCAGATCTCTTAATTTTGACCGTAGATCATTAAAAAAATCAGGGTCATCTATTTTGGGACCATATATATTCACTAGTCGTATGTGCTGACCTCTAAGTATCCCTGTGACTATTACATATCATCCGCAGTCGTCCATTATCTTGTGATTCACAATGAATTGCAAACCTTTCTTTATTAGAATCAGCACACCTCTCGAGTAGGTCGAGTATGAGGAGCCAATGGCATGTTCAGCCCACCTACGTCCTAACGCACATCTAGATGTCTTGGCTAAGTGTGTTTCTTGCAGTAGAGCTATGTCAATATGGTGTCTGTCAAGAAACGCAAATACCTGACGTATTTTTTTGGGGTTATTTAAACCGCGAACGTTCCAGGTTAATAAGTTAATTTGGGATGGCATCACTTTACTACACATACGGGTACCTATAGTATTATACATAACACTTTGTATATCATCTTGTGCCCCATATATATTCTGCGGTGGTATCTAAGCTGTTGTACATAATCTTCCTTGATGAGTCCATTGTCGTCTATACTGTGCCACACAAGTAAACGCCTGTAAACAACTACTATAAACATTACCCAAAACCCCCCACCCACATTGGCAACCCAATCCTGCCAACGACACAGCCCTGTGAACAAAAGAACCATCCATTCAACTGTCGTGGGGTACACCCACTGGGGGGCCGCTAAACGCACGCTGCTGCATCCGCAGAAGCGGATGTGGTCAGGTATATTATATACTTCAAGGACCGCTGGGGAATAAAATAAACATTGGTATTGCAAGAGCAAGTATCGCCTAATTATGAATTAGAGATGCTGCAGTACTATCTAATCGTAAGGTGACGGGACATAACTTACATTGCCTCGACTGTCATGTGTACCCTGATTAGTGCCAATGGCGCATATTTTGAAGGTGACTAATAACATTATATTAACTAACATGTAGGGCCCGTTAGAGCACCACATACCAACATGGAATTTAGCATGCTCGTACACTGCACTCTTACAATCTGGCCGTCTATGGCCCACTTAGACATTACAGTATAAGGTACACTTGTTACCGCTTCTTCACACAGTATCAGTCTGAGTCTGGATCCGCCGATGCACGGCCTGGGCGGTTATTTTTCAAAGCAAGCATCTTGACAAAGTCGTGCGCTGCTTTAGGCGTAGTTAATATCTTAGTGCGGCCATCTTGTGTCACACGCATTCTCGCTGGATATAGCATTGCGTACTCAACACCCATATCACGCAATTTCTTTTTCATAGCTGCAAAGTCTTTCCGAGCTGCCTGTACTGTTGCTGTAAAATCCGGGTAGAATGAGAGGTTATTTCCATGATGATTGATTTGCCGCTTTTCCCTCGCTAGTCGCAGTATTGTATCTCTGTCTTTGTAATTAAGAATTCGGGCAATGATGGGTCTCGCTGGGGCTCCCGGTACTGGTTTTGGCGCAAGCGATCTGTGCGCACGTTCAACGATAAATACTGGGGAGAACGCATCCGCACCAAAGACATCGTGCATCATATCTTCAACGAACGTTTCCATTTTCCCAGTGTTGGCGCTCTCTGGAACACCCATGACGCGTATGTTGTTGCGTCTCGATCGTGCTTCCAAATCTTCGTTTTTTATAACTTCTAGAACCTTTTCCATCTCTAGGCATTTGCGTGTGGTTTTGCTAGATTCATCTTCCACCGCAGATATACGTTGCTCCGCATCGTCCAGGCGTTCACCTTGTTTATCTAGTTTAGCCACCATATTGTCAACTCTGCGAGTAAGACCATCAATTTTGCTGTCTATGGCCTTCAGACTTTGTTGTATAGCTTGTAGGGTGTCCTCCATTGGTGTCTTTTTGGTGCCGCCGGTGTCCAGTTCAGTATCAGAGTGTACAGATAGGGCCCTGGGTGTGCGGCTTGTGTCAAAGGACAGTTTAGGTTGCTGCTTGTCGGGTTTCCCCATTGTGACACCTTGTATGTCTCTGCACTCCCCTCGTCGTTCCAGTATATTCGTCTTAGGCGTTTCCAGCTTAGTTGGCTAGGTTCAGGCACCGTGGCCCGTGCAATCACTATGGGCTATGGCGCAGCTTACCCAAACACCGGTGGGCAGGAATGCCGTTCACCGCGCGTCGCTCGAGGCTCGGATTCGCCCAGCAGGCGGTATGTTGCGTATAGTGTTTGACCACTTCTACAGGTTGTGCCTCGTAGTACAGTCAGCAAGCCAGGCACCTGAGCGTTACCCCGCAATCACCTCCTCCAGTATGATTATTAAAGGTATATGCACTAGACATAAGCTGCCGTCCCCGCTGTGCTTGTCCGCCGACTTACGCCTTGATCAAATAGCAGTGGCCTGTGTCGCGAGCAGTTTTCGCAGTCTCCGGCAGCGCGCCAACAACCACAGTTGTCTCCTTGTGCTGTTACTGAACTCTGCTCAGTGGACTGTGCAACTTTAACAATGTTTGTATTCAGGGGGGAGGGGGGAAGAGGTCCTGCCGAGCCCGCCTGCAAGCTGCAGTCGCACTTACAGTTTATGTGGAGCTCTTTGAGCTCATCGCGCTTTCTGGTGTTTCACCTCACGTCCACCGCGGTCCCAGATCCTCCGCTGATCCGATGTTCACAGCCGCAGTCAATATGCCGGTGCACGATCTATCAGGAGGGATCTCGGCTCCATCTCCCATCACAGCGAGCAGCCCAGAGGTACGCGGTGGCAGGCTCTCTCGTTGTTTCACTGTACACATCCCGGGCCGTTATCTGCTACAGTGCGCCGCCATTTTGTGTCGGCTCAGCGCTCCTGCATCATACCGCCTTCACACGATCTCACCAGTCGACGGGCGGTCTCTGTACTCCCACAATAGCGTTCCTTTGTAGCGGCGACCTTCCGCTGCTGATTTTTGTTAGTTTCGTAGTGTAGGGTCCAGCTGGTCCGCAGTTACTGTAGGATATTGTCCCCTGACCAGCGGAGCGGCACTAAGGTGCAGCCATTCCGTCGCGCGCCCTCTAGCGCCCCCCAACATCTGCTAAGTTAGCATGAGCTTCGCTGCCATGAGGCTGCTTTTGCACACGACTCTGCATGCATAGATTTCGCAAGACTCTGTTTGTGCCCTTTCATATGAGAACTGTCTGCTTTTCGCATTCTCTGCTGTGCTCTGAGGTTTAGTCTGCACATGATGTACAAGGACGATCAACAATGCCCCTTGTTATTCTGTTCTGGTCAGTCCCTTGCACCTAGACATAACATGACACACAGCTGCTCTACTGAAAATCGTATGCTTTAATATTGCAAGCTAAACATGTGGTGCAGGCACTTGGAGAGATTCCTTTCCGGAGAGAAGAGCTGTGCTTGTCCTGAGATGTAAACCTTTCATCTAGGCCTTGAGGTATGGGGTCTGCTGACAAAGCCCAGAGGTCTTCTTTTTTATAATAAACTATTTCTTACCACGGGGAGGGTGGTTAGGTATTGTAGCCCTTTTCCACTGTCTTTACAAAATGATATCCCCGTTTAATTTATGGAATTGTGACAATGCTGACTATATTGTGTTTATGCATTTTGCTGCTAGTAATGGCACGTGTACTGTACCATAGAGCGCGTTAGTTAAAATAAACATTTTAAACTATACCGTGACTCTGATTACTCGCATTGTGGACAAGTATGAGTGAGTGAGCGAAAGAGTTGTTTGGCTCCCGCGATTCCTGAGAGAGTTGGGAGTGTTGTGTTCTGGGTTGTCTAATCATTGGTAGCTCCACTGTTAGTCGGAGAACGAATGAGACACTATAGCTAGTCGGTTTGGGATTTTGGGTACTAATATGGTAGGTTGGTACACCCCTATTCACTGAGGTCCCGTTTTCCTGTGCATAGTTCTGTATATGTGCAGAATCCCTGCAACATGGCGCCGCCAACGTTTGGTCTGGTTCTTATCTGCGAGACGCTTGAGTAGTGCTTGTGCTTGTCCACAATACCCTCACTTTTGTCTCCGGAGACAGCTGTGATGGTGTAACCTCCTATATTGATGTTTTTATAGGTTCTTTCAAGCTTGAAGTTTAAATAAAAGGTTTCTCTCTTTATTCTTAACCCATTGTTGTGCTGCCGCTTATTAGGTTGTTAGCTCTTCGGGATGGCAGTTAACATCCCGCCTCCTAGTCGCGCACCGCTCAGGGCTCATTTGACACTACATTGGGTCCCTGATGCGGGTGTTGCGCTGATTTTTGTAGTAGAAGTGGATCCAGCATACCACTTCGAAGTGTTTTACTCTTGGGTCACCTTTCTGGCGGTGGACGGTAGAGATAATCTGTTTCATAGATGGATACACTGCCACGGCTGTTCCTAATGAGTATCAGCCTTATCGGACTCTAGAGGTTCCTCTCACAGCTTGGCAACACCGAATTTGGTTTAATGGCGCCCTTCCTCACCCTCTCACTCCGGTCCGTTTGGGTCCTTTTTCAATAGATGGGGTCACATGGCCCGTTTTGGCTGGGTTTACCCCTCACCCGCGTGGACTTACAACAGCTACACTGGCTGAACTTCGCGTGTTACATACTTCTTTAATACGCGTGCATAGAGCTGTTATTCAGTTCATGTCACACAACTACCAGGTGGGACCGCCCGTTGCTGCGCAACCTGCTGGACCTGCTGGTATAACCATCAGTCCTCTTATGGTTAATTCTGTGATGGGCAAGCACCCACAAAATAAGGATGATTTACCATATTGGCTTGCTGAGAAATTTGGACAGCTTGAAGCTGTTTTTCCCAATACAAATCCTGTGGAGAAACACAGGATACTGACGATAAGTTTGCCTAAAGACTTACTTCCTGAGGTGGCTGATTGTAACATCTGGGGCAGGGTGTTTGCAGCCGTATATTCAAAGTGTTTCGGCACTGTTTATGACTGTACTCCCCGCCGTGATTAAACGTGTTCAAGATGAACACAGTGGTGAAGCGGCTGTAGAGCTGGGGATGAGACCGGTGGGGGTGTTCGACGTGGTTGCTGACCTAATCCTTGCCAATGTCAAGGGCGATGCAGTCAGCTTTCAAGTCGCTAACGGCTTGGAGGCTGTGCCTGATGCAGACAAGCCACGCGAATTACCGAAGATTATTGCAAAGGCTTATAAAACAATAGGCTGCAATAGTTTGGGAGTTAAGCCTTTTACTCAAACGCAAACACAATCTCAAACACAACAGAAAGCATAGTCTGATAAAGACGGGCGTCCAGTCTTTCCTAAAAAGAACTGGAAAAATAAAAAACAGGGGCAGCAACAACAGAAGCAGGGTTCGCGTGCTGGTTCACCGACACCTGACACTTCTGAGCGTACTTATGACTTGCCCGACCGCGCGAAAATTAAGACTCCTGATAGATTTCAAGTCCCTGATCAGCGTTCTCCTCGTTCTTCAGAGGACACATCTGGCTCTCAAGTCGGTGGTGGAGATCGCCAGGATCGTAGCAAGAGTCATCCTGCGCCACAGGGACGTGATCAGCCTCATCCGTTTGACGTCAAGGGGAAACAAGAGGAGCAACCACGCGTCCGTGCCCCGTTTCAAAAGAAAAAGGTTGCCGCTTTGACAGCGAGATATGCCTCAGATGGTGAGAACCCGACTGCTGGATTGGACTTGGGCGGTGACTCTGCTTAACAGCGCAGAGGAAGTTACCATAGTGCGGGAGGCACTGCGTCCTTGTCTGGAGGCGACAGCAACTGAAACTTTCATTACAGTAGAAACAGCTGACACCCGGGTTGCCCCCCGGATAGGGTGTATAATATTGTTTTTCAAATTGAAGGTGACATTGAACGTGTGGTCACAGGGATTTTTTGGGAGAATCTGACCGCTTCCTATGACATTTTGTTAGCAGAGGCAGATTGGCCCCCACCTTTTGTACTGGCCGCATCAAGGGGGAGGACGTGATACTTCCGAGTTTTTCACGTTATGTCCCCAAGGAGCATGCAGAGGCTTTTGCAGCTGAGTGGGCTTTGGCCCTGGCGCCGGCAGTGTACCGTAATCAAGTGGGCTGGGATAAGGATTCTCCACCACATGAGATTCCATTGCGGTCTATGCCTCAGCCTCAACCCCAATATCCCATCCGGCGGGAAGCCAAAGGTCCCGTTTCTGATGTTCTAACTGAGTTGGAGTATCAAGGAGTGATTGAGACATGTGTGTCACCGATGAATAATCCTCTTTTTACTGTATCCAAACCCGATGGGTCTTATCGCATAGTTTTAGATTACCGGCATTTGAACTCTCATTGTCGTACTTGTGCGGTACAGAAAACCCATAGCTCTGCTCTTGTGGACAGTATTGTTCATAAAAAATATAAAACGACACTTGACATTTCCAATGGCTTTTACAGTCATAACCTGGCCCCTGAATGGAGTCAATGGACCGCATTCACGGCCGGTGGAAAACAGAAAACAATTTGGCGTTTACCTATGGGGTATAAGAATAGCCCCGGGGTTTTCGCCACGCATGTTGTCTCTTTGTTGGACAGCATAGACCCAGATGCATACTCGTATGTTGATGATATTTATCTCACAGATGACGAATTATGGCCGCATCTATGCCGTGTTGACTGCATCATCCTTGAGTTTGCGGACTACGGATACAAATTTAATTTTGCTAAATCTTACATCGCTTGCTATGCTGTGCTTTTTTTGGGCTATGAGCTCAATAATGAAGGTCGGGGCTTGGCACCCCACTTTCTGGAGAAATGCGCACGCTTGCAATCTCAAACTACCCTGAAAAAACTTCAGTCTTTGCTGGGATTTTGAAATTTCGGGAGGTCTTACATTCCTGAGTATGCCCAGCGTATCAAGCCTCTTTATGCTTTGATACAACCTACCTTTTCAAAAGCCAGCTGGCTCCCGGAACATTCTGCTATTTTGCATTCTTTGCAGCCTGATTTACTTGAATCTAAGTACTTGTTGACACGTGATAACCACACAAACCTGGTGATACGAATCGTGCCAGGCGCAGTGGGTATCACTTACTTGACGTACAATGAAGGCGACACAGTACCTATTGCATACAAATCACATTTATACACTTCAGCCGAAATGCGGTTTTCCTCTGTCGAAAAGGTTTTGACAGCTGTGCAGATGGCGGTCCTGAAGGAACGTGCACTGGCACAGGGGAAACGCATTTTAGTGGTTACACCTTTCTCTGCTTTGGAAGCAGTAACTAAGGTGAGTGTGCCAAACTCTAAAGCATTACATCCCCGTTGGATACAATGGGCTACTTCTTTGACATCTTCGGATGTCACGTTTATCTTTGACCCCTCTCTTCAGACACAGGAGTTCTTGCAGTATGAACACGTTCATCCACCTCCTCTGTCTTTGCTTCCCTTAGAGGAGTACACATGTATCATCTACACCGATGGTTTGGCGCAACCGGCCACTGGTTCTAAACATGCTTATTCAGGGGCTTGCGCTATTGTGCCTGGTACAATGGTGAATGGAGAATTCAAGTCTAGTATAGTGCATACACAGGCGCTAGGGGACTGTACCACCCAATTGGCCGAGCTGCGCTCTTTGGTTCTTGCTCTCAAGTTTGCAGATCCGAGTGTTTCTACACTCATTGTGTGCGATTCCTACTACTGTGTTCAGTTTTTCAATGACAACTTATTCTTTTGGTCTCAAAATGATTATCGAGATTCTAAAGGCAGCACAATTAAGCATAAAACGCTTTGGGTTCGAGTGGTGGATCTTAAACAACGTCTGCCACTCACACATGTTATACATACTCTTGGCCATCAGCGTGTGGGAGCACATGCTCTTGGAAATTGTTTGGCTGATGAAGCAGCCAAATCTGCAGTAGCCACGTGTTCCGTAGCAGCAGTTACAAGGTCCATGACTAAAATTGATAATGACATTTTGGCAGCAATTGCTGCAACAGCAGAGGGCTCTAATTATCTACGGGGCTTCCCTTCAAAGTATTCTTATCAGTTAACTCCTGAAAAAGTTCCTTTTGCTAGAATACCTGACGTTGGAGATCGGCTGATTCCCAACGCGGACCGCAGACACACTTTAATCAAAACCGCTCACGAAGGTATGGCATCGGCCCATGCTGGAGTGTCCGCAACTGTTTCTATCTTGCAGCAACGTTATTGGTGGCGTGGCTTATATAAACAGACCCGTACTTATGTGCTTTCGTGTGACATCTGTCAACAAATCAAGCCTTCTACGGCAACACGTCCACCACAAACACAGCTTTGCATTGCGAATTGCCCCTTTGCTTGTGTATATCTTGATCACTGCGGTCCATTTACTTCTGATACTGCATATAAATACATTTTGGTTGCAGTAGATTTGTGCACTAGATTCCTTTGGGTTTGGCCACAACGCAGTGCTGACGCTCGAAATGTCATCAGGGATTTGCGTGTCTTTGTAGGGATTTTTGCAAGTGGCACCTTTCATTCAGACCAAGGTCCTGCGTTCGCCTCTAAGGCATACAGGGATGCGATGAAGTCTTTGGGGGTGCTGGTGCAGTTTTCGTCTCCATACAGGCCTGAGGGCAATTCAATTGTAGAGCGAATGAACCGTGACTTAAAGCAATCCTTGACAGCTAGAGTCTTAGGTACTGGCAAGAACTGGCTGGCACACTTGTATGGGGTTCAACGTGCACTTAATAATCTCCCTAGAAGACCTCTGGGTGGGCGGACCCCATACGAGATGCTCTTTGGCATCAAAATGTTTGTGCCAGACCTTGATAGTCTAGACATTGCGGCGGCAGCCGTGACCTTTGACGTCGATAATCATTCTACTATGTTACAGGACCTACAAGAGACCCATGCCCATCTTGCTACTGAACATTTGCCTTCGGCAACAGATGCTGCACTGCTGATTCCGTTGGCCGGCTGGCTTCCAAAAGTTGGTGATCTGGTCCGAGAGAAGTTGGAGAACAAAAAAGAATTTGGTCCCTCTTATCGTGCACTGGTTCCAGTGCTTGGCTTGAAGGGTACTTGTACAGTCATTTTACCACCGCTTTCTGGTCGCAAGGACAACAGGTACATCTCAATTGACAATGTCAAGCTACAACATCTGGCCGATTCTGAATAGTGTGACGCCTGCTGTTTCGTGCCCCACAATTTCAAGAAATCCTGGGGTTAGCGCATCTTTCGGCTCACCTAATGACACTGTCATCGAGATGGACCCTGTTGTTGACCATTTGTCTGTCCCTCCTGCTCCCTCCTGCAACGAGGAAGCTGAGTATACCTATACCACAAGTGAGTCTTTGCATGGCTTGCCCGAAGGCTCTTTACACCACAGCAGCTTTTCTTTTGACTCGTCTTCCACCACTTCAATTGGCCCTACCAAATTATCTATTTTTGTTTCCTGGTTTAAACAGACTTATTTGGTCCCTCCTTGGACATACATCTGGTTAATAATGATCACGATTTTTCTTTTCGTGTCAATTGGTTTTGTGACAGTGTTTTTCCTACTATCAATGGTCACTTCTTGCCAGAACACTCTGCTGTGAACTTGGTTGATGGTATCCTGGCCCCTCACTCATCTTCCCACATCATGAAGCATGACCAATCTCTTGTTAACATTTCAGCATTTCCAGTTGTGGATGGCATCATCTGGGATAAAGTGGATTATCAGGTCCATGGGCCGACGGAAATAATTAACGTTCCATACGTATTGTGCGTCTCCATGGGTGATGTGGTAACAAAGGACATACGCTCAGACGACTGGGATGTGCATGCAATACAATCGTTGTTTTCCGATTTGAAGTATTATGCTGCTTTTAATGCTGAAGATTTATATTTAAATTCTGCCAATTATGCCGATTTATTCTGTTATCAACATTATGGGCATCATTTCCTACATAAGACTAATACATTACGCCCTGTTGTCAATTACACGCAGTGGGAACATTGCCCTACACCAATGAAAGGTAGTTCGCGAACACTTGGAAATAAATTTACATATTTTACAGATTTCGACAGGTCAACCCCGAAACTTATTATTTTAAATTAAATATTCCTTCATCTCCCAAAGTAATGTTGACCCATACGAAATTTATTTATTCAAATTTTTTCAGACCTGATCTGTCAGTCAGGGGTTATGATCACTGGAAGGCCACCATTGATTTGAAATCGATCTGGGGTTCTAAAACCTGGCAGGTGCGAGGCACTGAAGCCTTACATCGTGCCTGCCTCATCCCAACACAGATTTTGTTTTTAAATGAAACAGTTTACCAGACAACGTGCTTTGGTTTGGTAACTGCAAAAAAGTTGAACGCCCCTGCTATTCCCTCATTAGCTGAGTATAATAATTGGAGCAAATACACAAATTATACCATTGATGCCTTACAATCTTTGCTTCAAAATAGCATGTTTAATGTATCTGAAATGGATCCTTTAGGTTGGCTTGTTTGGCAGACGAATTCGAATGCCTGCCAACTCCGTTTTCATAACACTAATTCGGGATACATGCAAGACAGACCCGACCCACGATTTCCAGATACACATTCGGTAACAACCTATTCGGTTGGAAAATTATGTCAACAGTGGTTGCAGCACTCTACACTATCGTCCGTTAAACAACATTTATCGTTGTTGTCCAACAACATTAATTTGGCCGACTTTGTCTTGGGACCCAGGGTTCCTAGAACAAAGAGATTCTATTACGCAGCTTACAATGAAATATGGAAACTTTCACAAATTGAAGCGGCATCACGTCTGCGGGAAATTGACGAAGCGAACATAGAAAAGGTTCTAGCTTGTCGATAATAGTATTAATACACTATCTTCCCGCACCTACACATTGGATAATATTGTTTCTTCTGTTATTGATTTTGTGCAAGAGGATGTGTCTCTGTTATATCATGGTCAAAATCAATTGCATTCTGTAATGCAATTCGCATGGACTTTGCAAACTCTAAAAATGGGAAAAGTACCATGGGATTATTTAAATGCGACTGCTTTATTTTTACCATTTAATTTAACTAACAAACAGCAGTTCATGTCCATGAAAGATGCAACTTACACTCTTCTACACATAGAAAAATAGACCCTTTGCACTTTTCTGTAGCGGAAACTGACACTGCTGTTTGGCTAATTCATGGGGTTATATCTTTGCCTTTCTCACTGTTCCAATTCAGCTCCTGTATGAAACATTACCCATTAGGCCGCTTTGAACCCCTGGGTAGCACTTTTCTGCATGAACTGTGGTCTTTGCCTTTTACCTAGCGATGTTTGCGGGAGGAAACTGAAATATACCTTACAGGGGAGGACTGTGATTCTACAGTGGGTCATCCCCTTGTTTGCAAAAATATCAAGTTGCACGGAGCATGTAATATGTCAGCTCCGAACCTTGCATGTGTTTTAAAAGGTGGTCCAGTTCCCGCAATAATTCCCACGTTCACTCTGCTTACTAACGGTAGTTATCTTATTCTAAATAACCAAGAATGCTGCGGCTTGCAGGCTGGCATACCATACATAGTAACGGTTTCACAGCGCGTAATTTGTTGTAAAAATGTGCTTTTTCCTCCCCCACGTGGGCAGCTCGATAGCTCAATTTGGCCTTCCATACCAACTTTGAAAGCAGATTTCAGCAAGTTGAGCAGATTAAAGGTGCTTTTAACCCAACAACAAGTCGCCCTTACTTCCGCACGAGAAACCTTCAACCTGCAGGTGGCTAGCGCTGCTAGCGACATTCAAACACTTTTAACCACTAACCTCCCACTGCATTTTGGGGAGCTAATACACCGCATATTTAATGCGTCTGACACAAGTGGCCTTGCTCATTTTTTTAAAGCTGTCGGCTCTGGCCTTGTGACTTCTTTTCAGATAATATTTGTTGTTATACCTGCATTCATTCATTTTATCCTTTCCAGCGTCTTTGGTGGATTCCCTTTAATGCTGGCGTTAGCTGCCGGAATCCTGCTTCTACTGTGTCTGCTACGCAATGGCTGCTCCTCTTTTGGTACTGCACAGACAAGATCGGCTGCGATTGCTCCGTGACCGTATGCATGAATGCTTCGGTACACTACCTCTGGCAGCTCTCAGTGTGTCTTATGGGTTGTCCTTCTGCTTTCCAAACTTCACTTGCGTGCAACCTGTCTTTTCATGTCTACAATGTCCGTTTACATGGGCATTGGATTTGTGCCTCTCCAATTCGGCATCTCCGGACCCGGATTTCGACCAACTGGTGGGTCCCTTAGTGGCCCATGAGCGGGACTGTTCTGGGGTTGGCTTTATGGCACATGCGGCTGCACTTGGAATCTTGGCTCAATGGGATGTCTGTGAGGCTGCGCAGAATCTCCTACTTCAAAGTTACATCGAATATCATGCAAGTTGTCCGGAAATGCAAATGGAGGCACCCGCATATGAGGAGCACACCTGTTCATTCGATTTGATAAACTGGATGGCATCCCTTTTTTCGACCAACAACAATGATTGCCCTCTGGAGGGTATTGCATTTTACTGCTCCTACACTTTGATGGATTAAATTCACCAGTCCTTGGATTTCTGATGCCCTTTAAACAAAATTTATTTTTTCCCTAATAGGTTTTTTTCTTTCACTCACACTTTTGTACTCTGCTCGCACTTTTTGAACTCTGTTTTCGTACAATGTCTACATGCGAAGACCTTACCAGGGGGAGGGTGTAGTATGGATTGTGGGTCCATTGTTGACATCTGCTAAGTTAGCATGAGCTTCGCTGCCATGAGGCTGCTTTTGCACACAACACTGCATGCATAGATTTCGCAAGACTCTGTTTGTGCCCTTTCATATGAGTACTGTCTGCTTTTCGCGTTCTCTGCTGTGCTCTGAGGTTTAGTCTGCACATGATGTACAAGGACGAACAACAATGCCCCTTGTTATTCTGTTCTGGTCAGTCCCTCGCACCTAGACATAACATGACACATCTGCACTATTGAAAATCGTATGTTTTAATATTGCAAGCTAAACATGTGATGCAGGCACTTGGAGAGATTCCTTTCAGGAGAGAAGAGCTGTGCTTGTCCTGAGATGTAAACCTTTCATCTAGGCCTTGAGGTATGGGGTCTGCTGACAAAGCCCAGAGGTCTTCTTTTTTATAATAAACTATTTCTTACCACGGGGAGGGTGGTTAAGTATTGTAGCCCTTTTCCACTGTCTTTACAAAATGATATCCCCGTTTATATTCTTTGGAATTGTGACAATGCTGACTATATTGTGTTTATCCATTTAGCTGCTAGTAATGGCACGTGTACTGTACCATAGAGCGCGTTAGTTAAAATAAACATTTTAAACTATACCGTGACTCTGATTACTCGCATTGTGGACAAGTATGAGTGAGTGAGCGAAAGAGTTGTTTGGCTCCCGTGATTCCTGAGAGAGTCTGGAGTGTCGTGTTCTGGGTTGTCTAATCATTGGTAGCTCCGCTGTTAGTCGGAGAACGAATGAGACACTATAGCTAGTCGGTTTGGGATTTTGGGTACTAATGTGGTAGGTTGGTACACCCCTATTCACTGAGGTCCCGTTTTCCTGTGCATAGTTCTGTATATGTGCAGAATCCCTGCAACAGTCGTTGAAGCCTTCATCGACTGCGCGGATCAAAACCGATCCATCGCCTGCATCCATTGTATCGATGACAATGCATTGTCTTCTCTGCTCTTCGCATCGAATCTTCGACGTAGACACTTCCTCCATCCAAGGCACTTTTTCAGCAGGTCTTACCCCCATTGCAGTTGGCCTGAACTCTGGGTTTACCCCGGTCTAGCATGACCAGATGTTCCTGGTTAGTGCTTTATGACTCTAAGCACTATATTTTGATTCAATATTTAAAAATTAATAATTCCAGTTCTACTTATTGTTTTTTTGTCATTGTGATCTTGATTTACTCATAAAACTGTTGTCTATTTTTCTAACCCTGTGTGGAGTATTTGTGTGGTGTTTTCATTGTGTTACTGTCTGTGTGTTGCACATGTAATTTACACATTGCCTCTTTAGATAAGACTGACTCCTCAGTGCCAAGCTACCAGAGGGTGAGCACAGGTTATATTTTAGTATGTATCTAGCTTACCCTGACTAGAGTGGGGGTCCCTGCTTGTACAGGGTGCATACTCTGACAACCAGTAACCCCATTTCTGACAGTCACCTATTCATCCCATTCCAAACAGTAAGAAACATCACAGCACGCCTGATGTAGTACGCACTAGTATAAAGGGAATGACAGTTGTTGGAGCAGACATTGCAAGAACAATCCCAGACAAACTCAGTGTCAGCGCTTCTAGGCAATGCATCCCATTTTGGTCTGAGAGGGCTCTGTATATCATATCAGTGGGAAGAACAAATTCATACTCAACGAGATGCACTTCTAATATTGCATATCAAATTGCAACTATCTGATTAGAAAAATGCATATCAAGTGTCCATGCACATAAAGGAAGAAAATCTAGGGCAGTGATATTTTCCTGTTCTGACCAGTTCACTCTTTAGCTTCAGAGTACTTCTCTCTGAAGATTATGCAGGATTATGCATTATTTGGTTTTAGGCTGCATCTGGTTTTCAGAGTTATTCTGATGTTGCGTTCCTGATGGTATTAGGCTATTGTGCCACGTTCCTGATGTGAACAGACGTCTGCAATGCACCATGCACACAAACAATGTGATGCAGGCAACAAACAAATAAGAATTGACATAGCCAATAGGTCTCGCCTTTGGGACCTTATAAGTGTTTAGCCATGCAGCACATTATCCTGGGTGCTGTGCCACCAGGGATTGAAGAGCACATTCACACCATCTAAACGGAGGCATTGGCATCAATGAGGCAATGCTTGGGTTCACCATTCCTAGGGAGCAAGAAAGACATACTAACGCGCGTCAACACCTTGTTGGGGTAGTAAATGCTATAAAATTCCAATATAATACAATTACCAACAAAAACACTGCGGACAGCCTTGTCCGTCATACAACTTTTCAGTCTGTTTTAAAGAATTCAAAACTTTGGAATGTGCACACATTAGCTTTGGAATTACATACTGATGTGCAGTTGTATTCTCCAGACGTGGCTTTATTTTGCCAGCAGTCTTTCAATGGCATGTAACCACCTCTGGGGTGTTGCAGTCTCCCAACTTGTGACTCTTACCAAAATGTGCTGTGGCTAAAATGGGATATAACTTAGCTCAAGGTCGCATATGGGGTCAACGACTCAGTTCATGAACTGCTACGGCCTCAGACACTCCCCCTCTCAGGGCGACTACAGGAAAACAAGCGAGAACTAGGGATTGTTTGTTTTCTTTTTTAAGAAAAAATGCGGAATAAAAACAGAGGCCAAAAAGGGTGAAGGAATTTAAAAAGTATTAAATAAAACGTTGTGCACACATTGTAGAACTACCCATGGTTTAAGAACAAGTCCAGCAACAAAGCAAATAACAATTGGCTGACGAAAACCATGCTAGGAAAATGACACCAAGTTTACCTGATAAACACAAAAGACAGCAGACAATTAGTGAAAGAGCCATGCATGTTCAAACTCCACCAGATAAAAGTGACTGAGGAAACTGGGATCAGGGAAGAATCCAAATTGGTTTATCTTATGCCAAGCAAAAAGGGTCTATCACCTCAGTTTTCAGAACAAATGTCTCTTCAAATACAAAGGAATGGGACCTGAACCCAAGTGTAAGGATAAACAAATAGGTTCTTCCTCATTTCTAAAGTCACCCTTCCCATACAGCAGAAAGACAAACCCTGGTTTTCTATGTGTCCCTGGTAGAGGACTGCCTTTGTGCCATATTTCTCCCTCAGAATGAAGAACGACCTGTCAGAGTACTTCACAGTATGAACAGTTCCCGAGATGAATCACTCCAACTTCTACATTGTAGTACTCATATGAGAGGAGAGGGAGTTATCTGTCACCTATGGGCAGAGGCGACCTGACTTTCGAGGCACTTGCAACATTAGTTTATATCTTGTGTAGGACAAGGATGAGGGGGAATTATAACGGTAACATAGGCCCCCTTCGTCTACAAACACAAAGTTTCACAGCACCACTTTATATGATGAACAATTGCATCCCAGTTTGATGAAAAAAGGCACCAGTGGATGGAGGGCTCAGTTCATAGTGTGTGAGTCGCCATTGCTAGATTTCACCCTCTGTCATTTGGACTGTAGTGTCTCAGTCATGCACGTTGCAGCAAGGATCATGGTGAGAGGTTTGCTGTGACTTGCCTTGCTACTCCGTCGCCCAGAGAAGGCGCAAGAACATTGATAGATATTACTAAGCCCGGACGGAGTTGGTGGAGTGACACTACGCGGAGTTCCAGGGAGTTGGAAAAAAACTTAGTGGAACTCCGCTCCGCTCCGTTCCCCTACACCCTCCCTAATTTAATTATAACAAAGAAAAAAGGCACTTACCTGCTGTGGCGTCTCCGGGCTGCCTCCTCTATGCTGTGGTCTCTCTCGCCTCCTCGTCCTCGTCCATGAAAACCCAGTGGGGAGCACGAGTAGGCAAAACTCCATAAACTCCGCTGGCGGAGCGGAGTTCTCCACCCGGGGTTAGATATTACCCACTTTATGTGCGTCCAAATGTCGTCCTCGGGGAAACTGTGGGTCGCAGACCATTCTTTCCCCGGGGTGCTTCATGTGGGGCCACAGGACAGGGTGGGGATAGGGTAGATTAAGGGGAAGGGGTGGGTTTGAGGCTGCTATATAGGCATCGGGGGAGGAACATCTGCACCACCAGAGCAGGGTTTAATTGTTTCAGGTCCTCCCTCCCACCCACTCTACAGATTGTAGGAAGCTATGGGTGGTGGTTGATTTTCCAAGCGTTGCCAGTTTAGGACAGGTTGCAAAGTGTAGGCACTATTTTGGGGAGTGGTAAGTCACATGCGGGCAGATCCACCCTTCAGGGGGGGAGAAAGGGAGCACAGGTGACAGAAGGAGGTGCATGTGATGCGACAACCAAGGGAAGGGACTTCAAGGGAGGATGTTTGTAGGGCAAGTGAAGGAATGACTGGGTATATGAAACGAGGTCAGTGAGCGAAAGGGGGAGGAATGAAGGAAAGGATGTGGACTATCTGGGAAATTGAAAGCGGGTGAGTGTGAATAGTGCCGGGGGAATGTATTGTCCGGGTATATGTCAAGATGCATAAAGTTGAAATATTGTTGATGTTAATAAAGTTTAATAGAATGTTAGCAACCCTGTCCTAATAAATGGCCTTTTACACTAATACAACAACGTGGAGTGTGGTTATTGCAGGAAGGTTGGTTCTTGTACTGATGGAGTTTTTCTTTTGATAATAAAGCAGACAGGAATGTGATTATAAATCCAGAGCATTTCAAAGAACACCAAGAATCCATATGGCAACCCTCTTGACCCCCTCGGTGGTCCCCAGTAACATCTCACATTGAAAAGCAATTCACATTTAATAGCACACCGCTGTTTCTTGAGCCACACAGAGCCCTCGTCTGGATGTCCGCCATCTTGCACGCGCAAGGAAAAATTTGGCTTTTACCCAACCCAGCCACATGGTCCGAAAAGTTGTACACAGGCAAGGACAGGAGTAACGCACTAGGATGAGTGGAAATTAAAAGAGGACTGAAGTTTCAACACAGAAACAAACAAAAGGAGCCCCATTTTCTGTGTATCCCGATGGTTTATGTAAAAAAATGTATTGCAAAAGAAGAATGAATATATACCGCGCAGAGCTTCACAAATAACACTTCGACAAACACTTGATAGCGAGCAGATCCAAGAGCTGAGCGGAGCACTGGGACGGCAGATCATCGCTGGGGCATGGGGAGATAGCCCAGTACTTGGTTCTGGCCGGACAAGAACAGGAAATAAAGAAAACACTAGTCCCAGACAGGAAAAGATAATCAGCAAAGTGGACACATACGAGTAGTTAGACGCTGCTCTGTGGTAGGAAACAAATTAGCACAAAGCGGGACAAGGAGGAAAGATTACCCATTAGCAAGCAAGCCTCGTTAAAGGACAATCAAAGTAACAAATAAGAAGGCAGTGGGTGGGCTATAAGCCCACATAGTGATTACAGCATGTCTCGAAGAGACAGCACATGCGCTGCCTAGGCTCGACCTAAAAAGGAAGTGGTGGCTGAGGGGAATCCCATATAGAAAATACAGCCCAAAGCCTGTGGAGCCCACATTCATAGCTGGGTTTTTTTTGGGCTGTTTTTAAATAGCGCAGACTCAACCCGAAGGTTTCGGAGCGCTTTACATGAGCACTAGTCACATTACACAGGAACACATTTATTTTTTGCAGGCGCATGGATATTAAGTGATTTGACCAGAATCACAGGATGTTGAGCCATTGCCAAGACTGGAACCTGGTTCCCCAGTTTGAAAGTAGGCAGCTCTTGCCGTTACGCCATTTATCCTCAACCTCTAAAAGAAAAGGTGCAATCTGCTCTTTCTCAGCAACACAGAAGAGCTGTAAAGAAATAAAACAAACAGTTATGCAGGAAAAGGGGGGAAGTGTTAATAAAAACCATCAACAAGCGGAGAAATCACCATACATAGAATGCGTTGGTGTACTTCTGCAGTGAAATAGCCAAAAATATTTTCTAATAGATCCGAAAAGCTTAAGGTTCTGGGCCTTGGGCATCGTTAGGCACATTACATGATTTTTCTTTTTTTTGTTTTTAGCATTGTTTAGTTCTTTATTTTTCTTTATTTTATTAATATCTTTACTACCGCCAATATTGAAATGATTTGGAGATATGTTGTCATGAGATTACCTCAGATTACCCACAAGGTCTCTTAGCTTAACCCAGAGAGTTCAATTTATTACTAAATGGGCATGCATATATTTAGGTGATCCCGGACACATTAGTACATACTAATTTTCTTTGATGTTAACAAGCCAAGAGAACACCATGGATTACTTTACAGGAACTTTACCACTATTCGTGTTAATTGGAATGAGGCATGAATGTTATATTAGATGTTCAGCTTGTTACAATACAGGTGTAAAAGACAAACAGATATAAGAACCTTGACTGTGTTACTCACCGTTCAGTACTAGTCTAGTTTCACTCATTTTTCTTTTTTGCACTTACATTTTCCCAAACATATACATTCATAAAGTTTTTTCAGCCATTTATTAAACTGAGGGGATTCTGACATTTTCCACTGTTTAGCGATTAAAAGATGAGCCACTAATGTAGCTATTCTTGAGATAATTTGTATAATTATTGGCACTTTGGGATACTTTACAACCCTAAAAAGTACCAAAAGTGGATGAAATGTTATTCATTCATCTGTGATGATAGCTGGTGTCCAGATAATGTGACCAGATTGTTGTTAATTCTCGGCATAAATACAATGTGTACGTGGTGTGATTCTGGGTCCTTACATCTTGGACATCAGGGTCCACGTTAGGGCACATTCTTGATGTAGCATGAAATTATATTTGTGATATCACACACAAAAGGACTTCATAAATAAAAAATATGGTTTTCTTCCAGAGCTCATCAATGAAAGCAGTGCCTTCAAAAGCTCATCGGTTTATTACTTTTTGGTCCAATTCCTCTTCTCATATTACAATTAAAATTTTGACTATGAAATGTATTTATAAGGCCGTATGTGGCCTGAGATATATATTACATCTGTGAGAGAACTAAACTGGGCATGGACCATAGCCCCCTTAAGATGACCTTTCGCTGGAGGGAGGACAGGGCACCAATACCGACTTGACGCTTGTGGACAGAGGCCCTCCTTGATGACGTATTTAGAGATACCATTGGTGCTCACCTGTTCCATTACTATTTGGAGAATGAGGGCTCCAAGGGGTCCAGGGACATTGAATGGGATGCCATGAAGGTGGTCATGAGGGGACACTGCATTAAGACATCCTGGGGGGAACAGGCATCCCTGCTTTGCAGCGTGCTGGCACTAAAGGCGCACCTGCGTGTCAGTGAACTAGAGGCTGTGATGGTGGCTGACGCTCATGCACAACTGCGGGACCTGAGGGGTCAACATAAGGAAGAAGTACGCCGTTTAAATAATATTGATTATAGGGCAACCCTGGCTCAACAACACGCCAATTGGGAAAAATCGGGCCGCAAGCTGGCGTGGCAGTTGGGCTCCACGGTACCTAGGTCTATCATTGGTGAGATTAGCACTCCAACAGGGGAAATATTGAACACCCAGGCAGACATATGCAATCTTCTTCGCCCAGTATTATGAGACGTTATATTCACCCCAACCCTTCCCCAGACTGCCTATGGAATTACATCGCTGGAGCTGCCCTTCCCCACCTTGACCCTTTACAGCTGCAGAAACTTGAGTAACCCATTCAGATAGAGCAAATACAGGTGCCAATACACCAGATGACCCGCAATAAAGACCCGGGAACTGACAGGTTACCCATAGAGTACTATGCTTTGTTCAGGACAACCTTGAACCCAAATTGCTCACGATGTATCAAGAGGCACGCCAACAGGGTGCGTTACCCGACTCCCTATGTGAGGCCCTTATAGTGGTGCTGCCCAATTCTGGCAGGGACCCTCTAGCGGTCAGCTCTTATTGCCCTTTGTCAATGTTTACTTTTGACTATAAACTCCTGAACAAAGTGCTGCCTAACTGTTTGCTCCCGATTCTCCAGATGCTGGTCCACCCGGATCATTGTTTATTCATCCCCTGTAGAGCTACCTCCTTTAACACGCGTAGGCTATGCCACATCATGGATGTGGTGGGGGGTCCGTTGATCTCCCAGCAGTGGTCTCAATGGACTTTGAAAAAGCTTTTGACACCCTTGAGTGGTCATATTTGCTGCTGGTCCTTGGGGCCTTAAGTATGGGTCCTGAGTTCTGTTAGAATGGGCCCGTAAATGTTTACACAAGTGCCCTGTCTGAGTTAGTATTCGCTGCACCATTTTCTGTTTAGACTCCATTTTGTGTGGGGATCGAAACTAATCTTCTCTTTTCTGTGAAATGCCCTTCACTGAGTTTTGTTTCTGCAAATAAAGAACCGTTAGTGCCAGCGCATAGCTTTCCCACTAGATAAAGGTCGTCTCACATCTGTCTGGTAGTTTTAGCACGGCTCAGGGAGTAACGGCCTTGGACTGTGCTGAGTTGCGAAGATACGAGAACAGAAACCTTTTTTTTGTATTCCACTGCCCAGCTACATCTGCCTGGAAAATTCCACTATGGGCGTGTCTTTAACCAAACATGAAATGTACATAATGTATCTCTATGCTTGCTGATCTTCAGTTCCCTCTGTACCACTCCCAGAGACTGTGCAGACGGGACTCCGCACTGAGTGTATATGAATAAACAGCTATTGGTGTATATTCTCCACTGTCTCTCCAACTCTTCATTTGGTATGGAACGCTGAGAAGTGGTCTACGGTGAACCGGGTGGCCCCGAGCGGGTCACTTCCTTCAGTTCCTAGGTGGGTTAGACTCCTTTATACAGCTCCATGCACCAGAATACGGACATGACGTCAAATCTCTCACAAATTTGACATTGGCAGGGGGACGCAACAGGGATCTTCACCTTTCAACAGTAATCTTTGTGCTGGCTATGGAGCCTTTGGCTAACCTGCTACGGATGAGAGGCCCTGACTGTGGCATGGAGGTGGGGCCCAACTGACATATAGTCTCGTTATATGCAGACGATGTCCTGGTATACCTGAAGAACCCTAGACAGGAGCTGCCTGCTTTGTTTGCTCCTTTAGATCTCTTCTGAGACATGGTTGGTCTTTGAATCAAGTGAGGGATGTCCTGTATCTTTACCCTAAGGAGGATGGAATGTGCGGACATGGAGGAACTGGTGCTTGATTGTCTCCAATGGCAATTGGAGATGTTCTGCTGTCTGGGGGTGAACGTCTACCACTCTGACAGGGAACTCCTTGATGGGAACCATGGATGAGCCCTGAAGTTGCTGCAACAATCAGTGGGTATCTGGATGCGCCTGCCCCTCTCACCTATGGGCTCAGCATCCATACACAAAATGTAGATACTCCTGAGGCTCCTCTATTTTTCCATGGCATTGCCTCTGATCCCCACCAGGGGCTTCTTTGGGAACCTAGGGACATTAATCTTGGATTTGGTATGGGGTGGAGCACATAAGCAAGTATCTATTTGAACATTCCAGCGACCGCTAACAGAAGTCAGCTTGGGAGCACCTGACCCCAAACTTTACTTCTCGGCTGCTTAGCTGCAATGGTCCATGGCTGGCTGGTGGGGGATGATATGGGCGAGGGTAGATCAGTGATAGAGGAACTGGATAGGTTGGGACTTCTGGAATGGCTGCTAACACCTGTGACCCACCCCGAGGAATGAGTAGACTGGCACTTATTGCAAAACTGTGTTTTAACAGATATATACAGCTGTGATGTTTTGCTCCGCCCAATGCCCCACAATTAACGCATTGGGGAATACCTCGGATGAGGGCTGTGCTGGAGGTCCATGACCTGGTACCCTCGCGGGAAGCAGAGGTGTTTTGCTTGGAAGACTTGTACAGCAATGGGGACCTGCGCTTCTTTCAGGGCAGCAGTAGGCATATGATCTAAGAACTGGCCAATTCCTGGCTTACAGTGCTCTTATGCTAGAGATCAGAAACAACTGGGCAGTGGGGCAAGAGGCCCAACCCTCCACCATGGGTTGCAATTTATACTGCCACACAGACTAGGCCGTAAGGCTATAATGGTCCAATATGCTGCGCTACAAGCTGAAGATCTGGTGGTGCTCTGCAAGTCTCGCTTGGACGCTTGTTTGGGGGTGGCTCTGACAGCCAAGCAGTAGAAGATGGCACTCAAACAGGTAAAACGGGTGTCTCACATGCTTGTCTGAAGTTCACCCAGTTAAATTATTTACATCACACTTACCTCACACCGCACCGGCTATATATGATGTTTCCGGTGTTGGCTCTAGTGTGTCACCGATGTGGCCATCATGATGCGACCTTCCTCCACATGGTGTGGGAATGCCCCCCGTTGCCACAGAGATGGGGGCAGATAATGGAACATGTGTCGGAAGTGATTGATGTGCAACTCCCGCCCGACCCCCTGCTCTGTTTATTGGGAATCACCAAACACACGAAACACACTAAATAATATCAAAAATTTGCCAGTCTGGCTATGGCATTCTTCAAACAAATAATAGTCATTTCATGGAAGGTGGCACAGCCACCTTTGATAGACTGCTGGCTCCGGGTTGTGCTTAGGTGGAGGACTGCCGAGGCTGATATGCATTGCGTACCCAGGGGGAGGAGGGGGCGACCACTCTATGGAACACATTTGTGCCAAGCTACAAGACAAGGTGGATGCCCTTATTAATCATGGCCATGATCCCCAATACCCCTGGGCCTTCAAACGCTGCAGATTGGCTACTGAACAGCCACCCCTGGGGAGTACCTGCACTTGGATCTCTCTGCCAGTCGCACACGGGGTGGGACCTTACCGCTAAGCAACTCCAGGATGGATGGAGTGGAGACCGTTCTCCTACATACAGACTCACATAGATGCCCCTGGCGCCTTCCCCTCTTTATTCTTCTTTTCTTTGCTGTCATATAGATATTGCCATTGGGTTCCCAAGGCTGCCCTCCAGTTCCCAGGTCCTTAGTTTTTTCAAACTTTTCATATTGTGCAGGCATGTTTGAGTTTGTGCGATCTTGATCATTGTTGTAGAATGAATATTCTTTACCGGCATTAATTTGGGTAAAGTATTGACCTGACCCATCATCTTCATTTGGGGACTAAAAACTATATAATAGTAGACTGGTCTACATATGCACCATGTGTTTTCCAATGTTGTACTATAATATGAGACTAAACTACTGTGATTTTCCTTTTCTCTGCTGATTATTGAGATTGTTGTTGTCCTGTACATTGATATATCTGCCATTATTTGTCGATGTTTCAATCACTGTTGTCTCGAACTAAAATTGGCAAGAAAGAAAGATATTTAAAAAAAAAAAGAAATAGAAACCGGGCACAGTCCCCTCAATAAGGAGCATATAGGGTATGGATATCAGGTAGGCAGACGACCCAATAACATTTCTTAAAGACTGGATGGCTAAGACCAGCTTCTTCTATACAACCTTTTCCTTTTAATTTAGGAAGTGTTATTTTTTCAGATAAAACTGTCTACATGCCTTTCTTGTCATTAATTCTACCAATCATTGAAATTAGAAAACTTTGATTCTGGGTCCACTGTTGCCTAATCTCAACCCATTTATTTACATGATTACTGTTATAACTCCCTTTTATTTGGAATTTAGCAATTAAAATCCGAAGGTATCTAACTTGGACTTTACTCTTTACTAGCGTGGAGATTTGGGTGATTTCATTAAGTGGGATGTTCCATGTAATTGCTTCTGATTTGGTGACAAAATAAAGGAAAAAAGACAATACCAGCTTTCTAGGTATCTGTTTATCCCGTCTATCTTTCAAATAATGCATCTGTGGACTTCCTTGTGGTAATGGAGATGTGCTCATCCACAGCTACACAGCAGGTCAGAACACTGTGTGCATCACTAATGCCCTAGCAAGAAGGCACTGTTCTGAACGGTAAACAGTCTAAATATCGAGTTTTTTATGTCGACTTGCACTAATATCGAGTGCAGAATATCGTGATACAAAAACATCGACTGTCAGAATATCGTGGTAAAGAATATCGAGTCTAAGGTAAGTAATATTGTTTTTAACAATATCGAAGTCATTAACATCGTTTTAAAAAATATCGAAGTCATTAATATCGTTTACAAAAATATAGTTGTTAAAAATATCTTTTTTTTAGTTACTGTTATATATTTTAGTATGTATTTTATGGTTTAAATCTCTTTATTGAAATTTCAAACAAACACAATTATAAACATCTAAGTTTGGCTATCATGTCAGTCAATATTGCATAGCATGGTGCTCAAACAGTCTAGATCAGGTCTGCAAACCTAATATGGAGGAAGACCTTACATGTAATGAAGTGAAACAGGAAAAGGGAAAAAGAGGAAAAAAGCAGTGTAAGCCCCCCACCCCCGCCCTCCCTCACCACCCCCCACCCGTGTTCCATGTCCACTAACTAACCCACCTAATACTGTATCTGGTCTTAACTTAATCACTTCTCTGGCTGTCGTGTATCTGAGAGGCGCAATAGGCGAAGGTATCGGGGGCAGGTGACCTCGCGGAACTCAGAGGCCAAGAGGGACAAAAAGGGTTGCCACAGCTCAGCATATTTGGACCCCTCTCCTGCTATTGTTAATGTCAGCTTCTCCATACCGAGAACATGCCACAAGCGGTGTAGCCAGCCTACAAGGGTTGGGATGTGGGAGGTATGCCAATGTGCGAGTATAATTTGTGTCGCCGACCCTAGCGCAATTGCCATCTGGCGTCCTCTCCGGGATCGTAATGGATAGGTCAAAGGATTGGGAAGGCCTAGAAGGACATATGCTGGGAATCAGGGAATTTCTGTATTGAAGTGTTTATCTACTTCGTCTATTACTTGTTTCCAATAGGGCTGGATATGTTCGCACTCCCATAAGAGGTGTACCAAAGTTCCTACCTATGCATAGCCCCGCCAACATGTTGCCTCCCGTGTGGGATCTATAGAGTGAAGACGCTCTGGGGTATAATACCAGTAGGTTGCTACCTTCGTGAGGGTTTCAGTCAACCCCATGTGATATGCGGAATGGCGAGCCCTGTAGTATATCCCGTCCCATTCTTTATGGCTAAGTGTTCTGCCTAGTTCCCTCTCCCAGCGTGCCCGACCGGAGTTGTAAGTGTGTGTATAACTGGCCTGCAGCATCTTGTACAAGTCGGAGATTAGCTTTTTATCGGATGTGCGAGTTATAAGCCACCGTTCGTAAGTGGAGAGACGTCTATCGGCCGCCGAACGGACCTGATCGTGAAGTGCCCAGTGTCGTGCTTGCATGTAGCGGAGTCTCTCCGTTTCAGGTAGCCCAAAGTCATGTTTAAATTGATGGAATGGAATAACCCCTTCCGCGTCATACATATAATACAGAAATCGGCAGCCCGAGGGCCTCCACTTTGCAAAAGCTATCGTGTCCATACCCGGGCCGAAATCGGGGTTGTCCAGCAAGGGGGTGAGCGGGGACGGAAAGGTGGTGAGATCATGTTTGATATTAGTGTAGTCCCATACTTCTAGTGGGACTCGTGTAAAATGTGAAGCATAAATATTGGAGGGTCTATGACGCTTGCGGAGAAAGGGGACTTCCTGCAGGGGTCTGGCAGCTACTGCCTGGTCCTGAAACAACCAATGTTTCTCCGATTCCCAGCGGATCCATTCGACCAGATGGCACAGCTGGGCCGCCTGGAAGTACAGCCGAAGGTCCGGGATCCCAAGACCACCTTTTTCTGGGGGGAGCGTTGCCAGCATCCGTTTGAGTTGTGGCTTCCGCCCGTTCCAAATGAACTGAGCAAGTTCTGATTGCGTCTGTTGTATCCAGCCCGTGGGCAGTCGTAGAGGGATAGTACGGAACAGATAGAGGATTTGTGGTAAAATGGTCATTTTGACCGCAGCTATTTTGCCTAGCCACGGAGAGGGGGTAGTGTTTCCACTGACCGAGTTCTCTGCGAATCTTCTGTCGCAGGTGTGTGTAGTTGGTGGCAACTACTTTCGGGAGAGAAGAAGCCAGCTGGATTCCCAAATATGGGATCGTGTCCGTCGTCCATTGAATGGGCAACAGGCCTTGAAGATGTTCACGCGTGTGTTGCGTCAGGGAGAGATCCAAGGCTATCGACTTGTCCATATTTACTTTAAACCCTGCAACCTGTGCAAAGCTTTCCAAGTCTGTTAGGCACGCTGGCAGCGCACGACTAGGGTTAGATAGTGATATCAACACATCATTGGCGTAAAGACTGATTGTATGGGTATAGCCGCCAAATTTGATCCCGGTGATGGCTGGGTTATGGCGCACCCTCTGGGCTAATGGCTCCATATAAAAGGCAAAAAGAAGAGGCGACAGAGGGCACCCCTGCCTTGTGCCTCTCTCAATGGGGAATCGGGAGGATGTATGTCCGTTCACTCGGACTGAGGCTGTCGGGAATTTGTAGCAATTCAGGATGTATGTGCGAAATTTCTCCCCTATCCCCACTCGTTCTAGAACCTGCTCTAAATAAGGCCAGTGGACTCTATCAAACGCTTTCTCGGCGTCGATAGCGAGCATCATATATTCTCCCTGTGTACGCGTGGCTTTCTCTATGAGGTGTAAAGCCCGTTTCGTGTTATCAGAGGTTTGCCGTTCCGGGATGAAGCCTGCTTGATCCGGGTCAATGAGGCTAGGCATATGGGGCGCTAGGCGGGCGGCTAGGATCCCCGTGTATAATTTGAGATCTATATTAAGAAGGGAAATGGGGCGATACGCTCCGCAGTTGGTCTTATCTTTCCCAGGTTTGGGAATCACCGCTATGGAGGCCTCCAGGAGATCTCCTGGGATCGCTCCGGGGGCGGCGAAGGAGTTAAAAAGCTGGGTGAGGAGAGGGGCATTCAGGGCACAGAAAGTCTTATAGAAGACAGCCTAAAAGCCATCTGGCCCGGGGGCTTTTGCCAATTTAAGGCGAGCGATGGCGGCAATGACCTCTTCTGTTTGGATGTCTCTGTCGAGGTAATCCGCCTGAGCTTTAGTCAGGGCTGGTAGGGTGACTGAGTCAAGGAAGGCAGTTCCATCCGAGTTCTCTAGTGGGGAGCAGGCGTAAAGGTTAGCATAAAAATCGCGGAACGCCTCTGCAATATCGCCATCCTCCGACACACGTCTGCCATCCTTTCGTCTGATCTCTTGGACCCCCTGTTTCTGTCGGGTCTCGCGGAGTTTGTGGGAAAGAAGGCGCCCGCATCTATCCCCCCCCTGTATAATAGGCATGTTGCAGCCGTAGTGCTGCAAACTCTGCCCTATCCTGGTCAAGCGCCGCGAGTTGGTGTCGCACAGCTTTCAGTTGACACCATACCCGGGGGGCTCCCGTCCTTTGGTGCATCTGTTCCAACTCTCTGGTTTGTTGAGTGAGTTCTTCCCGTTTGCGCCTGCGTTCTACATTGTCTGCTGCTGAAATGGCTATCAACTCCCCCCGTATGACCGCCTTTAGTGCTGCCCATTGTGTTGCAAGGGTTGTGTCTGTATTAGCATTGTGAGAGAGGTAGTCGGTGATGGAGCGCTGTATATGTTGAACCACCTCACTGCGGTGTAATATAGTGTCTCTAAGACGCCATACCCTGAAGGGCTGTTGAATGGGTGGGAGGGTGAGAGTGGCGATTACTGGTGCATGATCTGAAAGGGAGGCTACTCCTATTTCGACCCCAGTCGTTAGCGCGTATATGGGTGCGGATGCTAAGAGGTAGTTTAGCCTAGCGTATGTTTTGTGTGCATTGGAGTAGTAAGAATACTCCCGACTTTGGGGGTGAAAACTACGCCACAAGTCTCTGAGACCCAGGTCGTGCAACCGGGCTAGTCCCTCTGTGGAGAGTGCGCCTGTTGTATGTGTGCGTTGGCAGGATATGTCCATGGTATTATTGAAAACTAGATTCAAGTCTCCCCCCAGGAGGATGTTGCGGTCTGTCGTAGCTGTTGCTTCAGTGAGGGCGGAGTGCAAGAATTGTTCTTGGCCATCATTCGGGGCGTATAGGGAGCCAATGGTGAATGTTGAGTTACCTAAAGCAAATCTATAAGCCAGTAGTCTGCCCCTTATTTCGGCCTCCTTATGTAAGACCTCCCCTTTAAAATGTTGAGCCACCAAGATAGCCACCCCGGCTGATTTAGTTGGGCCTGAGGAAAAAAATTGGGTTGGGAATTTCCGGGACCGGAGGCGATGACAGTCCTTGGTTAAGAGGTGGGTCTCTTGCAATAGACATATATCTGCTTGGGCGTTTTCCAGACATAATAGAACCGCTTTGCGCTTCACCGGGTTATTAAGACCCCGTACATTTAAGGTAAGTATTTTAAGCGTGTTGGCAGGCATTTATAGTGACAAAGAAACCGGAAGCTTAAG
This sequence comes from Calotriton arnoldi, assembly GCA_963921515.1. NCBI lineage: Eukaryota > Metazoa > Chordata > Amphibia > Caudata > Salamandridae > Calotriton > Calotriton arnoldi. The sequence continues at coordinate 61,077 of CAWUFW010018504.1, forward strand.
TAAAGTGCCCCTGCTGGTACTACAGAATCGAGAAGCGATCATTTGTTTCAGAGCATCATTTTTGTATGGGTCTACGCTATCTCTAAAAGGAAAGTGGACATGGAACACCGGAACCCCCCCCAAAAAATCCCAAACAGAATAACAATTAAAATAGAAAAAGAGCAACATATTGTCCATCATCTGTTGGTGAATGGAAATGAGGCAGTTTAGGGTAGTCTTATAGGGAATCGAAAAGCTCCCCTCCCGCCAACGGCCCAGAACACAAAAGAACACTGTTAGCTGACCATTCGTAGTTACAACGTTCAGTCTGGTTGGGATTTGGACAGTTCCGTGGAGACAGTCTCGCGAGCCGACTGCTGTCCCTTTATTATCTCTGCAGGAGGAGGCCTCTTGGTGCGACGTCTCCAGCCCTGTTGGCGCCATCGGGGCTTAGAATCAGCTGCATCCATCTTAGGACTCGCTGCGCCGCTCTCTTCTGTGGGTGGTTCCACACCTAGCAATCGACAAGCTTCTGACAAGGAGCGTAACTGGTATAGCTTATTGTCCATGCGGAACACCAGGCGAAATGGATGGCCCCAGCTGTAAGGAATGTTGCGTTGCCGAAGATGTGCAGTGATAGGTTTGAATGTTCTACGTTTCTGCAAAGTGAGTGCAGACAGGTCTTGGTATAGGACCGGCGCCTGATCGCGAAACATTAAGGGGTGCATCTGGCGTGCTTTTTGGAGGATATCTTCTTTGGTGCGGTAGTCTTGAACGCAGACCAGGATGTCCGACGGTGGAGCCGCCGGAGCCCGCGGGGGGCCTACTCTGTGCGCTCGATCCAGGCATAATTCTGTCTCGAGGGGTCTACCCAAGATGTGATTGAAGAGTTCCTTCGTATACCTAAAAAGATCTTTCGTATCGTCGCCCATCTTCACACCTCGAATCCGGATGTTGTGCCGCCGAGAGTGGTTTTCCAGGTCCTCAAGGTGCGTCTGGAGGTCTACTTGCTGGTCGTGAATCCTGAGGACCTCCTGTTGCAATGCAGCGAGTTCTGTGTCCCTCCCGTCGCTTTTGTCCTCTAGTTCGGCGACTCTCTCACCGATCCCATCCATGTCTCTGCGGACGTCTTTAATCTCCGCGGTAAATTCTCGTTTAAGTGTGTGGATATCTTCCCTCAGTGCGACAAACATGGATTCTAAAAATGCCTTGGTGATCGGTTCCATACCTTCATTTCGCTCGGACACGGAGTGGTCAGCGCCCGTTGCCATGTCGGTTGTCTGTTGACCAGCTTGAGCTTTCGCAAACAAGTCCTTCAGGGTCTTGTCCTTGCGCCCCCGAGACGTGGATATGTCGCGTCAAGAGCAGGGTCCAAGTGTAACCCTGGGTCAGCCGGATCTACCCCCGTCTCCGTCTGTGCTACCCTCCGAGCCTCGCGGCTGTGCGCAGTAATTGGGCTCCTTCTTTCCCCTTGCTGCTGTGTGCCTGGGCCCTGACAAGGTCTCCGCCGAGACCCCGAAACCACCTCCCCTGGGGGCCTCGGGCTCTGCGATGTCTGATTCTTCTCTGACTCACGGCGCTGGCGCGTCTCTTGGCCTAGAGGCCGGTAGGGAAGAGTGATGGCGTAACAGTTCTCAGCGCGGGGCACCACTGTAGTCGCTCCCACTTTCCCCCGCAGGTCACCTTGAGGAGGCTCAGTACCTCGGCTCTGTGCTATCCGGATTGTCTCTTCAGGAGGCTCACATGTCGGCCACAGCGATCTCCCCCGTCGTTCCTCCCCACCGCTTAGGAGCGCCTAAAGTGCAGCGCTTGCCTGAGTCAGTCCTTTGGCGCCGCAGCTCTGGGTGATGGCGTGTGACACTGCTCCTCGTTCAGTGGGGGCCCATCAGCTTTCGGCTCTGGCGTGGTGATGTTCCCCTAGGCCCTCAGGGCCCTTACTCAACGTCGGGCTCGTCTATCCCACTCCGGTGTGCTCCCCGATAGTCGGCGGATGGTGCGCCCTCCGTGTCCCCTACGGGGTCCCCGACCTCACTCCCCGTGACGGGCTCGCCGACTAGGTCCGTTCTTCACCGGACAAGGAGGCCCGGACCGGGCCGCTGGGCTGTCAGTAGGCCGCTACACCTCTCCCACGCGCTGTAAAATGGCGGCCGCCTCCTTTCTTGTGCAGCTATTGGGGGGTGTCAGGTCTTCACTCCCGGCACCGTAGGGAGACTTCTGCCGTCTAGTGTATCGCGGGCCGGGACCCCTGGGGTGCGCTCAGATCGGGCCTACCTTCGCCTCTCAGTGTCCCGGTATCTTCGCACCAGCGGTCGGCGGCCACCCGGTCCCTTCACTCCGCGTTGGATCGTGGGTAGTGTCACCAGCCACCCCCTGGTGGCGCCACAACCGGAGGGCAGCGGTATCGTCCCGTGGGAGGGTGGGCTCTGCGGGTCACTCCCTTGCAAAATGGCAGGTGGAACTCCCGGTCCCTCTCTCATCCACCACGGTGTCCCGGCCGACGTGCTACTCCTGCTCCGCCTTCCGCGATCACTTCCACCACGGCCCAGGACCCTCCACGTCGGTCGCTGCTCTGGCCAGGTCTCTCGGAGCTCGCTTCTCCGGCGTCCGGGCAAACCGCCTTGCCGCCGATGGTCTCGGAGCCTCGCTTCGTGGCTCCGCGGGCAGGATACACCTTCAGCTGCCCGTCGCGTATCTTGAGGACTTCTGTCTCATGGCTCACCAGACTCGTGCCCCGCAAGCCCCGCAGCCAGGACAGTCCCGGTGCTGAAGCCAGCAACAGTTTAAACGGCCAAAAGCCGGTGCTTTAGCGGGCCGTCGGCGGGAGCTCCAGAGCAACACGTCTGCTCACGCCGCCATCTTGGCCACGCCCCTTAGTAAGTATTTTAAATGTATGTGTTCTATTTTTTTGTCTAAGTATTGCATTTGTTTTTTAATATATGTGTTAAATTTTTAGAAGTTATTAATTTTATTTTAATTATATTTTGCGTTTTAGTTCCGTAGTGGGTTGTTGGGTTATAGGGGAATAGGGTGGGAAGTAATTTAAATATAATTAATTCATTAAATTTTTTAGAATTTATTAATTTTATTTTAATTAAATTTTGCGTTTTAGTTCCATAGTGGGTTGTGGGTTTGTAGGGGAATAGGGTGGGAAGTAATTTAACTATAATTAATTTATTAATATGTTTTATTAATTAATATTTATATATTTAATATTTTATATTGTTAATTGTGGGGATTAATTTATTATTAATTATTTATTAATTGGTTGTTAATTATTAATAATTATTTGGTAATTATGTTAATTGTTTCATTTTTTTAGGGGCGGGTTGTGGGTTGATAGGGGAGTAGGGGAGTAGGGTGGGAAGTAATTTAATTCTAATTAATTAATTACTTTTTTTTATTAATTTATATTTATGTATTTCATATTTTATATTGTTAATTGTAGTAGTTAATTTATTATTCATTATTTATTAATTGGTTGTTAATTATTAATAATGAATTGGTAATTATGTTAATTGTGTCATTTTTTTAGGAGCGGGTTGTGGGTTGATAGGGGAGTAGGGTGGGAAGTTTTTCAATTAGAATTAATTAATTAATTTGTTTTATTAATTTATATTTATGTATTTAATATTTTATATTGTTAATTGTGGTAATTGATTTATTATTAATTATTTATTGATTTGTTGTTAATTATTATTAATTAATTGGTAATTATATTAATTGTGTCATTTTTTTAGGAGTGCATTGTGGGTTGATAGAGGAGTAGGGTGGGAAGTAATTTAATTTTAATACATTTTTTAATATTTATAATATAATATGTATTTAACGTTATTTTATAGTGTTAATAGTGTGAATTAATTTATTATTAATTGTTTTTATTTTGCTTGTTAGTTGTTGTTAAATAATTAAATAATTGTTAATAAATTATGTTAATTGTGTCATGTTTTACGACATTGGTGGCGTCATTTATAGGGGAATATGGTGGGAGGTAAAATATTTATAATTAATTAATTATTTGTTAATTAATGCTAATTAATTATTTATATATTTAATATGCTAATTGTGGAATAATTTTGATGTGTGAGTTGTGGTGTTTATAGTTGTAAATGTTGGGAAGAAATTATTTTTAAATTAATAAATGACTTGTTAATTGTTATTAATTTATTAATGTAAAATTTGTTATGAAATTGTGTAAATATTTTTAGGTGTGTGTTTTTGTGTTTATTGGGGTAGAGGGTTGAAAGTAATATACTTTAAAAACAATTAATCATTAGTAGATCATTAATATTCATTTTTTAATTGTTAAATATTGTTAGTAATAGTTTTGTTTTTATTTTGTTTGGGGATTTAGGTTTAATAGCTGTAATGTTTTGTTTTATCCCCTCCGCTATCCAACACTTTCCCTACTGTTGCACTCATTGGAGTGGGAATAGCAATTTATTCCCCTCCGCTATCCAACACTTTCCCTACTGTTGCACTCCTTAGAGTGGGAATAGTAATTTTTATACCTACGCTATCCAACACTTTCTCTAACGTTGTATTTGTTGGAGTGGGAATAGTAATTTTTACCACTCTGCTATCCAACACTTTCTCTACTGTTGCACTCCCTGGAGTGGGAATAGTAATTTTATCCACTACGCTATCCAACACTTTCCCTACTGTTGTACTCATTGGATTGGGAATAGTAAATTATTCCCCTCCGCTATCCAACACTTTCCCTACTGTTGCACTCGCTGGAGTGGGAATAGTAATTTTCACCCCTACGCTATCCAACACTTTCCCTACTGTTGCACTCACTGGAGTGGGAATAGTAATTTTTACCCCTAAGCTATCCAACACTTTCCCTACTGTTGCACTCGCTGGAGTGGGAATAGTAATTTTTACCCCTACGCTATCCAACACTTTCCCTACTGTTGCACTCGCTGGAGTGGGAATAGTAATTTTTATGTCTCCGTTATCCAACACTTTCCCTACTGTTGCACTTGCTGGAGTGGGAATAGTCATTTTTTCTCCTTTGCTATCCAACACTTTCCCTACTGTTGCACTCATTGGAGTGCGAATAGTAAATTATTCCCCTCCGCTATCCAACACTCTCCCTACTGTTGCATTAATTGGAGTGGGAATAGTAAATTATTCCCCTCCGCTATCCAACACTTTCCCTACTGTTGCACTCACTGGAGTGGGAATAGTAATTTTTACCCCTACGCTATCCAACACTTTCGCTACTGTTGCACTCGCTGGAGTGGGAATAGTAATTTTTACCCCTCCGCTATCCAACACTTTCTCTACTGGTGCACTCCCTGGAGTGGGAATAGTAATTTTATCCCCTACGCTATCCAACACTTTCCCTACTGTTGCACTCATTGGAGTGGGAATAGTAATTTTTACCCCTACGCTATCCAACACTTTCCCTACTGTTGCACTCACTGGAGTGGGAATAGTAATTTTTTCCTCTTCGCTATCCAACACTTTCCCTACTGTTGCACTCATTGGAATGGGAATAGTAAATTATTCCCCTCCGCTATCCAACACTTTCCCTACTGTTGCATTCATTGGAGTGAGAATAGTAAATTATTCCCCTCCGCTATCCAACACTTTCCCTACTGTTGCACTCGCTGGAGTGGGAATAGTAATTTTATCCACTACGCTATCCAACACTTTCTCTACTGTTGCACTCATTGGAGTGGGAATAGTAAATTATTCCCCTCGCTATCCAACACTTTCCCTACTGTTGCATTTGCTGGAGTGGGAATAGTAATTTTTACCCCTACGCTATCCAACACTTTCCCTACTGTTGCACTCACTGGAGTGGGAATAATAATTTTTACCCCTACGCTATCCAACACTTTCCCTACTGTTGCACTCGCTGGAGTGGGAATAGTAATTTTTATGTCTCCGCTATCCAACACTTTCCCTACTGTTGCACTCGCTGGAGTGGGAATAGTAATTTTTATGTCTCCGCTATCCAACACTTTCCCTACTGTTGCACTTGCTGGAGTGGGAATAGTCATTTTTTCTCCTTCGCTATCCAACACTTTCCCTACTGTTGCACTCATTGTAGTGGGAATAGTAAATAATTCCCCTCTGCTATCCAACACTTTCCCTACTGTTGCATTCATTGGAGTGGGAATAGTAAATTATTCCCCTCCGCTATCCAACCCTTTCCCTACTGTTGCACTCGCTGGAGTGGGAATAGTAATTTTTACCCCTACGCTATCCAACACTTTCGCTACTGTTGCACTCGCTGGAGTGGGAATAGTAATTTTTACCCCTACGCTATCCAACACTTTCTCTACTGGTGCACTCCCTGGAGTGGGAATAGTAAATGTATCCCCTACGCTATCCAACACTTTCCCTACTGTTGCACTCATTGGAGTGCGAATAGTAATTTTTACCTCTACGCTATCCAACACTTTCCCTACTGTTGCACTCACTGGAGTGGGAATAGTATTTTTTTCCTCTTCGCTATCCACCACTTTCCCTACTGTTGCACTCATTGGAGTGGGAATAGTAAATTATTCCCCTCCGCTATCCAACACTTTCCCTACTGTTGCATTCATTGGAGTGGGAATAGTAAATTATTCCCCTCCGCTATCCAACACTTTCCCTACTGTTGCACTCGCTGGAGTGGGAATAGTAATTTTTATCCCTCCGTTATCCAACACTTTCCCTACTGTTGCACTCGCTGGAGTGGGAATAGTAAATTATTCCTCTCCGCTATCCAACACTTTCCCTACTGTTGCACAAGCTGGAGTGGGAATAGTAATTTATTCACCTCCGCTATCCAACACTTTCTTTACTGTTGTACTCAATGTAGTGTAAAATGTAGTTTTAAAAATTAATAAATATTTTAATTTATAATATATATATATATATATATATTTTTTTTTAATGTTACAGGTGTATGTATATATATATATGTATTTATAATTTTTAATATATTTCTAATATTTTATAATTTATTAAAATAATTATTTCTTAATTATTATTAAGTAAATATATATATTATATTTTATCTATGTATGTTTAATTTATTTTTACATTACATTTATTACTTATAATTGTTAACATTTTCTAATAATTCTAAATATCTTTTTTTAAGTCATATGTAATATTTAATTTATTTTACATTATTTTTTATACATTTAAAAAAACGAAATTTTGTATTTCGATATTTTTAACAAAGATATTTTTTTACAATATTTTAGTACTTACCATTATGAAGATAGGATGTCGATATTTTTGACATCGATATTTATGTCCCGATATTTTGGGAACACGATATTCTGTCACTCGATATTTTGTCAGTGAACCGTACTGAACCATGCAGAGTTTCGTACTGCAGTTAAAGTACAAGGGTTCACTGTTGCATATTTATGTGCATTACGTAATTCTTGCTGCAAAGCAGTTGAAACCAAACTTTTAATGAATACTTCATAGTGCCATAAAGAGAACATTTCAAACAGTTCAGGTAATAAGTGATTAAACTATATTTTTTTTTTTGAGAATGTATATAGGAAGTGCTTGAGTGTTCAAGTGCTCACATGGTACAAATGAAAGTCCATTAGAAAAAAGCATACATACAGATCAAGACAACAAGCGAATGCAGGGCGTAAATAACTGCTGATTAAGAATTAACTTGCCTCATCTAAAGAGAAAGAAGGCTGGTCTGATTTCCTGTTGAGTTATTTAATGGGTCGTCATCAGAGAAAACAAGTTGAAGAGCATCAGACAGGTCTCTAGAGGGATGAAAAAATGTGTTTTTTATCATTAGAGTCATGGGATTAGGCATAAAAGTTGAAGGGTCCAACTGCATGGCAGTAATTTACTTAAGTTTGGAGATGAGTAGAAAAGGGCCAGAAATGATTTCTATTTTCTAACAGCATCAGGTAATACTGCTATGGACTGGAAGGACTTGAAGGAGTTCAGAATACTAGCAGGGGGCATATTTATTATAGATTTTGCGTCACCCTGTGCCATGCAAGGTGACGCAGTACGTGCAAAACCTACAATGAGATTTATCAAGCCACTCAGGCCACCCTGTGTGGCTTGGTACATCTAGTGCAACGCAAGGCAGTGCAAGTTGCTGCCTTGTGTTCAACTGCATGGTGAGGGCATTACATTGGGTGGAGCATGGGTGTTCCCGAGAGAACTTGGGCCCACTGAAACATTTCTAGTCAACCAGATGGTCTTTTTAGCTGCTTGAGAAGTAATAGGGAGAAAACAATCACAATTTAATCTCATTACAGTATAACTAATTTTGTTACACAATAACTCCTCAACAGCTGCCATTTTTGGTTCAGTAAGTTTTAATTATAGATACAAAAACAGATTGATATAAATCAATCTTAGTGTAACAGCGTAGACATAAAGGACCAATAGAATGAATCTGAATCTTGTAAAGATATTTACCCTATATAACAACAAGCATACAACTAATTTGATTATGACGATGCAAGTAATCAGGAAAAAGAACTAAATATTAAATTGCATCAATTGATTATTGAAAGAAAGCATGAGCATGCTATCTTCCCTACACTAACTTAAAAGGGACAGCCCTAAACTAAAACACATTTAATAGAATGAATAGTCGAAAGGTGTCATCTGACAGAGTCTTCAGCAGTAGAAACTCCATCCAAGAGTCATGTAGCATGAAGCCACCCAAGCAGAATATGAGGTCTGTGTCCCGGGAAACAGCCTTTACTATGCTGCTGTTTCCCCGCATGTTGTTACATCGCATGCGTTACAACCCATGCGATGTAACAACGCGTAGCCATTCCTACGCATGCCATTACATCGCATACGCTTTTACAACGCATGCAATGCAACAGCGATCCACATCATTGTGAGGAAACTGAGGCTCGTGCTGGGGGTAGTGTTTTAGGGTTTAGGGTAGTGTTGTGGTGTTTGTGTAGGGTAGGGTAGTGTTTTAGGGTTTAGGGTAGTGTCGGGGGGTCGTGCAGGGTAGTGTTTGAGTGTAGGGACCGGACTGGGGGAACGGGGAGGGTCGTGCTGGGGGTAGTGTTTTAGGGTTTAGGGTAGTGTTGTGGTGTTTGTGTAGTGTAGGGTAGTGTTTTAGGGTTTAGGGTAGTGTCGGGGGTCATGCAGGGTAGTGTTTGAGTGTAGAGACTGGACTGGGGGAAGGGGGAGGGTCGTGCTGGGGTAGTGTTTTAGGGTTTAGGGTAGTGCTGTGGTGTTTGTGTAGTGTAGGGTAGTGTTTTAGGATTTAGGGTAGTGTCGGGGGGTCGTGCAGGGCAGTGTTTGAGTGTAGGGACCGGACTGTGGGAAGGGGGAGGGTCGTGCTGGGGGTAGTGTTTTAGGGTTTAGGGTAGTGTTGTGGTGTTTGTGTAGTGTAGGGTAGTGTTTTAGGATTTAGGGTAGTGTCAGGGGGTCGTGCAGGGCAGTGTTTGAGTGTAGGGACCGGACTGGGGGTTGGGGGAGGGTCATGCTGGGGGGTAGTGTTTAGGGTTTAGGGTAGTGTTGTGGTGTTTGTGTAGGGTAGTGTTTTAGGGTTTAGGGTAGTGTCGGGGGTCATGCAGGGTAGTGTTAGGACTGGGGGTCGGGGGAGTGTCATTCAGGGATACTAAATTAGGGTTTAGGGTAGGGCAGGGTAGTGTCACTAACCTTGCATACTTTTACCATGAGCATACCTTTACCATGCATGCCTTTGCGTTGTAATGGCATGCGTGGTAAAAGTATGCGATGTAATGGCATGTTGTTGTAATGACAACGCGTAGTAATACCCGCGTTGTAACGGCACGTGTTGTATTACTACACGTTGTATTCCTGTATCCCGTGAAGTCCTAAGAGGTCGCTTTGTCCCTCACTAAGGGGCCTATTAGGATGGCGGGCGGATCGCCACCGCTGGCCCGGCGGTGGTGATCCGCCCGCCATCTGTTCCTGTTTTACCCCCGCTATATTAGTATGGCGAGGGGTACTGCGGCAGACGGAAAGACCGTCCGCCGCTTTTCCGCCGGTCGGCAATCGTTCCGATTGCCGGCCGGGCGGAAAAAGCCCATAACATGGTGGCGGTGCCCTGCAGGCACCTCCATCCATATTATGATGCCTGCGGTGGGAATGCCTTTCCATGGCAGAGACACCGCCATGGAAAGGCATGCGGGAAATTACTTTGGGGACCCATTGCGGGCCCCCGGGGGGGTGGCTGCACTGGGGGTACCATTGCCATGCACAAGGTGGCAGGCACCGTGCGGTGCCTGTCACGTTGTGCATGGCAATGCACAACATGGACTCAACATTGCGGCGGGTGCTGCTTACAGCACCGCCCGCCGCAATGTTAAAGTCGAGGATGAGCCCGCCAGTGTGGCGGGTGCATCCTAATTGGCCTGGCGGGACCGCCGCACCTCTGGCGGTCGGTCCCATTTTCCGTTTCCCGCCATCGTAATAGGGCCCTAAGTTACAGCATAAGATATTACTCTGCATTCAAGGTAACCACGTCATCATATCCAGTACCTTTCTATGATCCAAGCACAAATTGGCTATTGGCACCACCTTTCTCACATCAAGAAATTGCTACTTCATTCATCCTTGGCCATTCTTCTCCTTCTCCATGAGAACTCGCCTCCTTGCTCGTTACTGCGTTTCTCCTTGCCAAAATCCATCTTCTCATACCTTGCTATCTCACTAAAACAAAACCCTACTTTTGTAACTAACAAGGCTTTGTCTGCATCTGCAGTGGAAATAAAAATATGCAATCAAACTGTTATACTTGGCCCTTTTTACTTTTTACAGAACTTTTACTACATATCAGTCACCCCTAAGGTAGGCCCTAGCTAGCTCTATGGGCAGGGTGCGGTGTAGGTAAAAGGTAGGACATGTGCCTTAACTGTGTGGCATGTCCTGGTAGTGACAAACAGCCTATTTGGTTTCTCACTATTGTGAGGCTGCCCTCTCATAGGGATGCATTGGAGATTCCCTGATATGTGCTTCAGTAGTAATTCCTGACATGAGAGGAGTAGCATGATCAAGTTTGGTATGTTTGGAATAGTGGTGATAAATGCTGCGTATTGGTGTTCGCGGATTTATTATCACTATTTTAGAAATGCCACTTTTAGAAGTAGGCATTTCTGTTTGCTATGTGTCTTTGTGCCTGCCTGTTGTGTATTGACTGTCTGGCCTTGGAGTAACAGGGGCTGGGGAGGTGCAGTGGCTCCAGAGAGTCTGGATGAGTCCACGCTAGGCTGAATAGGCGTGGTCTGCATTTGGAGGGGTGGGAGGAGTAGCACCTGCACCTGAATAGGGCTGTGCCTGCCTTCCATAATGATGGCTCCGCCCCCTGTGGTGTGTCTGGGGCCAGGGCTTACACTTACAATGGGGAGTGTCGTGTACTTTTTAAGTGCCCCCAGAACTGGTTCAAACGGTGCCCAGGGCCCTGTACCAGGGCAGAACAAAGACTTGGTGCACTATAAATATTGGGGCTGTGACCCCATGTCTTCTGAGCTTGCTTGGGGCTGAGACACTGTGTGGGACCAGGAGGAACGGCCATGGAACTGGACTGAAGAAAGTGCTGACCGGATACCTTCTGGGGCTAGGGGAAGGACTACCACTCTGCCTAAAAGACTCCTTGTGCTGGCCTCCCTGGGGACACTTCGCTTGTGTGCCCCTGTGGTCCCCCATGGATTTGTGTCATGCCCGGAAGATTGTGCCTGTTGGCAACTTCCAGGGTTTTTTTACTTTTTAGAAGTCCCCAATGTGTTGGAGCAAACAGGATTACCCGGGGCCTTAATTGCGACAGGCCTCGTGTGCTCGTGATACCACTGGCAGCCTGTTCTGGGCTGAGCTTCCAACGGCTGTGATTTGCGCTCTGGAAAGGGAAGAAAGCGAGAATAGCCGCTGTCCGTGGAACGAGGGCAGCAGCACGACTAGCGTTGCCTAAAACTGAAGTACGGCCTGCCAACCTCCCTGGAGCATGAGGCCGCGGTCTAGTCAGCCCAGGAAAGACTTGTGTGTTCTGCCGTGAGTGAGCGTCGCCGATTGTTGCCTGGCAACCTGTGCGGCCACCAAGAGTCCAGCATCACGTCTGGAAGCAGCCAGGTCCAGCACCATAGTGAAGAGCGGGCCACCCTCCCTCCGTTACTCGAGCGGAGGGCTGCCCACAGCGGCCGAAGAAGTAGCAGAAGGGCTTTATCCTGCTGTGGGGTGGGCCCGGAGGTCTTTGGCAGAGAGGGGCCACCTCGCAGCTGAAAGTGGAGGAGCGGGTGAGTGGCGTGTAGAGCCAGCGAGCTCAGGCCCCGAGACGAGTGGCTGCACGAGACCCAGGAGGGGTCTCGCCACTGGACATGACTGCGCTGACCGTAGCAGCAGCCCCTTAGTGTGACTGTGGGCTGCACTCCTGCAATCCCATCCAGGACGCTGGGAGGGTCGGATCAAGCCTCCCTGCTGACTTAGCCCTATCTTGGGGACAACACGGGCTTCCCAGCAGTACAGTATTCCCAAGAGTTGGCGTGCCGCGCCTTGGGCCGGACTGGTGTGGCCTACAAATATGCGCTTGTGCGCTAATTGTGTTCCTAGCAATTGCCTAGTGGCAAGGTAATTGTGGACTACTGGGAATGTGGTCTATGAGTGTTATGTGCAGTAATGATGTTCATGCTAAAGAGGGGCATGATGTGTTATGGAATGTGCGCTGCTGCAGATGTTTAGGCATAAGGTGTTGTGCTAAGCGCAGTCAAAGCCAGTAGTTACTGGTTATCCTTACTGTAATGTGTTTTTACAGTGGCCCGATTGGCCAAGTGATTTGTGTAATTTGTGAAGTCATGACTAGTGCCAGTGGCACAGTCTAATATATGTGATTATGTTCTAATGTGTTTTTATGGATAATACAAAGGCTACTTTCATATAACCTTGTGTGGAGTTTATTTTGTGGTGTGCCTAGTCTGTCGCTGCTGTGTGAGTGTGTTGCGCAAACGCTTTACACATTGCCTCTGTGATAAGCCTGACTGCTCTGCCAAGCAACCAAGGGGATGAGCAGGGGTTATATTCAGCGTGTAACTCCCTTGCCCTGACTACAGTGGTGGTTTCTGCCTGGCTTTGGCGCATGCCCTACCCAACCTGAAATCCCATTTCTAACACAAACACATTCTGCATTCAAGGTAAACACGAACCAAATGTTAGACTGAAAATGTGAGCTTGTACTGAAACTATACTTGAGGCCTTAAAATCAAGATAGCTTAATGGTGCACAGGGTTGCAAATATGTGCACATTACTAAACACATAACAATGCAGTTTCTTAATAGATGAATACATTTGCAAAATATAAAGATGTTAACGAATCATATCACAACACATTATTGTAACTATATTTACTTACTACATTTTATAAACCTCCAAACATTTATCAGCATAAACACATCATTACATTAGGTTCACATGAAGCAGATTTATAAATGTTTCTTGTAAAATATTAATATGTAAGTGCTGCGAAAATCTCCATTAGTCACATTTCTAAGCACGCAAATTGTAAATCACATTAGTTTTTATGTGGAGTTCTTTATATATATGCAATACCCCATCATTTTCTTAGTGATATTAATAACACAGGATATATTCAAGTGCTGACTAGACATGATTATAATGCACTCCTACTGTATCTTGGGGTGGAATCAAAATTACGATGCTCCATTCCCATGAACACACCCATGTATTCTGATGAATTCCCAGGTTTAACAAGAGTGGTAGACCTGAGAATGCATCAGAATTATACGCCTCCCCATCAGAGGCGCAACAAGGAGAAGCAGTTTCCTTGTTCTACGTTTATTTCTCCTCACTGTTTACTCTTTCTACGTGTGCTGCATTATACAGCACACGTAGAAAGAGGAAAATGGCTCTTAGGATGGTTTTTGTGCAGGAAGATGGCCCTTCCTGCCCCAAAACAATCCTGCTTACAACACAGGCACCCTTGCTCCATGGTGCATGGGTGCCTGCGTTGGCGCTAGACAGCACATTGTGTGCCAGCACAGGGAAAAGACAGGAATGCAATGTACAATGTTAAGTGTGGAGCATCCTGCCCTTTCCCTATCACGCAGCGTAGCAAGGTGGCTTGCTGCGTTGTGCTACGTGATTTGTTAATAATGATGCCCCTCGATGTCTGGATTAGAACAACCATCTACTATCAACAAAAATGTAATAATACATAGTCTAATAATTGACAGGTAAGGGTACGTGGTACTAGCTACAAAAAAGCAATCATTTAGGTGTTCTACAAAAATGTATGGTAAAGGCACTTAAAAATGAAACTAAAGCATAGTCATTTTTTATCTGCAGATGGCACAAGAAAGAGGTAATGTATCCAGCACAGCACTGCGACCTGCATATAAGTGTATGATGGGTTGTTGTGGACCCGTAGGGCCATATTTATGAGCCCATTTGAGTCGCACTTGCTCCACACATCATGGTGCATGCGCAACTCAACTCAAAAATGAGATTTATGTAGCCACGATAGGCCTCTTTGCGTGATCGTGAGTCGCTTCATAAATTTGGAGTAAAGCAACGCAGTGCAAATCGCTGAGTTACATTACTCTGCCGTGGGAAGGCATTTCATGGGCGGTGCGTGTGTGATCCCATGCAAATTTCCATGGATTTTGACGCATTCCCAGATTTACCAGAACTGGTAAACATGGGAATGCGCCACAATGCTACGCCTTCCTAGGGGAGGCGCAACAATGAGAAATATCTTTATTTCACCTCGTTAGTGTTACTTCCTCTTTCTATGTGTGCTGCATTCTGCAGCACACATAGAAAGTAGAATATGCCTCTGGATTGTTTTAGTGCAGGAAGGTGCCTGTTCCTGCACAAAAATACTCCTGCATGCAACTGAGGCACCCTTGCACCATGTTTACAAACCCCTCATGCTGGTGCGTGCATCAACTCGCCTTGTGCTTCCAGTGTAGACGCCAACAGCACCTTCTGCTCCAGGTTCAGGGTAGCTTATAAGGCTGGCCCCTGTTTTTCATATGTCTTGTTTTATTTTTGAAGCAGGCTTTGGGATGCTGCAATTACGGACCTGCGCAGATCTATGAGCCGTCCCCTTTGAAGGCGGGTGCACTTCAAAGTTGCCTATATATCAGCTATTGCAGAAGGGACCGTACAACACTTCTACAACACCAATGCGCGCCTTTGACAGAACATTCAGTGCTCCTTGACTTTCATATGAATGCAGCGCGTGGAATCTCATGGCCACAGCTCTGCAAATCGAGATGATATTGCAGTCATATATGGACGGATTTTGTTTTAACTATTGGTTTTTTCTCTGTGGTTGAGTACTTTGGTATTTCAGCTCTCTATTTTATGTTTCTGACACATTTCACTTTTTTATGTCACAGATTTACGACTAGGGGTTGACGAAACAGTCAAGTATTGGAGCCCTGTTGTGCCACATGTGGATATTCTGCCTGTGGTCTATGCTCTGTGCTCGGCCGGACACCTGATGCTAATCAGATGTGCCTATCATGTTCCAGGTGGGGGGGAACACTTTGCCTCCCCACCTCCCCCACTTTCATCACAAGTCTTTATTGGACATTTCTGGCTGATGTTATTTATGAAAAAAGTGGTCTATGGGCATTGCTACAACTCTTAAGACTTCTCTCATAATGTCATGATGCTAATGTAAATTCTTCCAAATAAATATTGAGCACAATATACGTTGTCACATACAATACATTTTGTTTTAAAGCCTTATTAAGAATTTAACAGGTATGTTGCTCTACAGGGTTAAGGAGACGTTATGAATTTTCCGTTGATGACAATTATTTTAAATCGTTTAGTGTATGAACTGTTTAGACACCAAAAACATAAGCGGTACTTCCGGTTAGCTCGAATTACGTCATACCAATTGGAATCAGCTGCTTAATGCATCCTGTGCTTCAAACTGCAGTCGTTAAAAACAAGAATCTCGTTTTTATACATCAGCAGGTAATGACATGTTTTAAAGACAAAAAAAAACCCTATTAATCAACCGCAAATCGATAACACTGGCACTGAAATGTTAAACAATGACACTGGCATGCCTGCTACAGGAACGGCACCGGGTTTGCTTCGTTCTTAAAACCGTGGCTAACTGCCTCGGAATCGGAGGCATATTAAACACGTTTTTGCCAGGAAGTTAGACCACCTGCTTTTGTATATTCCCGTAATCCACAAACAGACTCCTGTTATACAAGTCTGAATTTTACAGTTTCTGGGCATTCTTAAACTTTATTAAATATGGGTGAAATTGACAGCTAGACATTCTTGCTCAACACAAGCCATCTATTTTCATGGATGCTTTACACAATGGCAGGCCTATTATATCCTAACTAGAGAAAACGTGTCCACGTCTAGTTTAGCGCTGGGGATCACGCAGCTGTGGTCGTCTCATAAAATCCAACCAGTGTTCATTGAGTCAGCTGCTCAGCGGCTACGAACCAGGAACACATTGTCTTTTGCAGTAAATGAGATAACACTGGAACTTATGCTCTGCACACGTCTCTATGGCTGGGTAATCAGCACTTGACAGCTTTCATATGTAGTATTTCAAAATGTTTTAATGCTTAAAAAGAATGAGTATTTATTACAATCCCTTGTGGGGTTTTTTTCTGGAGGATACCATTTTCCCTAGATAATTGTTTCTAGGGCAAAGCTCTTCAAACTTTTTTGCTCTGCACCCACCACCCCCAAAATATATTTGGAAGTCGGACCCCCCTCCAAAACGTTATGGAAAGTCTTGGGGTAGTGGGAGGGGTAGGGCTGAGTGCAGGGGGGTTGGGCTTATGAGACAAAATCTGGGGCATTTTTTCAGTAGCTCATACTCCACACTAAATGCGAGGCATATAAAAGAGCAAACACAGAAAAAAACTGAACTAGACAAAAAACACTACTCCAATTAATTCAGGTCCTCATGCTCTTGGGTCCCAATGCAACTGCACCTCCTGCACTAATGATAGCTGCGGCCCTGAATAGTAGGCTATCCCCTCTGCCTCTTTCACCACTTCCCCACCACATCTGCCCATCAATCCATCCTTGAAACAGATTGTCTGTCGCTTTCAGTAAAAATGAGCGCCCATGTGTGGCCCACCTCATCCCTAATGCTCTCCCCATGTCTTATTGTAAAGTAAGACAGTCTTAAGCGTGATGCAGAGGGCCCTTCGCACTCCTGGGACCCAGTGCCACTTTGCTTGCTTCACTAATGAGACCTACGCTTGCAAAGCGGGAAGTCTTCTCTGCCGCTTTTTAAAGTCCTCCTTCCATCCTCCTTTTTGCCATCTCCCTAAAGCCTAATGCTAAGGTGTCTCCTCTTCTCCAATTATCCCCTCTCTTAGGCTATTGGTCCGATGCCCAAAACAACACTGGCACAGCAAGGGTGCACTGAGCCCTAATGCAAGAAAGGAATGAGTAAAATAGACATAGGGGCCCATTCCGATCTCGGCCGGTAGTGCTCCGAATCCGGAGCCCTGTTTCCCGACCGAATCGTACGCGGGTCCGGCCGAGCGAGTACGATGCAGGCACCTGCGAAATCTCCGACCGACTCGAACGCGGCTCCAACACGCTCCGACCGACTCGCATGGACACGACTCGCACCGCGCTATGGAGACGTTTCCCGGCCGGGTAAGTACGATGCGCGCCGCGACCACTCCGATCGACTCGCGCCCGTCCGGCTCGAAAAAGCTGTCGGAGCCGGACTTTGGGGGTCCGCGTCGGACCCCCTGTACACGTAGGCGCGCGAAGTCGCACACAGGGGACCCATGGGTCCCCCCCACCTGTGCATGTACGCCGCGATGCGCATGGACGCGTACACGCTGTAGGGGGTGCCCTTGACCGCCTCGCACCCATTCAGTCAATGGGAGCCCGCGTACGCGTCGTACGACAGGCTCCCATTGACTTCAATGGGAGTCCGACCGAATCGAGTCCGATAGCATGCGAACGCATCGTACTCATTCGGTCGGACTGCTAGGGTCCGATTCGGTCGGAATTCTCTCCGGGTCCGGCTCGGTCGGAGAGAATTCCGGCCCGAATCGGAATTGGCCCCATAATAGGAGTTTAGTTGGACCGTCACACCCCTGGGTCCTGGTGCTACTGCAGCACCACTGACGCCTACTTTTATGCCCATTCCACTGGCCATTATTTCTAGGCCTGAGACTCAAAGCAGGCTGTCAGCCCCTTTGTTTCGAAAAAAGGGGAAATAGCCCCCCTTGCTTGTAATATGGGCCCCAATGCTAACAAGGAAAATGGTTTCCCACCCCTTTGTGGTAGTACTACACCCATTATTGGGGTGCATTGGCCCTCACACCATTGTCCCTGTGCACCTGCTGCACTAATGGTAGTGATGGCCTACAGGGTATCTATGTGAGAAAGGGGGGGAGCTGTCTCATTTATAAACATAAAAATTAAATTACACATAGTACTGCCTCCTCTGAGCTATCTCTTTGATGCTATCCATGGATTTCCCTCCTTTCCTCTTTCTCCTGGGCCACTACCCTGAAACCCCAGGTGTCCAGATGATCAGGCCACTTTTGGCCTCCTCCCTTCCACCCTCTCCACTCACCTGAAAGGACATCTGCATGTAAGAGGCCAAAGTTGACAGGGTGTATGAGTACTAAGGTGCCTATGTGTTTTTAATTTTACCAAAACTGTTCCCATATTTATTGTTAAAAGCAACCATCCCCGATTTATTAATGGGAACCTGCAGGTACCTCGATGTGAGAGTTAAAGAGCGGGTCTAAGTGAATTAATTTATGGTGTCACTTGAAGCATCATAATGACAACAAGTTATTACTTTCTAGAAGTAATGTATGGATGCTGAGGTTTGGAAAGTGCAGTTTTAATGGACTTATAAGAAATGCCTGAACTAGGTACAATCTGGTTAGCTATTACTAATATGCATTTTTTAAAGCACGTGCAATTATGTGATTCTGCAGCTGCTGCATTTTTGTCATAATTATGGGTTTGCCGCATTTGGCACATAATCCACCACCTACAGTATAACGTGAAAATGTTAACATTTTGTTTCTAGCTCAAATGGAGAAAACGTTACTAAAAATGTAGTGACGTGTTTGCTCGAAGTGGAAGCCCTTCGCAAAGGGTTACTGATCATCTTTCAGTAGCTTATTTCTGCATTTGGTTGTTAAATTGGTGAAATATTTGCCCAGATAGTACTACCATGTGAAAAATGTCAAAATAATGAAGTAATACTACAAAAAATGTGCTGCATTATACCGCATAATTTGCATTTTCTTGTCGCAGAATTTAGTAAACCTGCCACATAATTTGGTGCTCTCCTGCCACATGATTCCAGTGGCCCTGACCACATACACGAAATCATTGTGTGTCAGCCTATTTTATGCAGTGTGTAATACAATTTTAGAATAATGCCTTACATTTTCACATTGCTTTCTGTTGCATGCTGGAATCTTATAGCACTATAAATGCACAAGTCACTATTATGCACTGCACCAACCAGGATTCAGTTCTGTGACTCTCTGGTCTTACATACATACATAGGCATTGATCACATTAACCAAGTTTCATAATGTGAACGAGCACAATTGCCATCAATTAGTTTCATGTGCATTTATTTTACACCTTATTTTACACTTTTAGATGTGTTCATTATTTTAAATGCAGTTGCTATGAACGTGAAAATACAACAAAATACTTATAGAAAAAGTGTTGTTTTTAGCCAAGCTGTTGACCTTGCCATCACAGGGCTCAGGATCAGAGCTGCCTTACATTTTTATGCACTTCAACTGTCATGTAAATGAAGATAGCCTGGAAACGCTAAAAATAAACAAAGCCGTGCTTCCAGGCCATCTTCATTCACAAGTAGTTACTGAGACCCCCTGGAGAACGCCGCCATGCACCCCCAGGGGGGTTGCACCCCAAGTTTGAAGACCTCTGTTCTAGGGGGTGGGAGTTCTCTAGACAAATATTATCCTACATAGCTTTCATCAGTATTGTTCCACATCGTGTTCCCAACTCCTAAAGTATTTACATTCTGATGTTTTTAGCCAGCAAAGGTTTGCCACAAGGGTCTCAAGATAAACATATATGTAAGGTATTATAGATTATAGTCATAGAATTATTTACAATTTCATAGAAATTAAATTAATTGAATCGAGGTCTATGGTAACGAGGGTCGAACTGGGAAAGAAAAGAAAGCCAGGCACCAAAATAAAAGTGGTCCACATTAGTTAATCATAAAGCCAAAAAAGTGATACACGTGTTCCAAATTGGGGCATGTAAGAATGTCATCCTTTTTACCCTGATCACCCTCCATTTTTGGAGTAATGCTTGTTTTTACTGGCTCTGAAAGTGCCCTGGGCCCTGCTAACCAGGCCCAGGACCAGTGTTCTATCCTCTAGAGGGATATGCTGATTGATATAATTCTAATTGTTAAGGACAGCCTACTTGTAAGTCCCTAGTACATGGTAAGGTATGTAGGTTTAGAGGCCCAGTAGATTTAATGTACTTAAGTGCGCATTGCTGTGGTGCCTACTGTCATTTTAAAAGCCAGCCCTGCCTTGCAGACTGCTTTTACAATAAAACTATAACCAAATTTGTCTTTGGAATTAAAGATACTTCCAAAGTCTTAAACTGCGTTATTTCTACATATAAGTCACACCTAAGTCAACCCTAGGTGCCGCAGGGGTAGGCAAGCACCACAACTTCAACAGAAGCAATGCAAGTCACCACAAAGCCTTGCCACACAGCTTCATCGGAGCTTACGTGGTGTAGCGCGACACAACTCGACGCAGGATCTCGCATTGCAGCTCCTCGGACTGACGCCGGATGGCGTGAAACCTCGCAAAGTAATGGTGCACAGATCACAGAACAAATTAAGGTACAATACTCAGCGGGCCTAACTTGGTTCTATACCTGAATTGTGCTCCATCGCAGTTGGCACTTGTTACTCTGCTGGTCCAGCACGGCCAGATACCCTCAGTTGACACTTTGCTAATTTTGGCATCATATTTACCTAAATCTTTAGAAATACATATCTCTGGTTCATTACATTGCATTCTTGTTGTTTTGTTATCATTTTAAAGATAAAAATATTTCCTATTTTTATAAATTGGTGTTGGATTTTTGTGTTGTGTCTTTTACTTATTGACTGTTTTGGTAATGATTTATGCCTGTCTCCTAGGTTACACCTGACTGCTTGCTTGCCAAGCTACCAAGGGTTGAGTAAGGATTAATCTACTAAGGCTTGACTGGACCTATTAATGATTGTAGTATTATTACTAGGTGAGGGTGAATACCCCCACCTACCAATAACCCCTGTCCTACAGGGTAGGTTTGAACATGCACACACTGTACAAATGTCTTGTATGGTATGGAAGCCTGGATTTCAGCTAGCTGCAGGCAATGTTTGTTTTAATATCATGGACATTAACAATAAAAAATGGCCAAGCACACTATAAAACAGGCCCACAAACAACCAAAGAAACAGCCCACACATTGACCTGTCCGACCAGCCCACCGGGCACTGCCTAATTGCCCTACAGGCCAGTCCAATCCTGATGGTAACAGTTCAATAATTTTTTTAATTTAGCATACATGGTTCAGGACAATAGTGAGGGCTGACATGAGGGTTAAGATGAGGATACTCATTTAATTGTAGTCTAACAAATGTGTATTCAATTAAGGTATGTGGTTAGGTTTGCATTCCCCATGAAACTGTAATTTTATTTTTCTATTACTTTGCTTTTTAAGAGTCGGGCCGGGGTTGGCAAAAATGTTAGGTTAAGGTTAGTAAATCATTATTTAATTTAATGGAAATACAATTAGTTATGCTTCTTTATTTCATAAAAAGTTCGTTTAAATGAATTAAAGGTTAGAAATAATAACTGTTAGGGTTGTAGTTTTGTGTTAGGATTACGATTTTGGTTAAATGTAATTAAATTATGTAACTTAATATACTTAAATAGAGTTGATTTTACTTTAATCAGCTCCCTGTACACTTACAGACCATATACTAAGTTCATAGTGGTAAAAAATTACATTTGAAGCTTGCATTGCCATTGTATTTGCAGTCAAAGCAGTGCCACCTAAGTTGGGGTACCTCAATCAATCAATCAATCAATCACAGAATTTGTAGAGCGCACTACTTACCCGCGAGGGTCTCAAGGCGCTGGGGAGAGGGAAGGGGGGGGGATGCTGCTACTGGTCGAACAGCCAGGTCTTGAGTAGCCTCCTGAAGGTCAGCAGGTCTTGGGTCTGTCGTAGGCTTAGTGGAAGGGTGTTCCAGGTCTTGGCGGCGAGGTGTGAGAAGGATCTGCCGCCGGTGGTTGTTCTTCGAATGCGAGGGACGGTGGCGAGGGAGAGGTCGGCGGAGCGGAGCTGGCGGTTGGGGACGTAGAAGAAGAGTCGTCTGTTGATGTAGGCTGGGCCAGTTTTGTGGAGTGCCTTGTGTGCGTGGATGAGGAGTTTGAAGGTGATCCTCCTGTCGACGGGGAGCCAGTGCAGGTTCCTCAAGTGGGGGTGATGTGCCTGTGGCGTGGTACGTCGAGGATCAGTCGTGCGGAGGCGTTTTGTATGCGTTGCAGTCGCTTGATGAGCTTGGCCGGGGCTCCCGCGTAGAGGGCGTTCCCATAGTCCAGTCTGCTACTGACGAGGGCCTGGGTGACTGTTCTTCTTGTGTCTGTCGGGATCCACCTGTAGATCTTGCGAAGCATGCGGAGGGTGTTGAAGCAGGAGGAGGAGACTGCGTTGACTTGCTTGGCCATGGAGAGCGTTGAGTCGAGGATGACTCCCAGGTTGCGTGCGTGGTCGGTGGGTGTCGGGGCTGCTCCCAGCGTCGTTGGCCACCAGGAGTCGTCCCAGGCTGAGGGGTTGGAGCCGAGGATGAGGACCTCCGTTTTGTCCGTGTTCAGCTTTAGTCGGCTGATCTTCATCCAATCGGCGACGGCCTTCATTCCTTCATGGAGATTGGCTTTGGCGGCGAGGGGTCCTTGGTGAGGGAGAGGATCAGTTGAGTGTCGTCGGCGTAGGAGATAATGTTGAGGTCGTGTTGTCTGGCGATGCGTGCGAGCGGGGCCATGTAGATGTTGAACAGTGTTGGGCTGAGGGACGATCCCTGGGGTACGCCGCAGATGATCTCGGAGGCTTCGGATCGGAAAGGTGGGAGGCGGACTCTCTGGGTTCTGCCGTCGAGGAAGGAGGTGGTCCATTCCAGGGCCTTGTCTCGGATCCCTGCGTCGTGGAGGCGTGCGCGTAGAGTGCGGTGGCAGACAGTGTCGAAGGCGGCGGAGAGGTCCAGCAGGATGAGGGCTGCGGTCTCACCATTGTCCAGCAGGATCCTGATGTCGTCGGTGGCGGCGATGAGGGCAGTCTCAGTGCTGTGGTTGCTGCGGAACCCTGATTGGGATGGGTCCAGGATGCTGTTTTCTTCGAGGTATCGGGTTAGCTGTTTGTTGACGATCTTCTCGATGACCTTGGCTGGGAACGGAAGCAGAGAGATGGGCCGGAAGTTCTTGAGGTCTCTCGGGTCCGCCTTGGGTTTTTTGAGTAGGGCGTTGATCTCTGCGTGTTTCCAGCTCTCTGGGAAGGTTGCGGTCTCGAAGGAGAGGTTGATGATGTTGCACAGGTGGGGTGCGATGGAGCTGCTGGCTTTGTTGAAGATGTGGTGCGGGAAAGGGTCTGACGGGGAGCCGGAGTGTATTGTGCTCATGGTCTTGATGGTGTCCTCGATGTTCACGCTGGCCCAGGCTGGCAGGGGGTCGTGGTCGATGGTGTGTGGCGGGTCTGGTGCATCGATCTTAGTTGGGGTTGTCTGGGTGTTGAAGCTGTCGTGGATGTCGGCGATCTTGCGGTGAAAGAAGGTGGCGAGGGAATCGCACAGGGGTTGCGACGGCGGGATGTCGTTGGTGTTGGAGCTGGGATTGGAGAGTTCCTTCACGATGTTGAAAAGCTCCTTGCTGTTGTGTGCGTTGTTGTCGAGGCGGTCTTTGAAGGAGATTCTCTTGGCGGACCTGATGAGGTGGTGGTGGTTACGGATGGCGTCTTTGTGGGCTGTGTGGCTGTCCGGTGTCTTATCACTGTGCCATTTCTTCTCTAGTTTCAGGCAGGTACGCCTAGAGTTAATGGGTATCAGTGCCATGTGATACAACATTTACAGCTCCCTCACTGTTTTGTTTTAGAAATACATGGATGGCTAATAGATAGGTGAACTTGAACCTGGAATAGGAAAAAATGTCTGCCTATTTAGCACTGCTTTTAAAGTCTGTATATAGAAGCTCAGTGCTCTGAAAAATGAATCAAACTAATCTAAGCCAAGCTGAGCCAGATTTCAAATGCACGTCTTTCATAATGATTGTACCAATTATCCCTAGATGCAAAGATCTAGCTTGCCAATTTCTTCAGTCACCATAAAATATATCTGCAGATTTAACTTCTGACATATTCTGTATTTGACTTACTTTGGTAGTATCACTTACATCTCAATGAATGCTATTGTGTTTTAATTAAAACTATACTCTGTACCTGTTCATTCTCAAACACCAAAGAGCCAGTATATAATTTATACAATATATGACAAGAAAACATGCCTCATCCTTTCTAAAGGAAGGAATATGAAAATAAATGAAATAAATAAATAAATATTACTGATGTGAGAAACTGGGTTGTTTGTTCACTGGGGTGTTAGCCCTGGTCAAGCAGCAATCACAATCCTCATCAGGGAAAGGCACAAGCCAACCCTACATTTACCTGTGTTCAGCCCTTAGGTAGCTCTGTCACAAAGCAGTCATTCTTAAGTTAGAGGCAATGTGTAGAGCATATGTGAAACACTTCCAACAGCAATAAAGTGAAAAACACCGCACAAAAAGGATCCCACACCAATTTTGAAAAATAGACCAAATTTCATGAATAAAATAATACCAAAACAACAGAAAACCAATAAGTAGAACCGGCTTTCTGAATTTTCAAATATTTTAGCAAAAATAGCACCAAAAAAAAAGTGCCAACTTGGGACATCTGGTTGTGCTGGATTGGTTCAAGTCACATTTTCAGGCCAACTGCGATGGAGCGCAGGTTGGCTACAGTCGCCAGGTTAGGTCCACTGAAGGTTTACCTTCTCAAATCTGTGCCAAGATTCCCATTCACGGTGGAAGGGGCTACAAGGAGCACGGAGGGCATCGCGGGAGGCTGTGAGCATCACACAAAGAGCTTAACAGGCGTTGCGGGAGGCATTGTTGGAGCTTCGTGTTGGCGGTCACAGTGGCAGTCGATGCTGTAGTGTCAAGAGTCCTTATGACAGAGCTTTGTGCTGAATCGCGGTGTGAGCAGCAAGGCCCTGGTGCAAATGGGTCCATTCGCAGCTCCAAAGAGCCCAAAAGCTTGATTGCAGCTCACTGAGCCACACCGAGGTTCCAGGACCTGAGGTACACCACTTGGGGGTCAGGAACTCTCTTCAGCTGGGTTCAGGTGCTGGTGCAGGATGTTGGAGAGCCTTTAATGTCCCTGAGGCTCAGATCAAGAGACCAGCAGACTAGCCCTTGGAGTCATTCTGATATCCTGGGTTTAAGATAAAGTAGCAGATCCAGTTCTTTCTCCTCCGGCAAGAGGGCAGCAGGAAGCAGGTCAGCACAGCAGGGCAGCAGTTCCTTTGGAACAGCAGTCTAGAGGAGTGGCAGTCCTTTCAGCAGCACAATAGTCCTTCTTCCTGGCAGAGCATCCACAGGTCCAGAAGTGGACTGAATAGTTGGTGTCTGAGATCAAGTATTTATACACAGTTGTGCGTTTGAAGTGGGGAGTAGCTTCTAAAGACATGCCTTTGAAGTGCATAGATGCCCTGGCAATCTGGCCCTGGCTCCAGACTAACTAGAGAGGGTATGCAGCCCTCTGTGTGGAGAAAGGGCACAGCCTATTCAATTGTAAGTTGGGCAGGGCCCAACACCTTTCTGCCATTCTGCCAGTTATGGCCCATCCAGTCACACCTAAGCTCCCCATATGTGTGGCTGTCTAGGAGGAATACACAAAGCCCAACGGCAACCCACACCCAGTCATGTGACCCAGAGACAGGCTGTAGACACCAAATGACTAAGGCAAGACAATTGTAACGTAAAATCCAACTTCACCATAAGTTAGGAATTTTCTTAACAATTCCAGAGACACCAAACACAAACTGGTTACCTGTTCCCATTTGGAAGTTACACTTATAAAATGTAATAAGGTAACTCCAATATTATTTTATGGGAGAGGTAGGCCTTGCCATAGAGAAAAATGACGTCATTAGTTTTTCACTACCAGGAAAAGCAAAACTTAAAATTACACGTGCTACGTTTTAAATACACTATACCCTGCCATCTGCGCTGTCCAGGGTCTACCCTAGGGGTGATTTATATGTATTAAAAAGGAAGATTTGGGCCTGGCAAAAGGTGTTTTTTTGCCAGGTCTACATGGCAGTTTAAAACTACACACACAGGTCCTGCAATGGCATGCCTGAGACATGTTTAAAGTGTTACGTAAGTAGGTGGCACAATCAGTGTTGCAGACCCACTAGTAGCATTTAATTTACAGGCCCTGGGCACAGGTAGTTCCAGTTTACTAGGGACTTACAAGTAAATTAAATATGCCAATTGTGTATAAGCCAATATAACATGTTTTAAGGAGAGAGCAGAAGCACTTTAGCACTGGTTAGCAGTGGTAAAGTGAAAAGAGTTCAACAAAAATGAATTTAGCAAAAACTAGGAAGAGGAAGGCAAAGAGTCTGGGGCTGACCCTGCAGAAAGGGCCAAGTCCAATAACTGGTATGACCAGTAAGTGGGAATAACTGCACAATATGTCATGGCATCTCAATAGTAGGCCTTGGTTTATGATTATTGTGTCCATGTTTCCCATTAAACATTTTGGTAAGAGATTTTAGAACTCCCCACAACTAACCCATATGCATTTTCAATTGGTGTGCTGTCTTAGAAAAAAAGAATTGTGATGTACTTTCAATTTAAACACCTCAAACATTCTATTGCTATTTCCTCTTCTAAGACCTAACAAACAATGATCCGTGGCTAAATTGGCCAGCCAGCCAGGCACACTGGAATGGCAATAGAAGGCTGCATGCTCATGGGTACTATCTGGCCTGACGTGCTGCTTTGATTCTGCTCTGGAAGTGCCCAAGAACCCATTTTAGTCACCGCTGAAGGACGAGGCCCTCTAGGGCCACGCGGGTTACTTATAGCCTCCTGTTATGCCTTCCCCAAAATGAAGACTCGGTCGGCCAGTAGAGAATATAAGTTGCATTTATTCAGCATATACTCTGCAGAGGAGCCCAGTCAGACCTTCACCCTAAGATGTCTGTCGAGGGGACTGGCACCCCAGGGTATGCTAATACATAATAAACCCTTCTGAAGACTTCGGACACGCCTCTGATGGAAAAGTACCGGCTTGAGCCGGGCATGAACAAAGGAGGTACTCAAAGATGGGCTTGCACCTGCCAGCGGGGTGCACTATCAGTACTTCAAGGCCACTGTGTCGAGTCTCAGCGTCTCCTAACGTGGGAGCAGAACTACATGTAGAGATTGAAATGTGCAAACAGAATAGCAGTTGATTAGCAAGTCGAGTTACAGCCTTGGACAAGTGAAAATAATAACGAAATACAGTTTTCTGCCGAGGCAAGCGAGTTAGGGAAGTAAGGCCTACTGTGAGCACAGCCCAAGCAGTCTTCTAGTGATTACGAAATACAAAATGGACTCACACGGGCTAACTAAAACCTACATGCAGCAACGATAACTCAGTGGGTTGCATAACGTAAATACAAATAGCATCTATTTTAGCCACACATTGCTAACCTAACATAACATAACATAACAAGTGAATTATGGGAAAGGGAAGTTCAAATCTAACAGACCCTCCTTTTAGCATGGGTGGCTAAAAGCTTTTTTGCTATCCGGCAGGTTCTTTACAATTCTAAGGGGGAAAGAGATACTACTTAACCATCCATCAGTCAAGGTGAAAATGAAGCAAATGCGAGCATCAAAGAAATGTTACTCAATATTCGAATATCCCTTTGTCTATTAACATTATCGACTGAATTTCCTGCATCATCATGGGAGAGCACTTATTGTCGCATTTGGGCAACAGAACACTAGGAGTGAGTTTGCTTATGCAATAGGTGCAGCAGGCTGGGAGACAGTTTATGCATAGACAACATGTGAAGATAACCCCTGTAATGGCTATCAGGACACAAAGTATCTTCCAACCCCATGACGTCAATAGACCCCAGAACCATCCCGAAAGGGACCATGTGCCATTGTCTTCGTGAATTTCGGAGGCCAGTCTGTGGAATTTATGTATTGCAGAGTATACAGTCAGGGCACTGTCAGGTATGTAAACACAGCAACTGCTACCGATGATACGGCAGGCTCCACCCCTGCCAGCTAAGATAACATCTAAAACCATCCTGTTTTGAAGCGAGACAAGTCTCGTAGCCTGGAGCTCAACTGTAATATTGGTCAGTATACCTGCAGTGGTATTAATGACTCCCTCAACTACTCTGGCTATACGTCGAATATTGCGGGCATTGAACATGGGACCCCAGAACGGCATGAGACCCTTCATTATGTCAGTAAACTGCTGCAAAGAAGTATCTGTCTGGTCAATATCGTCTGCATTGACAACCCTCTTAACTTGGAAAACTGGGGCATCCCTACGCTGTAGGCGATGGTTTCTGTGATAGTTGGAAGGCGCTATATAAACTGGGGGAAGAAGGTAAGAGAGGTAACATTGCCCGGACCATCCCTCAGGCAGCCACACATAACCACGATCACCACAAACGAAATAAACATTGGATGGTGGGATCAATGGTGGACTCTTAGGCATTCGCAATATGGAGGTGGCTTTGCATCTACTGTTCCCTACCTCTACATCTCCCGTCCCTTGAACACAAAAGGGAACTGGTACATCCAACACTGCCAGGGGTATAGGCTTATCTTCAGTGACATTGCGGGCCTGGAAGGATTGGTAATATTCAGATATGTTGAACTGCGAGAACCTATCTTTGTCCACCCCTGTTCTGTTTGTCTTTCTACCCCCGTTTGCCGCTCTGAGGCAGGAACTCAAGAACACTCGATCAAATCGTCTATCTCCAGGGGAAACACCATGTGGAGATCTATGCTGAGGATACACATTCATTGTCAGAGAACGGGAACTGGTGCTCCTGTGTTCCAAAGAGTCAGACTGGGAGAATTAGCGGATCAAACTAAGCAAGGTGAACCAACCCTCACAGCTATCAACATAGGACAGAGGCATAGGCAGCAAATTCTCACTTTAATGCGTAACCGAAAGTAACAACCCACACACCCAACATTTTGTTGTGTTAACAACAGCATGCGTCTGATGCAACGTCTGGATAAAAACATTATCTTTATATGACTTCCGGTGTTCTTCTTTGTTTGGTGCCAAAGTGCCAATAATATGTTCAGGAGGTGTCGGTGTAGTACTCATCCAAGCATGTACAGGATATTTCTCTTCTAGGAGAACAGCACCCCAAATACCAATAGCAGAGAAAGCAAAATTATTATCACAAACACTATTTTAGTCTTGGGGGACCAGGAGGACCAAACGGGGCCATGTGGAGTAGGACGGGGAGCTGCAAAGGGCTGCTCCTCATCAGGAATGGGACGACCAAAGGCATACATTTTTAGAAAGTACTTTTAGGAATTGGGGCCACAATACAACCAGCCAGAGGGGTATTCTTCTTTCCTGTGTCCGTCTGGAGCCTCACAGGCAGGCTCCTATCATTCATCAAAACACTCCCACGGTGGAGCTGCACAACCACAGCCCTTACTGAAAAACAATTGCGGCCCTTACTGAGAACTGTTCTTCTTCTTTCAGGATAGGGCAACCTCCCTCCAGGGCAAATACCCTCAGCGATCCTGTCCAGTGTTCAGGACAGTGCACCGGTGTCCTTCTTTCATCTAAAGCAGGCACCAGAGACACAGTACCTGTCCCCTATGCTCAAGTTCTTCCCTAACTCCTGTATTGCCCTGCCGGTGCACTGTCTTTCCGTCAGGGCCGCAGATTGTACCTGGTACGCCAAGGCTCCTCTTGATCAACAAACAGGGGCAAGGACTCAGATTCAGTTGGGGATTGGGACTCAGGGGTCTTTTTGCCAGGAGCTGGAGCTTCCGGGCAGCCCTTATCTCAGGGGGAATTGCCTCGAATAAAACCTCGTCACTCTCCTTGTCGGTCTGCGCCCCTCTCAGTTGGGCATCAGAGAAAGGAACAAAGCGGGGGACCAGATCGCCTTCCTGGTCGGCAATCCCGTCCCGCACCCAGGAATCGTATGGAAGCGGAAGAGGCACCTTCTTAACGTGTGAAGCATGGACCCAGTGCTTCTGTCCATCCACTTTAACAGCTGTCCGAGTGGCCAGTAACACCTGGGCAGGACCTCTCCACCTCGGCTCCAAACAGGATTTGCGCTGAAACTGCAGTATCATTACGAAATCCCCAGACTGGATTTGATGTCCGGGGCCCTCTGGCACTGGTTGTAGAGCGGCATGGATCTGTTGGTGAGCAGAACGGATGTCTTTAGACAGAGCATACAAATGATCAATCAAAAGAGGGTACTCTATCTCAGAAAAACGCTTGGGTCTTGGGACGCCCCATACATTGGCAGGAAGCCCGAAGACCACCTCGTAGGGTGATAATCCTGTTCTGGAGTGTGCAGTCACTCTTGTAGACAATAGTGCCAGAGGCAGCGCATCTGGCCATTTCAATCCTGTACTTTCATGCATTTTCGCTAACTTCAATTTGACTGTGCCGTTGTACTTTTCCACAAGGCCCGCTGATTGGGGGTGGTTCGCTGCATGGAATTTCTGCGTAATCTGCAGGCCCTTACACACCACATCAATGACTTTAGCATTGAAATGGCTCCCATTGTCACTCCAGATCACACGTGGCAATCCGTAGCGTGGGAAGTACTCCTTTAGAAGTGCCTTCGCTGTTGCTACAGCCGTATTCTCTTTAGTTGGGAATGCCTCAATCCACTTACTGAACGCACAAACTACCACTAGTACATATTTCATGTTATTTACTCATTCCATTTCGATGAAATCCTTCTGGAGAACCTCGAAAGGGAAGGAAGGTGGTGCAAAATTACCAGCAGGTGTAGGGGTGCCCTTCCTAGGATTGTGCTTTAGGCAAATAATACCGTTCTTCACCAGGTGTGCGGCAACCTTAGGGATATTCTCATTCTGCCATACTGGGTCTAATAGCCTACATATTCCCTTGGCACTAATGTGCGCCCGGCCATGGGCCATGGTGACTACAGGGAAGACAAATGCATTCGGCAGCAACCATCTCCTTTTATCTGACAAATCAGTCCAACACCCATCCTCGTCCAAACGTCCTGTCCTCTCCTCTCCTCCCACATTTCCAATTCGTCTACAGTCGCCTCTCTCTGTATTTCCTTCACGCTTTCCACCATATCCTCAAACATCCTACTGTCTGAACCCATCTAGCAGGACCTGCTAAAAACATTTTATTCATCTTTGATCTAGCTGCCTCCTTAGCCGTTTGGTCCGCAAATGCATTACCCTTTCCAACATCATCTACAACAGCCTTATGGGCACTGCATTTGACTATGGCCAGCTTATCAGAAAGCATCAATGCTGATAACAATCTAAGTATTATCGGACCATGTTGTATCCTTTGCCCATGGGATGTCAGGAACCCTCTCTCTGCCCAGAGGCGCCCAAAATTATGTGCCACCCCAAAAGCGTACTGGCTGTCAGTGTAAACAGTAACAGCCAGTCCTTCACTCAGTTCACAGGCCCTCAGAAGGGCAACTAACTCGGCAGCTTGGGCTGACTGGTATGGGATACGGGATGTTTCAACTACGGTATGTAATGTGGTGATTACATAGGCTGCAGTAGTAGTGCCATCCGGCAGTTTGAAATAAGAGCCATCGACATATAGTTCCCCTTGGGGGTCAGATAGGGGAACATCAGTCAGGTCTACTCGTCCCTTCGTTTCCTCTTCAGTCCGAAACAAACAATCATGGACATCATTGTCCTTTTCTTCCAAAGGGAGGGGTAGTAATGTGGCTGGATTCAAAGTAGCGCATCTTTTAATGGTAACGTGCGGAGCAAATAGGGTCAGTTCATATCCAGTGTGAGGTGCTGCGTCTTTGTCTTGTTCAAAAGCGTGTCCACAGCATGAGGTACCATAACTGTGAGGTCAGTATCAAGAACGAGCCCTGCCGAATGCCTGATAGAAACCGCTGCCGCCGCAGCAGCTCTCAAACAGCTCGGGAGCGCTCTGGCGACATTATCCAAAATGGCAGAAAAGTAAGCGCATGGTCTCTGCTTACCACCGAAACCCTGTGTTAGTACCGAAAGCACGCAATCGTCGGCCTCATGTACATAGAGCACAAAAGGCTTCTGGTAGTCAGGAGTACCAAGCCCTTGGAGCTTTCAAATTCGCACGGACTCTTTACTGCCAGACTCTATTACGTACCGGCAATTCTTGCCGGACTTCACAAACCGCTTGATATTATCTATATCCTATTTATACAGGCTCCTTTTTATTACGAGATGACTTGATTCTATACATACGCTAAGTAGCCTTGTCCTGTTGGCCTGCCATCTACAGATTTTTATAGATCCCGTTTCCCCCTCCTATATTCTGAATTAGCGTCGTGCGCTGGCCTGCTACATACCCATAATATCGTTTGATGTGCCCACGCTTAGACCTTCATGCTCCTTTAAACTGCTCAATATGCCAATTCCTCGCATAGTTAGAATGCTCTTTGAATATCAGGCACACCCCACCATTTCTCATTCTGTGTCTCTTACTTGGATGCCCTGAGGAAGGTGAAGCCCAATTTTGGGCAAACACCGAAACGCGCGTCGGCGCAGGATTCCAATTGTTGGAATAACATGAGACACTAGATAGTCTTTTTCATTGATTTCATGTACCTAATTCTATGTTGGGCATACTCTAGATGCTGACTTTGTTAACCAAATATCCCTGATGTATATATTTTTATGTATTTGGTTCCAGACTTATGAGACACTTTATTTTGTCACTTCATGTCATTGTTTGTTGTGTATGAATGGACTATATGGACTAGATGTGTGAGAATGTGTATATATGAATTGGTATGTTTGAAGTTTGTTTGAGTGGCCGGTGGGATGTTTCTTTGCAAATTTTTTGACCCATTGTGATATTATATATTTAATCAGTATATCTATCAAATAAACTTTTTTTGATACTTTTCTAACTATATTTCTGGTTCACTTGTATTTCTCATTCTTTGCACTGGCTTTTCTGTGGTTATATCATTGACACACTGCATAACTTTTACTGAATAGGTAGAGAATTCTCCTTGTCGAGTTTTCTATAGTCAGGAGTACCAAGCACAGGAGCAGAGCAAAGCACAGTTTTTAACTGTTCAAAAAGCTTGCTGGCATGCAGGTGTCCAAGGCAAAGGCTCATGCACATCTTTAGTGGTCAGGTAAAGGAGGGGTTTCGTTAGTAAGGAGAAATTTGGTATCCAATGCCGACAATACGAAGTTATCCCCAGAAATGTGCTTACCTCGCGTTGGGTCTTAGGAACAGGCATGTTAGTGATCGCGGCTATGCGCCCAGGTGTTAGTCTGCGGCCCTCCTTCGACAGTAGGTGACCTAAGTAGGTGACCTCCTGTCGACAATATTGAAACTTTGAAAGGGACACCTTGTGTCCATGATGTGCCAAATGCAGCAGTAATTTTACCGTGGCGTCTTTACAGCCCGTTTCAGTGTCTGAAGCCAGTAGAAGATCGTCGACATATTGCAGCAACACATTACCATGGGGAAGCTCTAAAGAATCTAACTGAGCTTTCAGAGCCTGACTGTAAATACTGGGGCTCTCTGTATAGCCTTGTGGAGCACGACAGAATCTAAAGCTCCGACCGGCTATGGCAAATCCAAAAAGGTGACGGCTATCTGGATGGATAGGGATGCTGAAGAAAGCGTTTTTCAAATCAATCACGGAGAAGAATGTGGCTGTCGGGGGAATCATTGTCAGGATCGTTGTAATGTCAGGAACCACAGGATATTGGGTAACCACAATTTTATTGACCTCTCTAAGATCTATAACGAAACGGTAAACATCAGGGTGGGTGTCAGGACAGTCCGAGGGCGTCTTTTTAAGAATAGGGAGGATAGGGCTATTGCACACATTTGCTGCTGTCTCTTCAACCACACCAGACTTAATCAATTCCTGTATTATTTGCAACAAGGCCTTTTCACCTGCCTGTGATATCTTGTATTGAGGAATTCGGGGCAATCTAGCACTATTCTGTACCTGTATAGAGACTGGCGGGATCTGGAGCACCCCACATCTGTATCACGTGTGGCCCACAACGTGCGTGGCACGTCTCGGAACTCAAGAGGGAGGGGGTCATCCTTTGTGAAGCATTGTTT
The DNA here is from genome assembly GCA_963921515.1 of Calotriton arnoldi. Lineage (NCBI taxonomy): Eukaryota > Metazoa > Chordata > Amphibia > Caudata > Salamandridae > Calotriton > Calotriton arnoldi. Next base: position 95,449 of record CAWUFW010018504.1, read on the forward strand.
GGCGTAGGCGACTCGCGGGCCAACAGTCATGTAAACGCCGTCCGGGGAACAGGAAATCGTCGCGTGCAGTCTTTTCAACAGGTCTAATCCTAGTAAATTCTCCCCACAATTGGACGTCAGTAGAAATGGTGAGTCAACTGTGAAGGGACCAATAGTCAAAGCAAGAGGCTTGGAAATGGGGCTAACAACCGGCACGCCTGAGAAACCCACCAAAACATTATTTTGGCCAGACAGAGCTGCCCCCGGGACCAGTGAACGGGAAATAGAGCTATTCATAGCCCCTGTATTGACTAGGAATTTCTCGGAGGTACCTTGTAAATCCGCAGTAACGTATGGTCCACGCTGATCTACAGGTACCGGAACTGGTCCCTTGCCCTGCCCCTGGCTGTCCTAGCTGTGAGACAACCCCGTCACTTCATCCATGTCTGCCTCCAAAACCCTGATCTCTCGGAGCCCCACCTTTCTGCAACAATTCCAGGCACTCGTTCCGCCAATGTCCCTCCTTTTTACAGTATACACATTGGTTGGGTCCCACAGGGGCACCTGAGGCACCACCCCTGTTAGATCGGGGAGGTCGTGGACCCGAACCCGAACCTCGTCCTCTACCTCTTCCTCTCGCAACTTGCTGCATCAACACCCTCGTCTTTAGATCCTTCGACTTCTTCTCTACCCTTTCCTTGTCCTCATTCTCTCTATGCTCATAGTACTGGGCCATACTCAATATGACTGATGGAGAGGAAGTCATCCAGGTACTTTCTGAAGCCTGCAACCTAGAGGTAACCTCAGGTAGTAAGTTAGTGACGAACCTGTTCACAAACAAACGGACACCACCCTCCTGTGACAAGTCCTGACCACTAAAATCTAGGAACACCCCTTCAAATCTGGTAAAGAAATCTGACACACTCTCGTCCTTTTTCTGACGACACGCAGTCAACTTATCCCAATCCACTTTCTTCGGCGGGATAAGAGAGTGCATATAGGCGATGATACGCCCCGGTAAAGCCAATAGCTCCGCCTTTGGCTTCTCACCGGGTTTGCACTCCTTGTCCCATGCTTTGACCTCGTCCCATGTGCCACCCAGTTCCAACGCGTGGTCTTGTGTATGGACCTGTCTCCATATATCCACTGATACCAGCAAGCCGAAAAACAGCTCTATGTCAGCTAGTGTCATTACTGTGGAGGAGGCCGCCTCTGTCAATTCTTTATAATAAGCAGTGGGATTTTTCCTTGGGTCCGGTAACTGGCTTTTTTGGGAAAGGACCTCGCTCCTTTTCCAGGGAGTATAGATCCATTGTTCCTGAAACCGAGCATCGACTCGCGGTCTTATTACATTATCCGTAGAGTCGCGTAATTCTGGTATTTCAGGGTGGTAAATGGGATGAACTTCCCTCATGGGGTGCTGTGTCCCTAACATCGGGACCTTTTGGAGTAGCCTGCCTCGGTAACCCACTAGTGTAGACACATTGCTGAAAACTTCATTTGGGGCCATGTCTGTAACATATACTCTGTCTCGTATGTCATAAATAATCTGCGGTGCAGTACCCTGGAAACACTGCTCCCACAACGCTATCAGTGTGGCGGACATGTGCTCAAGGGCATGCTGCTGTATAAAGGGCTCATAATCTTTCATGACACTCCACACATACTCCACACTATAAATCGGGTACCGGGCCCATTGAGCTGCCTGATTCACCACCATTTGTTTCTCCTCAGTACCCACAGCAGAGCGCGCCAACACCTTCTCCATGCGGTCTCGCGCCGCCGCCCAGTTGGCTCCGGGAAATCCACGCGTAGGCGTTTCAGCATGCAATGGTGTTTGGGGCGGTACACTCACAGTGGAAGGAACGGATGCAGAGACAGGCACCATCATATAGGGGGACAAGGTTGTAGGTGTAAAAGGGAGCGTAGTGGACGAGGCGGAGCCCAGAGATGGGGCAGGAGAGTGAATAGACAGGACGGGGAAGTAGTAGTGTCCGCTCCTGTGGCCGGTGGGAATACAAGGGAGGCAAGTGGGGCCGAGGTCGGGGAAGCAAGTGAAGCTGGGGCCGGGGCAGCAGTACCAGAAGCATCTGAGGGAACATCCCCAGAGGTCGAGGACGGGGACAAGGGGACTGTAGGATATATCCACTGTGGTGCACAGGGAGGTAGGGGGCGAGAATCCAAAAGCTCCTCAACAAGCTCATCTCCTTCCTCCCTAACAACATAACGTTTGTCAGTCTGCAAGCGAAACTTCCTGTCTGCACGCTCTATGCCTTTTTCCGTCTTCTCCCTTTCATAGGCTACCGCCTTTTGCGTAATCGTTTGTGTCTGCTTCCTCCGAACCTCTTTCTCTGCTCGCATGCGTCGCTGTTTTGCCTCTTTCTGCCACACTCTCAAAGAATCAAACATAGACTGCCTACTCCTTTTAGCAAAGCAACCACAAGGAGATGATGGGCGGAGTGCTGAAACTTTTCAAACACTCACCCCCAGTCACAGATCTGGGTTGAATCCATCGTCATTCTTTAGCTCACTTTGCCACCCCAGTTCAGACATAGCCATATGCAAATCAGTCTTGACCCTGTGCCTCATGGGAACACTCCAGACCGAACTACCAAGCCATGTCTTCCCTGGACCGGAATCAAGCATCCTGGGACCGGTTTCGGGCTCACAGCCCTCATCAGCCAGGCTAGCTTGAATCCAGTGGCAAAGTGAGCAAGGGACCCACGTCTGGGCATAACCTGCCAACTTAGGGCGAACAAAGCAAACACAAGGAGATGATGGACGGAGTGCTGAAACCTTTCAAACACTCACCCCCAGTCACAGATCTGGGTTGAATCCATCATCATTCTTTAGCTCAATTTGCCACCCCAGTTCAGACATAGCCATATGCAAATCTGTCTTGACCCTGTGCCTCATGGGAACAGGCCAGACCGAACTGCCAAGCCATGTCTTCCCTGGACCGGAATCAAGCATCCTGGGACCGGTTTCGGGCTTTCAGCCCTCATCAGCCAGGATAGCTTGAATCCAGTGGCGCAGTGAGCACAGGACCCACGTCTGGGCATACCCTTCCCACTTAGGGCGAAATGCAAAACACTCAAGATGATGGACGGAATGTTGCACATTGGCAAACATTCACCCCCAGTCACAGATCTGGGTTTAATCCATCGTTATTTTGCTTCACCACGCCACCCCAGTTCAGACATAGCCATACTCCTTTTAGCAAACAATTTATCCTGCAGGAAATTTATTTTTTGTTCATCAAATGAGCCAGTGAGTGGCCATTGTTGTTCAGCATTCTCCCTCGTATATTTATTCCACAACGTGCTAAACATAATAGGGCCAATACCATGCTTGACATATATGTCAAAATTCGGAATACCCTCCGGAGGTGTGGGCTGGCTCTCTTCCAACCGCGCATCAGTAGAACAGCATCGACATCCGAAACATCCAAATTTACTTAAACAAGGCATCTTAATGTAAGACACACACTGTCCCTAACGGACAAACAACGTCCACAATTATAACACAAAAGAATTAAAACAACAAAAACACCCACAAACCAAAGCCAACCGTCCGGAAAGCACAGTCACTCCTCGCTCAAACACACATCTCACCAGCATCATCACCAGTGTCGGTCCACAAACCACGCAGCACTCGAACACACAGAGACATCACAAATCATCCCGGAGACTACATCATGTTCAAAATGACAAGTCCAAAGACCATATCAACTGGAGAAGGCAGGCTCTAGCCCCAGACCCCTTTGAAAATACGCCAATTACCAGTTGGTCTAGCAGATAGTTCACGATCAGTCCCAGACCTTTTCAAAGGGAGAACCGAATTACCAATTGGTCTGTCCGATTGCTCGCAAACACTCTGTGCCTCTCACAAGGGCTCGCAAACCCACCAAGTACAAACCAAGACGGTATTAAAACCGTACCAAGACACAGCCCGTCGACTTGTGTCGTTCAAGCAAGGCAGTTCAGAAACTGCAGACAAGACAGTCAGGAGACTGCATCAAGACACAGCCCAAAAGCTCGTGTCAACCAAGAATGGCGCCATTTTTCCCAAGAACCAAGTCACTCACCTGGTGCACACAGGCCGAGTCAGATTTATTCTCCACTGCCGACTCTTCAGACCAAACGGTCAGCTCCAAGGTTTCGCCTTCTCAGGACCCCAGCCGGTGACCACTAGCCGAGGATCCGCCCGATCGGAAGGGCGGGGCAGCTGCGAGAACCAAGCTCGGTCTTGTATGTGTGGGGCCCCGATCCGCCCGACGGACCAGACACCACCTCGGCCCCTGCGACCCGATTACGGGTGAGGGGGCCACACTGCGTGGGGTCCCTCTTCGGGCGCCAGCTGAAGAACGAGGCCCTCTAGGGCCATGCGGGTTACTTATAACCTCCTGTTATGACTTCCCCAAAATGAAGAGTCGGTCAGACAGTAGAGAATATAAGTTGCATTTATTCAGCATATACTCTGCAGAGGAGCCCAGTCAGACCTTCACCCTAAGATGTCTGTCAAGGGGACTGGCGCCCCAGGGTACGCTAATACATAATAAACCCTTCTGAAGACTTCGGACACGCCTCTGATGGAAAAATACCGGCTGGAGCCGGGCATGAACAAAGGAGGTACACAAAGATGGGCTTGCACCTGCCAGCGGGGTGCACTATCAGTACTTCAAGGCCACTGTGCCGAGTCTCAGCGTCTCCTAACGTGGGAGCAGAACTACATGTAGAGATTGGAATGTGCAAACAGATTAACAGTTCATTAGCAAGTCGAGTTACAGCCGAGGCAAGCGAGTTAGGGAAGTAAGGCCTACTGTGAGCACAGCCCAAGCAGTCTTCTAGTGATTACGAAATACAAAATGGACTCACACGGGCTAACTAAAACCTACATGCAGCAACGATAACTCAGTGGGTTGCATAACGTAAATACAAATAGCATCTATTTTAGCCACACATTGCTAACCTAACGTAGCATAACGAGTGAATTATGGGAAAGGGAAGTTCAAATCTAACACCGTTCCCCCCCCCGCCACCCCCCCGCCAGAGTGACTTCACAGGGCTGAGAGATCAGCTTGCTCCCCTAACAGAAAGCACCACAAATTCATGAGGGCTGCCCAAAATGCTATCAAGGAAATTTGGGAAATTGCAGTAATAACAAAACAGTGATTCACAGTGGACTCATCTTGTAATTCTTTGGCAAGTACCTGGATAATCAATCCAGAGCCAGTAATACAAATAATTCTGTATATATTTAGCCAAAATATGCTAATATATTTAACATGCATAGTGCAAGAAAAATGGACAGATTCTTTCTTTCAATGGATGCAATGGTTCAAAGCCTGAATCTCATGCTCAAAAGGGTGATTGCATGGTGAAAAAAAGTAAGAAAACTGTATATATAAAAATAAGAGCAGCTGATTCAGGGCTTGAAAGAACAAAAAGGAGAGCCAAATCAAACATGAGGGATTCCTACAAGAAAACAAAAGCACCCAGGGTAATAATACTAGAGTCTGCCTGTATGGATGTCAACTGTGATTCAACATCATGTTTGGTTAAAAGGTCCACATCAGGACAAGGAGAATGTGAACGCAGTTGTATAGGGGCCAAGAGGTCCTAAGGATGATTCAGAATTTGGGTATAGGAAGCCTCGGCATATGTCACAGAGTCAATCAGGATTTCTCCATACCATACGTGCATTTTAAGTATCTCCTAAAAGGAGACTGCTTGAGAAGTGGTGTGGTGTCAAGGGTCGCCATCATGGCCGTAAAACAGCTTGCCAAACTGGAAAGTGGTTAGTATAGCACCACCTAGGCTACTAACAAGGGAAGCACCAAAATGCATCTTCCAGAATAAAAAAGGGGCCACCAGGTATTGGAGGCAGCCGGTGTTCAAACCTCAGGAGGACAGCAGACAAGACAGGTGCTGCTGCTGTTCATATGTTAAATTGGAAACAAATGAAGCCACGATTGGGCCAAGAGGACTACAATTAAAGGAGGGTGGGGTCTGAGATGTCATGGTACATAACTAATGGATACTGTTCTGGACACGACATATGTGTCTTTCTTTGAATGCATTTAAAGCTGCCCTTTGGTCTGTTTTAGTCCTGAGGAAGACCTGACATGATGTATAGTCGATAACACTTGAACGCAGGGTCAAAACGTTGACGACATTACGCTATGTCCTATGTCAGCTATCCTTAGAATATGTAATGAAGATATAAGGATACACTGAACAAAAAATATTTTGCACATTTAGATTATATGTGATTCCAAGGTCTCATGTTTGTGTATGTGATCACTGGGAGATGTTTTATTTTCACTATGTATATGTTAATGTGTTGTATTGTTCTTTATGTTTTCTGGACAGCCATTGAAAAGAGAAAAATGAAAAGAAATATACATACACATGTTTAGATATATGAAAAATAATATATTTAAAAACAAAAGTTAATGGTTGCGCTGTGTCTGTGGTTTTAAGATATCATTTTATTGAAAGATTTGTGTTATTTGAGTCAGGAGAAGTTTCCTACATGTTGGAGGGAATCACTTATAGGCCCTTTTAGTATTTAATGTTTAATGAAAAACATTATTTACAATTCCCCTTGAGGAGATTTCTACACCCGTCATAACTGTTTGTAGCTCAAAACAGACCGCAAAGGAAGCATCCAATGCATCTTCCTAATTTGACACTAACCACTAGTAAATTGTGGCATATGAGCATTGCAGACAGTATCACTGTGGAATCAAGTAACACATCAAAGGGGACACTAACCAAGTGTACATAGTTAGCCCAGTGTCAAATTAGGAAGATACATTGGACGCTTTCCCTGACATCTCTACCATGTGTGTTTACAGTGTGATCACCTTTTTGAGAACAAAATTCGTTTTTTGAATCATTGCATCCATTGAATTAAAGTGTCTTTCTTTCACTGTATCTAACAATTCTTTGCGCATATCATCATGGCAATTGCCTCTAATTATCCTTCATTAACACCAAAACCTATTGTGTGGTCCTTTTTTAGTCACTGAAACAAAGGCACAGAGCACAAACTAATGAAATTGTTCTTGACCATCATATAAAATCTGTTTCCAGAATCAACTGGTCAGGAGACTGAAAGGAGTCTCTAATGCAGGTGTTGTCTCAAAAAAGACATGAAACACATTAGAGAAGTTTGGAGAAGTTTAAAGAAGTCTTGCTCTTTCCCATCCAGTTCAGACTTGCCGTTTATCTGTGGTTTTAGCACTACACAAATACGTAAAATAAATAAAGGAAACTCATTCCTAATGATCGAAGTGTCACAGAAGTGTTTATTGAACAATAAAGCCTCCTGAGTTGTCAGCTAATGGATTTCCATGTTTCTGCTGTGATCTGATTCCAATCTCAAAGCACAGTATGAGATGGAGAAACGGTGTAGTGTTGCTTTGGCCGCTTGAATCTCCCAGCTTACCTTCTCAAGGATACTTAAACAAGAGTTAGATACAAACATGTGTGCTGTGTAATTCATCCCGTTTCCATAAACCCAATTGGAGATGATTACTGTAAAAGGACATTTATAAGCAAGGGTATCTTTTTCAACCATTACTGAATGCGGGTATTCTACTTATGTATGAATCATAATACTTAAATGAGGCAGGGAAGACATATTCATGAATAGAAAGATGACCTTTCAGAGGACATGAGGTGCTGATCTGCTCAACATACACTGCTATGCCAGTTATACTGTGGTTGTTGGGCGAGTACTTCCATTATCACATTCACACAAATAACTGTAAGACATTTTTACATCTAAAGCAGGCCACTTGCATTATTCTTCATTCATGTGGAGATAACATCCACCTCCTGGCCCTAGTTAAATATCTTCATTCTTCATCCCTAATACCAAGCTGATAAGAACTAGAATGTTGCACACACCAAAACTCACAACACAATCTAGAGAACATTTAGTTTACTGAAAAGAACTTTTTCACTTTCCACCCATCTCACGAGACATCATTTATGACATACAGAAAGTGTTCTCCATCATAGTAAAGCACTGCATCTTCCACAGCATTTTAACTCAATAAAACGCCCATGCTAGAGCAAGATGAGACACCTCAAAGTGAGGATGATAATGAGGAACAGCAGCATCCTGAGAACTATCTTAGCAGTGCACAAGTTTAGAGAGACTTCGTGGCACAACGTTTCAGACATAAATTGTGTGCATAGTGCAAGAAAATGCATAACCATACGTTTTTAACCTGCAAATCAACATGTACTACTATTCACTGTCGGACAGTTCTGTAAACTATTATTCACACCCCACCTTTAAAAGTTCTCTCCCCTGTCATCACATTCACACATGCATCAGTTCTATCATAGTATGAACAGCTATTCACACCCTCCTTTGTAAATTCTGTCGCATTTCCTTCCAGTCAAACATGGGTCATTCATTTTATGCAGCAAGGTGGGAAGAACACTTTGGGGCCGATTCCGATCTCGGCCGGTAGGGCACCGAATCGGATTCGGCTTTACCGGATCCGATTCGGACGCCCTGTTTCCGACCGATTCGAACACCCATCCGCGCGAGCTAGTACGATGCGAGCGTACGCGAAATCCCCGACCGACTCGTTCCCGACTCCGAACCGCTCCGACCGACTCGTACGGACTCGACTCGCACCATGCAATGGAGACGTTCCCCGACCAGGCAAGTACGATGCGCGCCTCGAACAGTCCGACCGACTCGCGCTGTCCGGCTCGAAAGAGCAGTCGGAGCCGGACTTCGGGGGTCCGTGTCGGACCCCCCTATACGCGTAGCCGCGCGAGTCGCACACAGGGGGGACACATGGGTCCCCCCTACACATGCATGTACGGCGCGAGTCGCACCGACGCATACCCGCTGTAGGGGGGGCCCTTGTTCGCGAAGCACCCATTGAGTCAATGGGAGCCCGTGGATGCGTCGTACGACCGGCTCCCATTGACTTCAATGGGAGTCCGACCGAATCGAGTCCGATAACATGCGTCCGCATCGTACTCGTTCGGTCGGACTGCTAGAGTCCGGTTCGGTCGGATATCTCTCCGAATCCGACTCGGTCGGTGAGATTTCCGGCCCGAATCGGAATCGGCCCCTATGTTTTAAAAAAGGTTTATTTGTATTTTTTGAACGTGTTGGAATTTGCATTTGGTAATCTTGGACCCCGTTCACAAAGGCAATTTAGGTCCTAAACATGTGTTTTTGACTGAATTTATCTTTTTAACACCTGCTAGCAATCCACCAATGGATTCATCAATAAGGCCTAATACCATACCATGCACCAATTAACACATACTACACAGAATATAAATACAGTAGAACAACATCAAATTAAAAATTCTAGCCTTAGTCTAAACACCTCCCCCTACCACTAAACTCTTATAAAATAAGTTTAAAATTGTCTTACTTGAACAGGAGAGCAGAAACAGGAAATTCCTTCACAAGCTGGAGGAAGACTACAAAATCAAAGAAACTGGTTCACCTAATCATGAGTAATTTTGCACAATAAATTCTAATGCAGGAGCCCAGGTACAATGAACTTAGCGCATGTGAGCGGCTGCTGACTTCTGCTGTTCATGCTCTATTGCATTTAACACAATTTTCTTATGCTCAAAAGGCATCCTTCATGAAATTACACTACAGAAAACTGCATGAGGTAGCCCACCCCTAGTTGAAAAATAATGTACAGTAAACAATTGCATATATTAAAACAGATGTTTAAAAAATGTATGAAACACTGCATATTTACCCACATTGGGCAACCTCTTTTAATGTGTTCATATTTTCTATTTTTACTCAGTTCTTAACAACTCTGTGAAAAATGTTGGAAGTAGGGGTGCTGGTACAGATTTACTATTCCTATTCCAATGTAATCAAACTGGGGAGAGTGACATTGAGGGCTTCACATTTACCATTCCCACTGGAAATGTAACCACTTTGGGGAAAGTGTTGGACATAGATGGGTTCAGACTTACAATTCCCACTCCACATGTAACAATATTGAGGAAAATGTTTGATTTTGGGGGAGGGGGTTCAGATTTACCTTTTTAACTCCAAAGGCAACCACTTTGGGGAAAGTAATGGACTTCAATGGGATCAGATTTACTATTCCCATTCCAAACTTGTTGGACATTGGGGGGGGGGGGTCAGATTTACTATTGTAAATCCAAAGTGAACCACATGGGGAAACAATTGGACTTTGATGGGTTCAGATGTATTATTCCCATTACAAACCTAACTACATTGGAGACAGTGTTGGAATTTGGATATAATTTACTATTCTAACTCCAAGTTTAAGCACATTGGGAAATGTTTGGAGTTTGTGGGGGATTCAGATTTGCTATTTCTACTCTAATCCTAACCACATTGAGGAAACTGTCGGACTGTGGATAGGGGTACAGTTTACTATTCCCACTCTCAACATAAAGACATTAAGGATAATACCATAGTTTTATATTTAAAGAGTACACCACAACTTTTTAATATACATTACACTAAAAAGAATACATTACAGAAATAATTTTTAAAACACAACTTGACAAAATGTAATTGAGATAAAGCCAACATTTTATATAGCTATCAATGATTTACTATCAATATACTTAACAATATTTGTCTCTCATTATATTTTTTCATTAATATTTTGTCGGGCACTGCTTCAAACAAATCAGCAGAGAAAATGGATGGACCCATGAGTCACAATTCAAATAGCAAGGTTTGTGCTTGCAAAGTGTACTGTGTGGCCACTGTGAGAAGGGAACATACCTCCACATTCCTTAAGAAAGCCCACACCACCAATTTGTTCTATTGATCCCTTATCCAAGGTTGTAAGGATTTTCTCCTGGATTGGAGTCCCCTCCAGTTCTATCAGGTGGCTACCTTCAGTTCCTTTGCTATGTTTTTTACATCTGTGATTTTTTTCTTTACTATAGCTTTTGATGTCATGCTATATTTTAATTGCTCACAACTTCATTTCGCCACTGCCATAGCATTGATACTAATGAATGTTTTCGTCAAAATGTCTTGTTTAACCAAAATGGGTATGGAATGTGTGTGTGACCCGAAGAGCTGTAGCTCATTGAAAAATAATTTTGCAATCAATATTTCGAGTTCACTGTCTGTACATTTGTATCTTACCTTGCATTTCACCAGGCTAAGCACTGTGGATAAAAGACACATGCATGATTGACTCAATGAAGCCTGGAGTAAGTAGTATTCAATAAGACATTGATGTGAACATGAGATGATCAGCTGGCATAGAGTATCAGTGTTGGAACTTAAATAATGTAGACCTAAAATGACCGAAAGAGATTCTGACTGGACTTCATGTGGGCAGCATTGCCATGACAGGGCTCAGCATATGCATATAACACATTACTAAATCTTTTCAAGCACCAGTGTACGACAAGACTGTGGTGGCACCATAGTTTCAGTATTCAAAAACTACCACATAATAAAGGTGCCAGACATGACATTGTTCAAATTGTATGCATTCAAGATTTTAAACTTTACTTTTTCATCTGACATTTTTCTTGTTCTTCAAAGTCACGGTTTTCATTTCATGATCATGCTCTCCCTGAAACTACTGACTGACTGCACAACAGGGTTACCAATGCAGGCTCCTTTGACACTTTCCCCAATTAAAAACTAAAATTCTGAATATGTTTATTACAAACTTAAATCTCAACAGACTCATATGCACATTTCCATTGTCTGCATGTGACATCTCAATAGGTTGCTGTCGGCCGTTGATATCATGGTTGCCTCATACATGAGAATATGAGCCAGAAGAGGCAGAGCTCTATAGCAGACATGCCATGATTTTGTTAAGCCAAAAATATTGAATTTAGTCTACTCCCACTTTAAAAGTACCTCCACTAACATAGAAGTTAAATGGGACCAATTTGTTTTTGTTACAACTTTTCTATCTGTCCCCAAATGTTAGCAAGTATGTACGTACTTCTAACAATTGCAATGCAAATGCATGTTTCATGTGGACAGTTTGGCATTGATGCAATGGCCTACTGCTCCATGTTTGTACGAAACATATGACACCTGGAACAGAAATCTATTCCACACTTTATCATCCAGCATTTATTTAAAAGTATAATATATATTGCTTTCCAGTGAAGAAACACTGTCCCTGGTGCTGCATCAGACTTATTCATAATGCATGTGCAGCTCATGAGACTATGTATCACTCTGGAGTTTCATAAATAATGGACACTAGCATGCAATTATTAGAATGTTATTCCCCACTTTGATTTGAAAACACTTTAACAAGACTATGAGATCTGAGAGCTTCAACATGAATTCAGCAGTGGCTAATTCAGGACTTTGTATGAGAGAGGATGCATTTGCTGTAGCAGCTGCAGGGCCAATGTGATTAACTCCATTTTGTGTGCCCCAAACTCCAATTGCAGATCTTTACCTAGCCATGGCCAGTTGAGTGGAAACGAGGCTGGACCACGTGGCTGAACTGAATTTGAAAGCTTGTGTTCTCCCCATTATGGTCACTGTTATGACCATATATTAAAGTGGAGATTGTTCACCCATCAGAGTGGAGCCTTTGGACCCTTCTGCTTCATGGAATTATCCAGGTCTATTTTCTCAGTTGGATGACTTTGGCATCCATGTCGCTCCTTCAACTTCCTAGTCCTGATGAAGACCCGCATTTGAGGCATTCAGTTGCCCCTTTCCCTCCCCAGGTGTCGGGTCGAAACACCGATGCTCTTTCATTAAGCCTGGATCGTTTGGATATCTGTGCAGAGTGGCAATAGTAACTTAACAACTGGACCACTTCTAGTTGCGATATATGTTATTAGAAATTGTATACCGGACAGGCTTCCATGTACAGTAATATGATTTGTGAAAAGATCTAAAGGACCCCCCCTTTTTTTTCCTTTTCATTTTTCTACTCCTTATCCACACGAGCACCTTCTCTGAGCACTCATCTTTATCACTTTATCCATTTGTGGAGCTAAGAGTTTTTGATATAATGTGTAGATAAGAATGTTGTTTGAGACTGACTTATATGTAACTAAACCTTCAGAAATGCAATTATGTGTATGTGTCTTAATTTTCTGTTTTTGAAATCTTGTCTGCTGCCCAAACCAAGTAACTGTGTATTGAATCTATGACACTGTTTTTTTCTTTTCCATATAGTGGTAGGAGATCTTTTGATATATTCAGTTCTCCTATGCCTCTTGTTGCTTTTTCCGTTCGGACCATTGTTTATCTGTATCATAATTCAGAAATCAAGCACACAAAAGGTGATAGTAAGTAAGTAAAAATGTATTGTGCAGTTAATTAAAACCATTACAAACAATCTCCATGTGACACAGTTTCGAGCTAAAAGAAAGGAGAGAACAACAAATTACAAAAGAAGGTCATCACTAAAAGACTACTTGTTCAAAGCACACAATAAAAACTATTAAAAAAACATGTAATTAGTAGTTTATAGGCTTCAAATATCCCTAAAGGCTAACCCAGAGCCTCCTCTATCGGAGCCTCTTATACCACAGGGGATGTTCAGTGGGGAATAAAGTGCCATACGCGCTAGTCACTAAGAGCCTTGGTCAGGCGACCGGAGGGCAATGGGAGTGTTTTCATTCCTCAATGCCCAAGTGGGGTTGTACTGGAGTTAAGAGCAGTTAGCCAGATCTTTCTATGCGAAATTGCCTTGCAGATGTATTAGACGGAAAAATCAGGGCATATTTAAAGTTCGTGTTTGGGTACTAGTTTACAAATATTTCTAGGAATAGACATCTTTGCAAACTCAGCCTGGCATGGGCTAAGCAGTGGAAAATATCTAATTCCAAGATCATCAAAGGGGGGTACAATGCATTAATGGTTGGCACTTGGGGCTTAGCGCAAAATGCAAAGTGTACTCAAATTACAGTTATTTCTGGACACAGAGCTTCTTGCCAGAGTAAGCCTGACAAGGTCTAGGAAATGACGGGTACTTGTTGCGAGAGAGGACATTGGTAGTTGTTGCGGGCCAGCAGAGGTTAACCCCCCAGAGTGATTTAAGCTTGCTGGGTCTCCATATCAGACCAGCTAGTTATTAAAGCCTACGATGCAAGGGGGCGGCATGAGATAACCCACCGCATGATCTTAAACTATTCTTCTTTGGGTCCATCAAATGTTCAAAACGTGTAGTTCTACAAAACACTCATTAAAACAGAATAAAAAATAGAGGTCCAATTATCAACGCTGTATTTCCTAGGTGATAGGAGGAGTGCTTGCAATAAATCTAACCACTCACAATGGCTCGGGTAGCATTCCAAACCATTATTCTTTTGCCCATCATGCAACCTCAGTTTGGATCCAGCCACATGCAAATCAGTAAAGCCCTTGCTCCAATAGGAAGAGTCCAGGCAGAACTTCCAGGTCAGGTCCTCCCTTAACCAGAACACAGGCAACCCAAGAGCAGTTTTTCCCTGATTGAGGCTATTCAGTCTGGTGTAGCTTGGTTCCAGAGACACAGTGAGCACAGGACATAAGTCTAGGCATGCCCTTGCCTCTTAAGGCGATACATCAAACACAGAAAAGGTGATGGCAGGAATGCTTGCAATAAGTCTAACCACTGGCAATCAGTCGGGTTAGTATTTCAACCCATCATTCTTTTACCCAACATGCCAACTCAGCAGTTCTGAAAGTCTGTCTAATTGCCAAAATATCATATGGCTCTATGATTCGTCGAAACAAAATTCCAGGCTAAATGTGAAATGGGCAGATAACAAATTGCTGGAATATTGTTGCAAGGAAGGTGGCACCAGCATTCATTATAGATATTTTCTTAAAATAATTGAATGTTTTATATTTATGCCATACCAGCACGGGTATTCAGTGCAAAACTTTAAAAAATGCATTTACGCTAGGCCTGGTAGAAATTCATTCAACTCAAGGCTCCCCTGCCTTCTTGTGGGGTTTGAGTGTTGCAGCCATCATCCTCCGGTGTTGCAACTCTCCCTCTCAATCTGTGTCTTGTAGGTATGTTTTTCAGTTGTCATTTGTATCACTTGCACTGTTTTAGTGTCTTCTGTTTCAATACTTCCTTACTGATGTTTCTTTCCATGGTTTCATTCTGTCCCTACTCCGGTCCTCTTTCCCTTTCTGTCACTCTGTTTTCCTTTTCTTTTCTCCTTAAATTAATCTTTTATTCTCTCCAATATTTTGTTCATTCCTTTGTTAATCTTGCTACTGTAGACATATTATTTGTATTATTAAAGGGTTAGTGTAGTAGTCTTTCTAGTCTCTCCTTGGCATTGGTTCAATGTGTATATGATGTCACTGCAATGGTGACGGAATGTGTATGTTTGAATACTAGGGGGCAGTTATTGTCTTCCCTGGAAGCTGTGGAGATTAACAGACATTAAACCTAGTTTTTCCACACTTACCTGCCTCAGTGTGATCACTACAAAATTGGCGACGAGTTCGTCTGTTCCTCTCTCCACCCACGTGTGCTGCAGTCTTCTTGGATGTGTTCCTGTTTCATCTGTCCCTGCTGTTGTCTTCTTGCTTCTCTTTTTCAAGTTCACCATCCTGGGTCTTCTAAGTGGCACGCAACTGTTTCTGCTGTGCTGCTCTTCAGCAGACTACCTAAAGGGTCCTCTGGATACCCATCTTCTGTTTTCCTCAACGTGATTCAGCCATCCTGTTATGAGCAGAACACTTCTCTCTTGCAAGCGGTGGTCTAAACAGTGAGTTTTCTGTTTTAACTCTTTCACCCTGCGAGTTTCCTGTGGCTGCGCTGTGCCTTTGAGTCTCCGGTGGCTGCGTGTGCCTGTGAGTCTCCTGCGGCTGTGTTGCCTGTCCTGACATTGGGAGCTCCGTTGTGTGCCTGTGAGTCTCCTGCGGCTGTGTTGCCCATCCTGGCATTGGGAGTTCCGTTCAGCAGATGTGCTGATCGGACATTGATGACGTAATTGAGTGCTCCACCTGTACTGGCGATTGCATGGAGCGTTAATGTGTTGGTCACGCCGTACGGAAGCTTGCGTCTTGAGTCGTGTCATTCTGGGAATCTCTGCTGTTGCCTTTCCCGAACTGCGGCCTTCTGTGATGCCTTCCCTGACTACGCGTTCAAGCGTTCACGGTTTCCCTGGATACGCTCAAGTCGTCACGCTTTCCTACGCTTTCCTTGACTACGCGTTCAAGCGTTCACGGTTTCTCTGGATACACTTAAGTTGTCACGGCTTTCCTGACTGATTGCTGTTTATGACTGGCATTTGCGCAACTCCGTCATTACATTCTGGGAAGGTCACGGTCCTCAACCGAACCACTCAAGAGGCTTCGCTTCGTTTCCGTGACAACCCTACATCTTCACGTTGTGGCAAGGAAAGTACCTTGCTTGAGTTTCACTTTCTTCTAGTTTGTAGCGTGCCGGTTTGACACCATTGGGAAGGTTTCTCCAAGGAATTGCCAGGTTGACAACATTTTTCGTCCTAAAGGGAAAACATACTGCAACTCATCACAGTATTTATCCTTCTGTCAGATTCTACGCTTCATCAAGTGGTGACTGTATCTTATTGGAGTGTTTTAATTGTTTTTCACTGAAGTGTTTTTTTGTATCCTGATTCTACCTTTCTGTTTTACATAGCCTGCATGTTTTCTTGTTCCAGGGGAGCAGTGCTAAAGGTGTTCACGGTGGCAAAGTCTGCTTTTGCTTGTGTAATTCAGTGGTTGATTTTGTTTTGTGTTTTTGTGTGCATTTTAACTGTTCTTTTTCTCAACAGGTAGTAGTATCTCATCTGAAGAGATTTGTTTTTTCTCTCCACATTTCTAATTTAATATGCAACACGTTCAACCTCCTCCCCCCTTTTTACAGCTTCCAGGTGATCCACCAGTTAGGTGGAAGGTGTGGTATAGGGCATTTATTAAATATTTAGGTGCCATGGGGGGGACAAGGTTTAGTGCTGAACGTAAAAGATTTATTTTAGAGCACAATTTAGGTTTTGAGGGTCAAGCTGTTCTGGAGCATTTGCCGCCTCTTGATCTGGTGAAAGGAAAAGATGAGTTAAATGAATTTGATCAAGCGGTAAAAATGTTGGAGAAACGGTTTGACGTTGAAGGCAGCTTGGTTGTAGCTAGGCATAAGCTTTTCACAAGAGAGCAGGACACTGATGAGAGTATTGTGTCTTATGTTGTGGCTTTGCATATTTTAGCCTCTGAATGTGAACATTTTACTTCCCAGTTAATCAGAGATCAGATTGTCGTTCACTGTAGGGACAAAAAAGTTCAAGAAAAACTTTTGACTTTGAAAAACCTGTCTTTGCAAGAAACTATCACCATTGTAAAAAGTATTGAACTTTCGCAAAAGCCTTCAAGAGAAATTAAACCTGAGAAAAATGTGGTTGGTATTGTCAATGAGCGCAAAAATCAGGGCGCCAAGCGACAAGGGGAAAAAGACAAGTCTTTTGTTGAACCTAAGAGTACTAGTCACCCGGTCAGGTATGAAAAGAAAATTCTTTCAAATAAGAATGTGTGTGCTAAGTGTGGGTTTCCTTCCCATTTTCCGAATTCTCGGATTTGTCCGGCTAATTATGCCTCATGCCAGAAGTGTGGCAAGCAAGGGCACTTTGCTAAAATGTGTGGTGTCCGAGGGAGGGGAGGAGGATAAGAGTGACCCAGTGAATGAAGTTGTGAGTTCTTTGACCGATGTTATTGTGGTAGTCAAAGACGACTCAGAAGATTGTGTCGATCCTGTGGTGGATATCATTGTGGATGGTAAGTGTGTTCAACTTTTGGTGGATTCTGGAGCATGTATGACGATGGTCACTGAAGAATTGTTTGACAGTAAATGGGTGAACAAACCGCTCCAACCACCAGATAGGAGTCCCGTTTCCTATGAAGGCAGGAAGATTGAATTGAGAGGGTTTTTTAGACTACTCCTATACTTAAGGATAGATCTATTCAGGGAAAGGTTTACGTCGCGAGAAAAGGTCTCAATATTTTGGGATGGTACCACCAGGATCTGTTTGGAATGGCTCTTAGGCCTGGGACGTCTGTACAAGTATCGGTTGTGGGTGATTCTGTCCAAAGTGAAAGTTTATCAACTTGGTCCCACAAGTTTGAGAATGTGTTTGCTGATAATTTGGGATGCATCAAAGGGTTCAAACATTTAATTAAAGTAAAGGAACATGCTGTGCCTGTCAAGCACAAGTTTAGGAATGTGCCGTTTAGTGTCAGGGAGGATTTGTCTGCAGAGCTGAAAAGGATGTGTGAATCTGGTGTTATTGAACCCATTGAGTCATCTCTTTGGTTGTCTCCATTGGTGGTTGCATGCAAGAAGGATTGAAAATTGAGAGTATGCATTGACTTGCGCCGTCTGAACAAAGAGATTTGGATTGACTCACACCCTCTTCCCCGCATTGATGACATTCTTGCCAAGTTCTCTGGTGCATTGTTTTTTTCTAAAATTGATCTTGCATCTGCCTACCACCAGGTGGAGTTGGATCCCTCGTGCAAACATCTCACCGCTTTTGTCTCTCCTGTGGGTACCGTTCAATTTAAAAGGATGCCTTTTGGGTTGGCTTCTGCAGCCTCTGTCTTTCAACGTGTAATGGAAAAAGTGTTGGAAGGTGTGAAGGACACGGTTGTTTTTCAAGAAGACATCTTGGTTGCTGGTAAATGTAGAATGACGCATGACAAAAATCTTAGTAAAGTTTTAAGTAGATTGCAAGAAAAAGGGATTGTGGCCAACAAACTTAAGTGTGTTTTTGGAGTTGAGTCTATTGAATATTTGGGGCATCGCATTTCTGGTGATGGTATTGAACCAAGAGATGGTCTCATTGAAGCCATTGTGAATGCTCCATGTCCCACCAACAAGGAACAAGTCTCCTCGTTTTTGGGTGTGTGTGAATTTTACACCAAATTTATATCTAATTTTGCTGCAAAAACTGCGCATTTAAGGGGTTTACTCAAGAGGAAGCTCACTTTTGTTTGGGATCAATTGTGCCAAGACGAATTTTTGCACATAAAACAAGAACTTGCTTCCTGTGGGATTCTTACGCCTTTTGATCCTCATGTGCAGTGTGTTGTGTCTGTTGATGCTAGTTTGGATGGTTTGCGTGGTATGATCACTCAGTTCAAGCAGAGGAAGTAATATACTGTTGGTTTTGCCTCTCGGGCCTTATGACAGGGAATGACAGAAAAATTATTCTGTCATCGAGAGGGAGTTGTTGGTGTGTTGTTGGGCCGTGGGTAGGTTTAAGTGTTTTTTGTGGGGCAAGACTTTTAAATTGCTTACTGACCACAAGCCTCTCATTCCCATTCTCAATGGGAATATTGTCAAAGATCACACTCCTATAATCGCAAGAGTAAGTTCGAAGTTACTACAGTACAATTTTGAGGTGGCACACATATCTGGTGGAAAGAACACAAGAGCAGATTTCCTTTCAAGATCACCTTTGCCTCTGGATAAACATGATCTTTCTGTTCAAGATGCGGATGAAGAATGTTTGATTGCTGTGGTTGATGCTTGTTCTGTTGGTTGTTTTACGGAACAGGAGTAGTTTGGTGCCATGGAATCTGATTCTTTTCTTAGGAAGGTGAAGAGTCATATTGTCTCAGGTTGGCCTAAAGAAAAACACCTGGATGGGGACTTGCAACCTTTCTTTAAGATTGCGGATGAGCTTACGTTGGAGGGTGATGAGATGATTATGCGTGGAGATAAATTTGTGCCCTCTTTTGCCTTGAGATCTCGCAACATTGATTATTGGCATGAAGGTCATCTTAGACAAACAAATACCAAAGGGAGGATTCGTAGTGTGTACTGGTGGCCTTCTATGGATCGTCAAGTGAATGATGTTGTTGGGGGGTGTGTAACATGTTGTACCAGCGATAAAGTCATTAAGAGTGTCAAACCTCCTGTCCAGAATGTGGAGTTGCCTGACGGCCCATGGATGAAATTCGCAGCAGTTGACTTTGTGGGTCCCTTTAATGTTCTTTCAAACAAGTACAAATTTGCCTTGGTTGTCGCTGATTATTTCAGCAAGTGGTGGGAGGTCCATTTCATGACTGATCCTAATACTCAAGAAGTCATTCAATTTTTTCAAGCTCTTTTTGAAAGGGAAGGTTTTCCCAGGAAGATTGTATCAGATATTGGTGTACAATTTACTTCTAAAGAGATGTCTGATTTTATATCTCAATCTGGTATTTTACATCGCCGTGTGGCTTTATATCACCCACAGGCCAATGGTTTCATTGAGCGCACTAACCGGATTTTGGTTGAGTGTGTTCAGTGGGCTGTCTCTTCCAAGATTGAGATTAAAGAGGCTGTTCAAAGCATGTTGTGGGTGCATCGTACCACTTCTAATCCTGTGACGGGTTCCACTCCCTTTGAGCTGCTTCGTGGGAGGATTGCCACCTTCCACATGTGCCCTGCTTGGATGAAGAGATGGGGCTTACGATCTAAGTGTGATGTTCCTTAAACTGGTGTGGAAGCACTTAGCAATTCCCCTGTCTCTGATGTGGATGGGTTTGTTTCAGGGGTCAAAGTGGGTGATTGGGTTAGAATTAAGTCACCCCACAATGTGGCTAAGGGTCTTTCCAAATTTGGTCCTCCTGTTAGAGTGGATGCTACTTCAACGTTTTGATGTGCGGGTCAATGGGAGGAGTTGGTGGAATCTTTCTAGGATCTACAAAGTTCCCAGAAGAGTTGTGTTGCAGTTGGGGCTTGAGTCTGGAGATTTTGCTCAAGTTCTCCAATAATAGCATGGGAGGAGTTCTCAGCAGTCTCAGAAAAGTAGTTTTCCATCGTCTTCTCAGCCTCGCAGTTTGGCTCTTGAGTATGTTTCTCCTCGCAGGAATGACAGGAGAATTATTGTGCCCAAGCGTTTAGACCTTTGATCATTTTGCTGAGTATTTGCTATTATTATGCAATGTTTATATAAGTTGTGCTTTGTCCTTCTCTGGTTCTTTTTCTCCCAGTTTAATTTTTTTCCTTTCTGTTTTAGGTTTTTACTTCTAGATATTTTTTTGGGGCACTTTCTTATTTAATGCTTTTCTTTATTGTGTGGAGAGAAAGGAGATATTGTAGTAGTCTTTCTAGTCTCTCCTTGGCATTGGTTCTATGTTTCTATGATGTCACTGCCATGGTGACGGAATGTGTATGTTTGAATACTAGGGGCAGTTATTGTGTTCCCTGGAAAATGTGGAGATGAACAGACATTAAACCTAGTGTTTCCACACTTACCTGCCTCAGTGTGATCACTACAGTTAAGTAACCATATTAAACGGCAGAGGGTGTTATCTCATCCGGCTAAACTGAAAGCTCATGTTGCATTACTTCAAGAATCGCACCTTTCTGAATTAGAGGTTGCCAAGTTAAAAATGATACTGGGTAGGTAATAGGTTTGCTACCCTGCTTTGGGGAAGGAAAATGGAGTACTGATTCTTTGCCACAAAAAAGTTAGATGTCACTGTTGTTAACCAAGAGTCTGTTCCTATACTAGATAGAAACTCAACGGTCAAGTTCGTCCACACTAAAATGCACTCACAATTCAAATCACCATCCAACGTAAGTCATTAGTTGATATTTGAAGTCTATGCCACCTGGATCTCTGGGAATATACTTTATGTTCAGCCCGCACCACTCACAATCCCACATAGACTATCTTTTTCTTAGTAAATCTCTGGCCCACCATGTCCTGCCGTCGGATATAGGATCAATTTTGATATCTGACCATGCTCCAGTATACAGAGACCTTGACATTATACCCTTTACACCACACGCAGATAAACAGTGTTTTAACAATTCATTACTTCTAGATACTAAATTCACATCCCAATTTGAAACCTTTGCTTCTGAATTTTTTCTTATTAATAATACACCTGACTCCTCTTTTGCAATGATTTAGGATTCTTTTAAAGCAGCAGCAAGGGTTTTTTGATTCCCCAAAGAAAAAATCTATGGATGGCCACTCAAACCAGCTACTTGATAAGATTAAAAAATTTGAGCGTACCTATTATCACTTTAAAGACAAGATTTCCCTGCAACCTCTTATCGACGTCAAACTTACCTTTAACAATTAACCATGAATGCCGCCTCTTCTTACCTATTGAAGAGCAGTGCACACTATTATGTTGGACGAAATAGAATGGGGAAATTGCTAGCTAACTATCTAAAAATCAGACGAGATAGAACCAAAGTAGAATACTTGCGCGATAGTAAAGGGACCACTCTCTTTTAGGACAAAGATATCTTAATTGAATTTGTTAACTTTTATGCAAACTTAAATGCTCCAGAAACACAACCATTACAATCAGATCTGACCAAACACTTTCAATCCATTGCTTACCCTGCTTCTCATCATATTGATTTATATCCTCTAGGGGCAGATATTTCACTCTCAAAAATCACACATGCTGTCTATATGCTACGCAGAGGGAAAACTCCTGGGCCCGATGGCTTTGCTATTGAATTCTATAATCATTTTGCAAAGATTCTCCTCCCCAACCTTTTACTTTTATTTAACTCATTCATCTCTAAGGGTGCTTCTCAAGACTCCTTTCAGGAAGCCATGATTTGCTTAATTCCAAAAGATAATAAAGATCCCTCACTAGGCAAGAATTATCATCCCATTTCTCTAGTTAATATTGATTACAATTAGTGCTCCCTGTTTTCCGTATTTACTGATTTTTACAGATAAATACAGACAGAAAACATTGTCTTTCCTGTCTGTATTTATTTTTATAAGCAGAAAAATACAGATAATTTGGATTCTTTAGAGTGGCTCACCATCCTGAGATGAATGACTTTCAGGCCAATAGCTGTACATATTGGCAGCATGGGGAGTTAAAAAGCTCTTTTAGATGTGCTTAAATTATTGCACATCTCAACATGTACATGAGCCATTCTACTAAATATTTTAATTTGGGTTTATTATTTTTAGCAGTGTAACGTGCTAAAAACTGACAGGCATCAAAGTGTGTGTACACCTTTATCTGTTAAAGAAATGCAGAAATAGACGAGTTGTCACCTCATCTGTTCACAAAACACAAAATAAATATGGATAAACACCAATAAGATGGGCAAAAAAGAAAATATGGATAAATATAGATGGAAATGTTAAAAAAATAAATTCCAGAAAACCGGGAGCCCTAATTACAATATTTTTGCAAAGATTTTGGCATTGCGCATCAACCCTATTCTACCTGACCTCATAGGCCCTGAGCAGTCTTGTTTTGTTAAGGGTTGATTGGCCTCCAACAGTGCTCAAGTGTTTTTTGGTATTCTAAGCAAGGCCTCTACATTAGATCATCCTATTGCTTCTATTATTTTGGATGCAGAAAAAGCTTTTGATAGAATCGGTTGGGATTTTATGTTTCAGGAATTAAAATGGATTGGTTTCCCACCTAAACTGATCACATTAATTTCCTTGTTATATAGAGGCCCTAAACCTGCAATTTATGTTAATGGTATGATTTCAGACTAATTCCCTTTCTTTAGAGGAGTACACCAAGGTTAACCACTATCACCACTTTTGTTTATTATTGTACTTGAAACTTTTTAACCAAAATTCAACAAGATGCACTTATTTCAGGTTTTCAATCTGAGTCTCACCAAATTAAGATGTCAGTTTATGTTGATGACGTTCTTCTATATTTCTCCAATCCTGCAGCTTCCCTTCCTCCTTTTCTTCAGCAAGTTACCATTTTTTTTCTCATTTATCAGGATATCACCTCAACACTGACAAATGTGAAGTATTATCTTTATAGGTTTGTGTAATAAGCAACTGTTTTATATCACAGGTTTTGCTTGGCAACCCTCTAAAATAAAGAATTTGGGTTTGTGGTTTTCTCAGATGATTAAGGAAACTTTAACATTTAATTTTGATCACATTCCCAAAACACTAAATGATAATATCGCTTGATGGCACCCACTCGTTGTTTCCTGGTGGGGCAGAGTTTACTCTATTAAAATGATGCTTAATACCTTGGTATTATATGTTATTACTATGATTCCTGTTCACATCCCTGGTTATTATTTTAAGAAAATAGACCCTCTCTTATCAAAATTTCCATGGAAAAATATGTCTCCTAGTATAGCTTTATCCTTGTTAAAGAAAGATAAACCTTGTGGAGGCCATAAATTCCCAAATTTATTAAAATACCATTCCACTTTCTCTTTGAAGTAAGCTGCCCGATGGCTCTTCTCCGACCTCCCCTGGCACCCTCCTGTTCTGCATTCTGTCCATCAATTGTTTTTTTTGCATTTGTCACCCCGAGTGGGATGGTTATGCCCAGACGTGGGTCCTGTGCTCTCCATGCCACTGGAGTCAAGCTATCCTGGCTGATGAGGGGTGAAACCCCGAAACCGGTCCTAGGATGCTTGTTTCCAGTCCAGGAAGGACCTGGCCTAGCAGTTCGGGCTGGACTGTTCCCATTGGGCGCAGGGTCAAGACTGATTTGTATATGACTGGGTCCAAACTGGAATGGCATGGTGAGCAAAAAAACAATGGATTTAGGCCCAGATCTCTGTACTGGAGTGAATGTATGACATTGTTCTGCATTCTGTCCATCAATTGTTCTTTTTGCATTTGTCACCCCGAGTGGGACGGGTATGCCCAGACGTGGGTCCTGTGCTCTCCATGCCACTGAAGTCAAGCTATCCAGGCTGATGAGGGATGAAACCCCGAAACCGGTCCTAGGATGCTTGTTTCCAGTCCAAGGAGGACCTGGCCTAGCAGTTCGGGCTGGACTGTTCCAGTTGGGCGCAGGGTCAAGACTGATTTGCATATGGCTGGGTCCAAACTGGAAAGAAATGGTGAGCAAAAAAACGATGGATTTAGGCCCAAATCTATGTACTGGGGTGAAAGTATGACATTGTTCTTCATTCTGTCCATCAATTGTTCTTTTTGCAACCCTCCTTTGTGGCTACAGTTAGAGAAATCTCTTATCACACCTTTTGATTTTAAGGAAATTCTGTCCTTCACAACAAATATTTCCCAGTCATGCTCTCCAATTATTTCACACTCCTTTAAACTTCTGATACCCCTACTACCACTAACATAGTCCTCGGTTGCTACCTATCAACAACAGCCCATTTGGAATAATAAGTCACTACAAATTAAGAACCTTTCTATATACTGGGAGACTTGGCTAGCAGAAGGTATGTGTTGGATATTGCAACTTCTTACTGACAGTCAACTTTTTCCTTCTCTGATCTTCAAACAAAATTCTCTTTGCCATCTACTTTCAGAACACAGTATGAACTTTTATGTATCTCCCTTAATCAATATATTTCCACATTGCCATCTACATCCTGCATTTAAAATGACCTCAGATAGAGCTAAGTCAAAGACTGAGCTAGCTTAGGGAAAGGATTTACTGGATTGTTGACCTACTACATTATGAGATGAGCTAAGGCTTAAGTTTCACAAAACTACAAGGGCTGCGAACACCATGCAGCCCCTTTACTTTGTCTGCCATTGTCTGTTATTTACCTTTGTGACCCTAAAATCCTTTTTTCCAAGTGTAACCTCTGCTTGTTGGTCCTGTTCACGCTCAAGTGCCGATTTAAAGCACATGTTATTTGATTGCCCTCCAATTCATCAATTTTGGAAACTTGTTTGGACTCAAATTAATACTTTTTTAACGTCGCTATTCTTTTTTCCTTAATTCATATCTTTAAGGTAGTTTGGCACCTCAGTGGCCTCATGCTACTCCAAATTATCAGCTGAAAGATTTATTGTTGGCTGTTGCTTTTCACTTAATAACTTCAAATTGGAAACAAGCTCAGAATGTTACTTTGAGGTCCTGGTGGAGCTCCATTTGCTTTCATCATAGAATAGATACAAACTATGGGGCATATTCTCAAGGAGCTATCGCCGAGTTAACGGCACTTTATCGCATCCAAAGTTGCGATAAATTCATTGCCCTATTCACAAGCTGGTGTTAACAGCCCATAACACCAGTTTACCCACGATAGCAGCCGCAAAAAACATCGCCACAGATGACCCCGGCAACTATCGCTAATGAGATGCAGAGTAGGCGTACCCGTGCAAAAAGCCGCAAAAACACCACTCCGCAACATTCTCAACCACGAGCCAGATCTGCGAAAAGACCACGAAACATGCGATAATGCGCGTTAGCAGCAGGAAATTAACACCTGCTCTGACCTGGTGTAAAGTCAGACGGCAGCCTGCACCACAAAAGGGAGCCCAGCCCACAGCCACACCTGAAGAACAACAGATGCCATGGAGTCACTGAACATGCGGGCCGAACACCCAAGAGGGCCCCAACACCCACCGCCACCACCCCCAGGACCACCCCCACCCCCCCGGACACCCACCGCCCCCCCCGGACCAACACTGAGGCAGCGCAGACAAAGATAGCGACCCTGCGAAAATGCACCAACCTCATAGACCCAACACCAGAGAATGTCATTGCCCACTATATGCCCAAAGGGACAACCCTCCTCCGCATCCTGACCACCATTGCCCACAGGCTGACGGTACCAACACAGCGGACAACCAACGTCCCACCGCAGACAAAGCTGCTGGACGTGCTGCACGTGTCGGCCTCTGGTACCCTCCAACCAACATCTGCCTGAGACGGAGGAGTCACACAGCCAGGCCAATCCAAGTCCCCCACAACGGTCATGGTTGACACCATCAGCTTGGTACCCCACTATCTATACTTCACACACACTGCGCAGGAACAGCCGGAGATCAAGCAAGGCGTGTACGCCACAGCTGGCTTCCCGCACGTGTCAGGGGGCAATTGACTGCACACATGTCCTACTAGTGGCCCCTGGAGACACTGCACACAATAAGCGCAACAGAAAGCGCACGTATCCCACCAATGTGCAGGCAATAGTAGACCACCGGGGAATCCCCGCCAACGCCGCCGCCAACCACCCAGGCAGTGTGCATGATACCTGCACCTCCCGACAGTCCATCATCAACCTGCGCCACCAGGATGGCACCCACGGAAATGCACTGCTCGTTGGCCAATACCAAATGCACACACCACACACCTCAACTCCACAATCATGCAACACACAACACAGGAAATGCACATGTCACAAGCTCACATACAACATGCACACCCACCAGACACGACAGCACAACTCACTGTGGGAACC
This sequence comes from Calotriton arnoldi, assembly GCA_963921515.1. Classification (NCBI taxonomy): domain Eukaryota; kingdom Metazoa; phylum Chordata; class Amphibia; order Caudata; family Salamandridae; genus Calotriton; species Calotriton arnoldi. Next base: position 122,537 of record CAWUFW010018504.1, read on the forward strand.
TGGGCCAGCCATGTACATGAGCCATCAATGGCATGGCACCTCGGACACACAATAGCAGAATGTCGGAAGAGGTGGGGACCAGGCATGTGCGAAGGAGGCAAGGGACCGATGAATGAGACTGTACACAATGCCAAGTGTGGCGTGGATGTGCTGGCCAGACTGCAGTATGCAGACCACACACATATCCATGTTGACACACACAGCTGGTGTTTGGAGTGTAGTGGACAGTGGACGCAACCATGTCACCCCAGCCAGTGGGGAAGATCGCGGAAATGTAGCTTGTGACGTCCCCCCGTAAGCGTGAGCGGAGTGGGCTGGCCCGGCGTATGCCAGGCCAGCGTAGGGGTGTGAATAAAAGGCACGTAACTCTGGGCGTGGTCCTCTTCCGGAATGCCCAACGTCTCTGCAGGGTGGCGATTCTCACCCCGCCACGAGGCCGACGCCATGAGCGGTGTTGCCAGCGATCCTGTGCGCCTGCTGCACCCCGGGACGCTGGTCCCCGAACCAGTCCTGCCCGCCCCTGTGCACCCAGGCCTCAATGTCCACCTTCCGACACCGGAGTGTGTCGAAGAGGGCCCACCACGTGCCGGTGCAATCTCCAAGCCCGAGGCCTGCGACCTTGGCAGCCTCCTCAGACCATCACGGCCTCCGCAACACAGGCCCGCAGTACTCCATTCTCGTTGACGTACTCCACCGGCATGTACAGCGGACAAGAAGGTCACACATTTGGAACTGAGTCTTGATTACACCATGGCAGAGCACATCAATCATGGCTGAGTGTATGTCACTATACACCCTTCGATGTGGTGCCAACAGGTCTTAGTGTTACATCACAGCCGCAAGATTCTGTGGGCCCACTCTCGGCCTACGCTGCGCTCGAGTAGGTCACAGAATTGGAACTGAAAATCGATTATTCAAAGGCAGAGTACGAATCATTGCACGCAAGGAGAAGAATAAAAGGATGACGCGTTGCATTTGGGAGGAAAAAAGGATCATCGTTATGGAGGTGATCGTACACTACTGATAACTGCCCTGATGTCACTAACTTTGTGCATCGCGAGCCTACGACACGTGGCTGTGGCCCACTGCTGACCGCTGCCTCCGGCCTACACTGTGGTCCAGTAGGTCACAGAGTCTTTGTTCGGCAATGCCGGAGTACATATCAGTGTACGGGCATCATTGCAGACTGCATCCCCTCTCAGCCCCTGTGCCACTAAGTCTGTTCCCCGACATTCATGGACACTCTATGGTTGTACATTGGTGGCGTCTGAGTCTATGGACTAGGGGGTAGTTTTCATCCTCATGCAGCTGATGCCGAATTGGTGGTGGCAACGAGGCAGTCGCTTTCCACTCCTCCATTTGCTGCTTCCGGATAGCTTCTGCCCTCTGCATCATGCCCTGGAGGACACCTTCCACTGTCCCCGGCAACGTTCGCCACATTCACCTTCGACGGGGACCTGCTCAGTCTGCATGGCCCTACCTCAGTGGACCGCAAGTCACCGTCCCGTGGCGGTGTGCCTGTGCCTGCCGCTGTGCATCCGGGGCCACCAACTCTGTGCAGCTCAAGTCAGGGACTCTGTCTGAATGAATATTGGATGACCTCTGTGACGGTGGTCTTGGGGTCATCGACGCCATGTGCATGTAGCCCTGCGCTGTCCGCTGCCTCCGGCCTCAACTGCGGACCACCAGGGCTCACACATCATATCGAGTCCTGACCAGCCCGGACTTCGCATCACTGCAGGAGGCACACGCCACCATCACCAGGGCCAACTCCAACCACCTTCTGCAGAGTCGAAACAGTGGTACTGGCAGACTAACGGAGTTGCTCAGACCTGTCGTGGATGCCATCATCTGCCTGATCCCCTGCTCAGCACTCCAGGTGCCACTGACTCAGTGCACCACAACCCATGGACCCTTACTGATTGGGTTTTGTGCTGTGGAGAGGTTGCGCAGCAATGTAACCTCCGGCAGTGTGGGAGACCTGGGACGTTGATGAGGAAGTTGATGCAGGTCTAACACACCCCACTGCATCTGCATCAGGAATATCCCGAATGGACACAATCCTAGTCATTTTCATCACATGAGCGCGCTCAGCTCTAGTGCCCCAACCTCAGTGCACTGCAACTCATGGACACTTCTGTTTGTATGTTGGGTGACCTCTGTACTTGCTCCGGCTCCCTCCATGTTGCTCAGCAATTGACTCTGTTATGCAGGTGTTTTCTGTTTCCATTGCACTGGTGTCCACTGTTCAAGTTGTTGCCAGCACCAAGCACTCCGTGCGGGCTGGCTTATGCTCCCCCCACACACGTCCAGCACAGGCGTCACTGTACATGTGGCCCTGCCAATAAAGGGGCTGGGCGCACGTGCCCGTAGCCAGTTCAACATAATATCTGCGTGTGTCCCTGTGGTCTTGTTGTATGCATGAGGGCCCTGGGCCCTACGCCATTACAGTGTGCTGTGTGCAGCGGACGCAGACATGTCACCGCAGGCAGCGGGTTAGAGCTTGGACATGTGGCTTTGTCGTCACCCACTCAATTCGTAAGGGGAGTGGACTGGGCCGTTGTACACACAGCCATCGTGGGTGTGTGACTGATATGTGCGTGCCCCTGGGCGTGGTTCTGTACTGGGAACGTGCATCTGCATGTGTCTCTATGGCAGTGTGGGTCTCCTTTGTGGGGTGTAGGTGGTCCCTGAAGGGTAATTGACACCCACGTATGTGATCTAGTTCGCCTTCCATGGGTTCGGACCACACCCGAACCTGTTCGGCCACCTCCTTTTGGCGTTCTGACACCTGGCATTGGGGTGCCATGTGTGGGTCGGTGAAGTGTTGTGAGCCAGCCGTGCTTGCGGGTGCTTCATTCTGTGTGGTCTGTTGCAGGGGCTGGGTTCTCCTCTGAGTAGCTTGTCTGCCCTGGTCCTGGTGGTGGGTTGCGTTGGATGTCCATGGGCTGTTGTAGGGCGTCGTTGTCGAAGGTGTGGTGGTCGTCTCCGGCATCACTGATGGGTTGTCAGGTCTGACCTGCTGGAGGTGTTGTTTGTCCCTCTGCAATGTGAAGGGGAGATGGATGTTGACATTGTGTTGACATTTATGTTGGCGCATTGTTCTTGTAGACATGCAGACTGTGTGACAATGTACATTGTGACTATTTGGTCGGTGCTGGCAATTTGAGGGGGGACAGTGGACATTTGGACTACATGACTGATGTGAGGTTGTACCCGTACATATGCATCTCACAGTTCCCTGCTCTGTCAAATGTGATTGGGCTGTTTCTGCGCATGGGCGGACCAAGTTGTGTCCCCTGTTCTGCAGTGTCGGTGTTGCACTTTGTGCCACATTGTCATGGGATGTGCTGTGATTGCCATGTGTGTGTGCTGCAGTGTGCCACGGGGATGGGGGACATGACCCTGGGTAATTGTGGGTGTGCAGTGTGCTACACATCCTTGTGCATGTGTGCCATTGTGCCCATCTCCCCCCGTCCCCCCAGTCCCTGTTCGTTACTCACCCTGTTGCTGTTGTGTCAGGTCCTCTCGAGCTGTGTCCGTACTCCCACCTCCTTGCACCGTCTCCACATTGATGACTGGCCTCCATTTCCTCCAGCTCCTCCTGTGGCGCAGGACTCCCACCTCCTGTCGCCGTTGCTGCCTTCCTGTTGGCAGCGACTTTGGGCCTGGTTTAGGTTTTCACGTCATGCCAGCGCCTCTTGGCCTCCTCCATTGGCCTCCTCGACACTCCGGCTGCATTCAAGGTAGTCTGATTGTGGGTCAGTTGCTGGTAGTGTTCTGTCACATCCGTGACGCTCGTCTTGTTTTCCTACGGATTGCACCCCGTCTTCCTCTCCCACTTCACCTTGGCCTTCCCCGACCCCGTTGGTCCTTGCTGGTGGTCTGTGGGGCTTGTGGGGTTCGCGTTGGCCTCTGCGCTGGGTCAGGGTGCATCCATGTTGCTACGCACTTTGGATTGTTTCTGGTGTGTTGTTTTTGTTGCTTTTATAGTGCATTTTCCTGCCAGACGCGTGGGATTTGCAGGCCTGCCGCTGGTTTTCGCTGCTTTTTGTATCGCGATTGGCCTCATCGCAGCTTTTTTTGCGTTCGCGTTTCTCATTTTTGCGGCGTGGCATTGATTTTAACGCGCCCATTTGACGCGTTATCTGGTGACTATCGCATGGTACCGCCGTGTTGTGAATACTTGGTTAACACGGTGTGAATTTCCCGCGATATACTGCGCTGTTGGAGGTTGCGTTAAGTAACTTTTGCGATGGTTATCACACGTTCTTGAGAATATGCCCCTATGTCTCTCCTATATCTCTAGCTATAAAGAGGGATATCTTGTGGCTTCAACTAACTATGCATTTATCACATTCCACCTCACTTGTTAATAGAATTATTACTGTATCAAATGATGTAAAGAAGCCACATTGAATTTCACCCAATTGCCTTTATTATACTATTAGACGATGTATAAGTTTTCATGAACTCATTTGTATGATGTTTACTTTTTCTTCCTTTCATCATGTCTACAGTTTTTTGTCATTCCCAATTTATAAAATGCAATTATGTATTGTTTTCTTCATTTTGTACAGCGTAGTATGTATAGTTTATTGCATTTATATATATTTTTAGCAACATTTCCTTCAAGTATTGTACTTTATGCTCACTACTCTGGTTTCTATCTTTTGTTAATATGACTCATAATATTTATTGTATTGCTGTTTTTGCTGTTCTTCATAAACTTAAACTTAAAACGGATTTCTACCAGAATTAATCTCAATTACCCGATATGGCATAATGGCATAATCTAAGGCATTTTGCATAACTGCCATAATGCCAAATGCTGGCAATGAGACTATACCAGCATAAACAAAGTTTTACTCCAGACCTAGTTCACACATTTCTTCTTATTGTTGGCAATGTTGTGCATTAGCTATAGTGTTCTCCTGTTGAAAGTGAGGTATAATATGATTTAGGAGCATCAATAACTTTCATTCACATTTGGATTCATTTACCAACTCAACTCATTGGAAACTTAATACTTAAACAATGTCGAAAGAGCATTCAAGATCAGTTCGGGACAGTTAAGCCCATAATTGTGTTTATTCTCGAGAGAAACCTCTAATAAGACAAATATATCTGCTGCACAAATACGAATGGAACATGCCTTTTCCCATATAACACGCTGGAGTTAGTGAGCGTTTCCAGCTACCTTAAGCCAACAAATGCGAACATTGGCATTTTGTTTTTTACTGCAAGTTGTATTTTTCAGGTTTTTGTTTTAACAGAAGACACTTCAGTTGGTGAAAAGCTTCAATAAATGCCTTAACTGGAAAAACACAGACTTATATTTCACTTAGTAGAAACGATACCTGAAGGTAATTCAATAAATATTGCTGAGAAGCACATTAGTAAGTCCCGGTATTACCAGCAACATGAGGGTGTCATGTCAGGAAAAGAGGCACCATGGGGCTGATGTACGAAAGGTTTTTTTTTTCCCATTCTGTGTTTATGGGAAAATGCACTAGTACATATGGGTCCATATCCGCTCTCTGAATTAACACCATTTTAGGCCCTCCCCTTGCCCTGTGCACCTAAAGGGGAGTTCATTAGTCCCAAATCCTCATTCTCCATTAAAGATGCATAATGGCGTTATCTGTTTCCACTCAGACTCCACGTCTCATTAATCCAGATGGTCATTCATTAATCCAGATGGTCACATTTTAGGATTAGGGGTTGGGAAACAGGGATGCATTTTATAAGGAGCTTTATGTCAAACCCCTACAAGAGTGAGTGAGGTGTGCGTTTCCTATTACCAATACAGAACTTAGACCTTGCTTAGCAGGTATAATTCCTCAAACTGTGTGCCTATTGAATATAACATTTAGGGCGTTTTGTGGGGATCGATATCAGTGAAGTAGTCAATAAAAGGCAAATTTCAGGAATCAAGATCTTGATGCTCAGGATCACTCTCCTTCACTCCTTCACTCATCCTTCACGCCCATTTGTTGTGATTCTGAAAATTTGAAAATAGCTTGAAGCCTGCTGTTCGTCTTCTCCCTCAGAGAGTATAGGTTTTGTTGTGGGGCCACTACAGCTGCATACCGATTTTAGTACATTTGAGAAGACAATCAGTGCTTGTTCATTCTTTCAACGACCTGTAAGAGGAAAAGTAGGGTTCCTAAATCGAAACATTGTAGAAGCTATGTTGATGCTCCTTAGTCACTAATAGAAGCATCACCAAGCCTCAGAGTAAACCCAGTTTTTTTGACTATGAAGCATCACAGCATGGATAATGGCTGTAGGATTAGAGTTTTTGCTGATGTTCTGAGTTATTACGTGTTGCAAGTCTAAAGAGAATAATCACGGAGAGCATGTATTACATACATCCTTGATCAGTCCCAACTTATAGTAATGTAACTTTTAGAAGAATATTTACCTTGATCAGAGGGTTTAATAATAATGTTATAGCTGCAGAAGTATTCAAATTTCAAGTCACGTTTGCATTTTCAATAACACGCTAGGCCTGAGGGTTTGAACAATTCAGGTATATTCAATTGAGCAAAGATGTGACTAGCTGAAGTCCTTCCTCTTGCAATGGGACTATTATGGAGTGGTCATACTAGCATAGCTGAGAAACAGAAGCTACAGTTCTTCCTGTAGTATTATTCTGACAACACAGTGAAAATTCATAGGATTTTTCCAAATAAGTTCACGAAATGCCACTTTGTTTGTTGACATGGTCTTAGAGCAACGTTGTGCTTTATAGTTATCATTGCCCAAATACCAATGCAGCAGTGCACACATTATACTTCATGTGTTTTTTAGTTGAATATATTCAAGCCAAAGGCAGCCTAAAAACACTAGGGGGCCGATTCTGATGCGGGTTGGAAAAGCTTCCCGACCGAATCGGTTGGGAAATGGTGTCCGACCCACTCGGATCGGGAAAGTCCGACCGGCGGAGTAGGATGCATCCGGATGCTTCCAGATACGATTTGGTTGAACTCCCATTGACTTCAATGGGAACATTTGTTCCTAACCGCATCAGAATTGGGCCCTCGGTCGGGAAGACACGTTCCCGATCCGATTTGGAAGGAGCAAATGCCGTTAGGAGGCCTTCCTAACCGCATCAGAATCAGGCCCTCGGTCGGGAAGCTTTTCCAACCTGCATCAGAATCGGGCCCTATATTGGTATTTTGAAGATTCAATGAATAGCAGTCTTTAGGATGGGTCGTCTAGGATCAGGTATACAGTTTAAGGTTTAAGTGGAAGAGCAGCGGAAAAACATCTACTACATTGTAGGCATTACAACGTAGTGCCTTTACAACGCAGTCAGTATCATGACTGCGACGTTACCACGAGTTCCATTCCAACACTAGTCATTACAATGACTTGCTTTAGGGAATGTGGTGTTGGACAGATGTTGGATTTTGAGTCGAACACCTTCCCTACTGATACACTGACTGGAGTTGGAATAGTAATTTAAACTATTCCAAAGTCCAGCGCTTCCCTAAAGCAAGTCATTGTAATGACTTGCATAGTAATGGAACTCGTGGCAACAACACAGTTGTGGTATTGACTGCGTTGTTAAGCCATGCTTGGTTTTAGCATGCGTGGTAACAGATGCTATTCAAGAGCAGCCCATAAGTATACTGGCTCTATTGATGGGTATAATTTATACAGGAAGCTATTTACCATGTGCAGTGAAATATGTTACGGAGTGCACTTGCAAAGAAGTCACATGAGCTTTGAAAATCCACTGACAACAAAAACCTAAGGGAGTCTAAAAAACCCATAGACGGAAAGTGCAAAATCAGGAGGTCTGTAATATAATAAAGTCCACATGCATTACCACTGTGACTTCTATTTTTGTGTCATGTGCAGCCCTGTTGCACTAAATGTAAAGAGGTGCGTTTATGGAATGGGAAAAAAGTATGGTGCAAGGACAGGCAATGATGGGCAGGCATGTCCAGGACAACCCCGCTGCTCAAGGCCTTGAAAAAAAGGATATTTACGGATATAGGTAGGGAGACATGCAAAATATGTGTTATGTATGTCCTTCAAATGGCAGGATAAATTTATAATTACAATTTTTGAAACAGATTTATAAAAGGATAATGGTTCTAGAATTAGGGCAAATAAAGTATCCCTGAATTGATTCAATGGAAAATCACCAATATACGCAACTGCCAAATAATATGTAAGTAAGAAACAGATTTAGGGAATATATTCCTCAGCAAAGACTAGCGAATAAGGTAGCATACAGTTGGTAGTGATCCAAACTCAGACATCTTTTTACATAATGCAAAAACAATGACTGAGGAGGTATCATGAATTCAATTGCGGGCTAACCCTGGCACTACTCTGGCCCCTTCCACCTTTTGGGTCCTGCCACCTGGCTCCAGGGAACGCAATTCCTGGCGTCTCTTGTGGTAATGTGCCTGTATGAATCAGTGAATGGGGAGCAGGGTCAAGAATGATTTGCATATGGCTGGGTCCAAACTGGGGTTTTGTGGTGGGCAAAAAAATGGTGGGTTAAATCCAGATCTGTGACTGAGGGTGAATGTTTGATTAGTTTAGCATTCAGTCCATCATCTATTCATTTTGCTTTTGTCACCCTAAGGGGGAAGGGTATGCCCAGACGTGGCTCCCGTGCTCACTGTGCCACTGGATTCAAGCTAGCCTGGTTGCTAAGAAGTGATACCCCAAAACTGGCCCCAGGATGCTTGTTTCCGGTCTAGGGAGGACCTGGCCGGGCAGTTCAGGCTGGACTGTTCCTATGGGGAGCAGGGTCAAGACTGATTTGCATATGGCTGGGTCCAAACTGGAGTGGTGGGGTGAGCAAAAAAGGGATTGATTAAATCCAAATCTGTGACTGGATGTGAATGTTTGATTTGTTCAGCATTCCATTCATCATCTGTTATTTTTGCTTTTTTTAAATGGTAGAAGGGTATATATTTTTGGGCACCATATTAACAATTCTAATTCCAATCAGCGCCTGGATACCCTCATGGGTGAAAAGCAAGGCTCTACAAATCCACATTAAATCACATTACAATCCCACTTACATTGTGGAACATGCATATGTTTCGGAGGGTGCCAGTTGGATTATTTTAACTCACTTCCAGTTTACAATATATATTTGTAGGGTCGTATTTAGTATTCTAACTCAGCAATCACTTATATTGTGGAAAGTGCATATATTTGGAAATTGCATATATTAGATTTACCATTCAAAATCCAATACCACTTACATTGGGAACAATTCTTATATTTGGATGAGGGTTGTCAGATTTACTATTCTAAATCCAATCCAACATACATTTTGAAAAGTACATATATTTGGGTGGTTGGTTTTTACTATTCAAACTCCAATTCCACCTACATGGGAGAATCCACAGCAGTTTTTCCGGAAGCTCTGGCTTAACCAATGAGAAATGGAAAACTTGTACTCATAATGTGACAGGTAGGCCCATGGCAGACCGATTTGGTTATGGTTAAGGGACCTATGAAATATCAAACATAGTTTTTTTTTTTTATGTGAAAAGCAAGGGGGATAAAAAAACATATCCTTGGCCATATTGCTCAACGAAATTCAAATTCATCTTTTACAATCTGCATGCACCATAAAATGTAACTTGGCTTTGGTCAAGTGTATTGTGATATCCTGACTTTAGCCCTGTAGCTCATTTCTCCTGCTTTTGTAGACACTGGAGGAAGTTCTTCCATGGGGAGAAAGCATGGATGGTTCCCTGGAGTTGAAAAATGGAAAATGAATTTTGGATGTATTTCTTTGGTGGTTGTTGCACTACTAAATGAGCCGAAGATGTTAAAACTTGGGCCAAGATTCACTAACATGTTGCTCTGTGGTAGTGCCAATGTTTCGGTGCAGATATAACGCAAACTGTTAGCCATGATTTACAAAGTCACAGAAATCTTGATTTCTCTTGCCTCACATTTCCCAGAAGAAGTAATGCAAGGCAGCACATTGGGAGGAGTTACCTGGGTGGAGTATGGGCATTCCCATGCATCCACCTATATACTTTGCTACAAACCTAGATTTACTAAGGTCAGTAAACTAGTGTGGGCCAAAATGGTGCACCTACCCAAGACAGACATATTGAGGAGAAATATCTTTATTTCTCCTTCTTACTTCCACTTTGCACACATACAAGGAATAATCCTCTAAGGATTGTTTTTGTGCAGAAAGGTATCTCTTCCTGCACAAAGCAACCCTGACCACAACGCAGGCACCTATGCACTGTGGAGCAAAAGCCCCTGTGTTGGTGCTAGGCTGCTATAAGTGCACCAACTCTCTCCCTTTCACTCAGTGCAGTGCAGAAAGTTCCCTTTCTACATTACGTGAAAGATTAGTAAACCAGGGCCTTGATATATTGGTACAGTTCCAGGTTGGTTCTTGCCACTTATCTGTTGGTCTGTGGATTATGGCCAGTTTTACTTCCATGCCTATATTTAGTGCTAAGTAAAGGTCTGTTCAAAAGAAGTAAATGTATTGGGGACATCAACCAGAAATGATCCCAGATTGTAATCCATTAATCACACCATGTGCTGAAAATCAACTCACTTGGTATGGCATGCAGAAGGAAACCCTGCTGTCAAAATGAAATGCCCAATTATAGTCAGTAAATCCACAACAACCATCAAACCTATGATCACTAGACACCTATGAATGTCAGCCCCCCATTAAAGCACTCATGCCAGATGGATGTGGCAGGCATTTCCATTACATACCTGCAGAGATTCTTGTTACGGAACTGAAATCTACCTCTTTGTCAAGAGTTGTAACAAAAAAGGAAATGGCTGAAAGTAATGAGGATAACCAACATGCAAGTCAGGAAGCCCGGTCAAAGAGATGCCCTTTCAATTTTAAGATAGTGTGCCATTTATAACATTATCGCTTCGCTGATTAATGGTGGAGAAATAAGTACACCAAAAAACTCAGAAGAATAATTGATTGGAATTAGTGTGTTTTACACAATGAAGTCAACTGCATGATTGACAATTCACTTGTGGTGCAGGAACTCATTTTTTCTGCAGTAGAAAGAGGCTATTGATACCAGGGAATGCTGAAATATAAATTAAGAGTAAGAGTTTCTAATGATTGTTTTAAGACTGCAAGGATTTTCTTAGTCCTCCGACAAATAAACTTAAAACAATCTGAGGGAAACATCTCTATGTTAAAGTAATGAAAGTGAAGTGGAATTAAATGAACCCCAGCTTGGTATTTTATTTAGTAAATGAGATCTATCAACAGGAAATTTTGTATTCTGTTTGTGTAGGCTTTACATGGATATTTAAAAATAAACAGTGCCCATGCTTGAAATGTAAGCATGGTGGAACTGCCATTACAATGGCAGCATCTTTATTGTACCAACATTTAAAATATCCCGGATATGCTGTGAAATGTTTCCATGAAAGTCAAGGACGTTATCATGGCAATTGTACATACAAGGGATGCCACCATTACCAGTGTGTTAGAAATTAGGTTGTTAGTTGAATGGGGTCTGAGCCCTGGTCAAGCAACAGCCACAATACCTTGTATGGCGAACCACAAAAGTCACTAGATTAGCCTGTGCTTAACCCTGGTTAGCTTGGCACAAAAAGCAGTCTGGCTTAATTTAGAGGTAATGTTGAAAGCATTTATGCAGCACACAAAGAGAAACAACATGAAACCAAAGCTCAAGAAAAATCCCAATCCAATTTAGAAAAATAGAGTAAATTTTAAAGAATTATTTGACATTAAAATAACAAAAATCCAATCAGTAGAGTTATGAATGTTTCAAGTTTTTAGCTAAACCTAGCACCGACAAGATCATAGTACCAACTGCGAACATCTAGTCGCGCGAGACCGGGTCAAAGTTGAAAAATATGGCCGACCATGATGCAATGCGGTTTGGATACAAGAAGTGGATTGGGTCCAGTCAGCGCTTACATTCGCACTTAGAAAAAGTCTTGAGAAAGACGATCTGAGAAGGTAAAGTAGTTATTTGGTTTGGCCCTAGGGAATGGGGTCCCCAGAGCCTGATAATGCTCAGTGAGGGGGGCAATGCAGCCTCCTCATCTTTTTTATAGTTTTTTGCCCAGGGGATGGGATCCCTGGGCCTGAGAAGGCCTGAGAAGGAGGGGTGCACTGCCCCTCTCCTTTTTCATTATATTTGGCCCCATGGGATGGGATCCCCGGGGCCTATTAAGGCTTAGGGAGTGGGGCTTCACATTCTCCTTCTCTGTTTAATTGTATTGAGCTCTTGTGGAAGCGAAGGTGCTGGCAAAGGCCCTGGCAACTAGGTTCCACAGGGTCATTGACTTTGTGATTCACCCTGATCAATCAGGCTTCATGCCGCATGGAAGCATACACCTTAACTTGCAGCTTTACAGAGTGCTACATATGACCAGGCTACCATGAGCTGAGCAGGTGGTGCTCATGGCCCTAGATAAAAGAAATGGCATTTTTACTGCATTGAGTGGAACTACATTTTTCCAACCCTGACTAGGATGGGCTTTGGGCCAAACTTTTGTGCATGGCTAAAACTCTTATATCAGGGCCCACTTGCGAGGGTGAAGGTCAATGGCGCGATATCCCAAGTCTTTGCCCAGTAGAAGGGCACAAGGCAAGGGTGTCCCCTGTCAGGAATGATATTTGCACTGGTGCTTGAGCCACTCGCAGCGTGGGTCTGTCAAGACCACTTATACAGGGGGTGAGTGGCGATGGGGAGGGGAAGAACACATCTCCTATATGCGAACAATGTAATACTCTATATTACTCAGCCAACCCTCTCTTTTGCTAGAATATTGCGAATCTTCGACACCTTTGGGAATCACTCGGATTATCGCATTAATTGGACAAAGTCCCTAATCTTGCCCATGACAGGAGGTGCTCCAAGGTTCCCCCCTACTGTAAGGCGCTGTAGGTGCTGGATGGTTTCCAGTATCTTGGAATCTATGTTACTTGTGATGATAATGAATTCCTGTGTAGAAATCTGTTCCAACAGCTCAATAGACTTGATAGGTATGTAGAGCATTGGATCACTCTGCCACTATCATTAATGGGCAGAGCCTCCCTGTATAAAATGATGACCCTCCCATGCTTTCTCTATGTACTTCAAAATACACCCTATAGGATCCCCAGAGTTCTTCTGGAATATCGATCATGAAGCCCGTCTATTGTTATGGAATGGAAGTAGCTTATGCATTGCACTCTGCAAGCTCCAGAGAGGAGCATATCATGGGGCGGCTGGCTTTCCTGGACATACTTAAATATTACTGGGATGCACAACTGGTGGCAGTCAACAACTGGGTGTTTGCTGATCGTGGCAAACTGGCTTACCAGGTTGATAGAGAGGCCATGGGTAGCAGAGGCCATGTGGCAGTTCTTTATGGATGACAGCTGTAACAAGACTGGCTGATGCATATTCAGATCGTGGTCAGAGTTTGGAAGGAAGCCACTAACTACTTGGGATGAGGAGGGAAGCTCACTAATCAAACCCCACTGTGGGACAGCTACTTATTGCAAGAGGTGGGTAATCTGAAAGGCTTTTCAAAGTGGGATATTATTAGCAGAGAATGCCTGGGAGATGTCTGTAGGGGGCAAGCACTAGTAAAGTGTGAGGTCCTGCACCGAGAGTATAAACTGGCGGAGTCTGAGCGGTATAGATACCTACAGCTTGGGCACGCCCTTTGAAGGCATATAATGGAGGGGGAACAACTTTAGAAGGCGACCCACTTAACGACCTCCTACTCATGGACCTTATAAATGATAAGACCATCTCTATAGTCTACAAAAAGCTGATTCATAATTCCCCTGACACTATGGTGGTATTGAGAGAAGTCTGGGTACAAGACTTGCATGATCTGGATGATGACGACTGGGTAGAGGCCCTTCAAAGCCCGCAAGAGATAGTGATTCATACCCATTTTAGACTGGTGCAACTGAGAATCCTACACAGATCATACTACTCCAGAATCCTACTTCAGAAGGTAGGTAGGGGGGACTCTGGTGTGGACAGGAAGGCACATTCTTCCACATTCTGTGGGAATGCCTAAGCATACAAATCGATTGGGGAGAAGGGGCTCGGAGAGAATATCTCAGGTGTTGGCCCTGGAGGTTCTCCTTTACACCAAATGGCTCATTTTGACTGCAACAGGGGAGGTACCCTGGCCAAAATATCAGTGGATCTAACTGTTGGTTGCAGCGGGGTTGATAAAAACACAATATTGCGCTGGCCTGGGGCACAGCGACTCCCCCACGAATAGAAGACTGGGAGTCTGATTTAGACTGGTGCCAGCCAGCGGAGCAAGTGGTTTTCCAAGGCAGGGGCGGCCCAAAGAAGTGGGAAAAAGTGTGGGGTAGCTAGCACAAATTTCAAGGGTACTGAATGGGGGGTGGCATCAGGGAGAAAAGAGGGGACACTGTCATTTAGTTGTACTTTTACGCTGTGAACGGCAAAATGTCATCGACAATAAAGGCTCCATTTCAAATGTATAACCATGCTTTACTTATGATGTTGTCTTCTTGAACCAAATGTAAACTAATTGATCGCTTTTATGCAATTCCTGCACTCACTGTACACTGAGTAGTGTTTCAATAAAAATAGTTTAAAAGAAAAATTGTATATGGGCCTGAGTGTGGGGTCTTCAGGGCCTCATGAGGGTTGGTGAGGGGGACTACATACCCCCCCTTTTTATTGGACCTGGCCCGGGGTATGGGGTGTCCGGGCCCAATGAAGGGTCAAGAGAGGGGGCAAATGCCACCTCCCCTTAATATATATGTTTTGGCCCAGGGAAGGGGTCCCCTGGGTCTAAAGGTCAACCCTATGCTGAGCACACCAAAGGCTGTGCACGGTTTAGGGTTGGCAGCCTGTTGAGCGGTTTAGCCACAGGACCTGGCAGCAGACCAAGCCATGGCCAACTCCCTGCGGTGCACACCAAAGGCTATGCGCAGTGTGTGATTGGTTGTCTGTGGGGAGTTTTGCTATGGCAGACATGTGCAGTTCATTGGGGAGAAAAGCACAGTGAGCTCCTGATTGTTTAGATGTATGTGCCGACCATTCAGCACCAGCGTCACAGCATCTATGTTGGTAAATGCCATTTTCTTGCATTCCCCTTTGTGAGCAGATAAGCAACGCATCTTACGCTAATTCTCCACTCACATAAGATTTGATTGAATGCTTCAAGACTATCACTGATGTGGTAGTCTGATTACGACGTACTGAGGAGTCCCCTATAATTTGGTCGGGGATGAAAGTTGACAATATTCCCAATAGTTGATACCTGGAATTGAACCAGAAGGGTGGCCAGATCATTCGAGCCTCCTTACATACTTGGAAACTCAAAGGGGCATATTCTCAAGGACTCATCGCCTAGTTAGCGGCACTTTATCGCAGCCAAAGTGGCGATAAATTTATCGCACCATTCACAAGCTGGTGTTAACAGCCCAAAACACCAGTTTACCCGCAATAGAAGCCGCAAAAAAAATCGCCACAGATGACCCCCGCAACTATCGCTAATGAGATGCAGAGTAGGCGTACCCGTGCAAAAAGCCGCAAAAACACCACTCCGCAACATTCTCAACGACCAGCCAGATCGGCGAAAAGACCACGAAACATGCGATAATGCGCGTTAGCAGCAGGAAATTAACACCTGCTCTAACCTGGTGTAAAGTCGGACGGCAGCCTGCACCACAAAAGGGAGCCCAGCCCACAGCCACACCTGAAGAACAACAGATGCCATGGAGCCACTCACCACATGCACCCCGGAGCCCCGAGAGGGCAACAACACCCACCGCCGCCACCCCCCACACCCCCCCGGACACCCACCGCCCCCCCCGGACCAACACTGAGGCAGCGCAGACAAAGACAGCGACCCTCCGAAAATGCACCAACCCCACAGCCCCAACACCAGAGAATGTCATTGCCCACTATATGCCCAAAGGGACAACCCTCCTCCGCATCCTGACCACCATAGCCCACAGGCTGATGGTACCAACACAGCGGACAACCAACATCCCACCGCAGACAAAGCTGCTGGCCGTGCTGCAAGTGTTGGCCTCTGGCACCCTCCAACCAACCTCCGCTTGAGACCGAGGAGTCACACAGCCTGGCCAATCCAAGTCCCCCACAACGGTCATGGATGACACCATCAGCTTGGTACCCCACTATTATACCTCTCACACACTGCACAGGAACAGCCGGAGACCAAGAAAGGCGTGTACGCCACAGCTGGCTTTCCGCACGTGTCAGGGGGCAATTGACACACATGTCCTACTAGTGGCCCCTGGCGATACTGCACACAATAAGCGCAACAGAAAGCGCACGTATCCCACCAATGTGCAGGCAATAGTGGACCACCGTGGAATCTTCGCCAACGACTTCTCCAACCACCCAGGCAGTGTGCATGATACCTGCACCTCCCGACAGTCCATCATCAACCTGCGCCACCAGGATGGCACCCATGGAAATGCACTGCTCGTTGGCCAATACCAAATGCACACACCACACACCTCAACTCCACAATCATGCAACACACAACACAGGAAATGCACACGTCACAAGCTCACATACAACATGCACACCCACCAGACACGACAGCACAACTCACTGTGGGAACCTGGGCCAGCCATGTACATGAGCCATCAACGGCATGGCACCTCGGACACACAATAGCAGAATGTCGGAAGAGGTGGGGACCAGGCATGTGCGAAGGAGGCAAGGGACCGATGAATGAGAATGTACACAATGCCAAGTGTGGCATGGATGTGCTGGCCAGACTGCAGTATGCAGACCACACACATATCCATATCGACACACACCGCTGGTGTTTGGAGTGTAGTGGACAGTCTACGCAACCATGTCACCCCAGCCAGTGGGGAAGTCTTGGAAATGTAGCTTGTGACGTCCCCCCATAAGCGTGAGCGGAGTGGGCTGGTCCGGCGTACGCCAGGCCAGCGTAGGGGTGTGAATAAAAGGCACGTAACCCTGGGCGTGGTCCTCATCCAGAATGCCCAACGTCTCTGCCAGGGCGGCGCCCCTCACCCCAACACGAGGCCGACGCCGTGAGGGGGGTTGCCAGCGATCCTGTGCGCCTGCTGCACCCCGGGACGCTGGTCCCAGAATCAGTCCTGCCCGGACCCTGCGCACCCAGGCCTCAATGCCCACCTTCCGACACCGGCGTGTGTTAATGAGGGCCCACCACGTGCCAGTGCAATCTCCAAGTCCGAGGTCTGCGGCCTTGGCAGCCTCCTCAGACCATCACAGCCTCCGCAACACAGGCCCGCAGTATTCCTTTCACGTTGATGTACTCCACCGGCCTGCACAACGGACAAGTAGGTTACACATTTGGAACTGAGTCTTGATTACACCATGGCAGAGCACATAAATCATGGCTGAGTGTATGTCACTATACACCCTTCGATGTGGTGCCAACAGGTCTTAGTGTTACATCACAGCCGCAAGATTCTGTGGGCCCACGCGGACTACTGCTCTCGGCCTATGCTGCGCTCGAGTAGGTCACAGAATTGGAACTGAACATCGATTATTCAAAGGCAGAGTAGGAATCATTGCACGCAAGGAGAGGCATAAGAGGATGACGCATTGCATTTGGGAGGAAAAAAGGATCATCATTACGGAGGTGATCGAACACTACCGACAACTGCCTTGATGTCACTAACTCTGTGCATCGCGAGCCTACGACACGTGGCTGTGGCCCACTGCTGACCTCTGCCTCCGGCCTACACTGTGGTCCAGTAGGTCACAAAGTCTTGAATCGTCAATGCCAGAGTTCATATCAGTGTACCGGCATCATCGCAGACTGCATCCCCTCTCAGCCCTGGTGCCACTAAGTCTGTTCCCAGACATTCATGGACACTCTCTGGTCGTACATTGGTGGCGTTTGAGTCTATGGACTAGGGGGTAGTTTTCATCCTCATGCAGCTGGTACCGAATTGGTGGTGGCAACGACGCAGTCGCTTTCCACTCCTCCATTTGCTGCTTCCGGATAGCTTCTGCCCTCTGCATCATGCCCTGGAAGACCACCTTCCACTGTCCCCCGAAACACTCCACGACATTCACCTTCGACATCGACGAGGACCCGCTCAGTCTGCGTGGCCCTACCTCAGTGGACCGCAAGTCACCGTCCTGTGGCGGTGTGCCTGTGCCTGCCGCTGTGCGCCCGGGGCCACTAACTCTGTGCAGCTCAGGTCAGGGACCCTGTCTGAATGAATATTGGATGACCTCTGTGACGGTGGTCTTGGGGTCATCGACGCCATGTGCATGTGGCCCTGCGCTGTCTGCTGCCTCCGGCCTCAACTGCGGACCACCAGGGCTCACACATCAAATCGAGTCCTGACCGGCCCGGACGTCGCATCACCGCAGGAGGCACACGCCACCATCGCCAGGGCCAACTCCAACCACCATCTGCCAGAGTCAAGACAGTGGTACTGGCAGACTGACGGAGTTGCTCAGACCTGTGGTGGATGCCAACATCTGCCTCATCCCCTGCTCAGCACTCCAGGTGCCACTGACTCAGTGCACCGCAACCAATGGACCATTACTGATTGAGTATTGTGATGTGGAGATGTTGCGCAGCAATGTCACTTCAGGCAGTGTGGGAGACCTGGGACATTGATGAGGAAGCTGATGCAGGTCTGACACACCCCACTGCATCTGCATCAGGAATATCCCGAATGGACACAATCCTAGTTATTTTCATCACATGAGCGCGCACAGCTCTAGTGCCCCAACCTCAGTGCACTGCAACTCACGGACACTTCTGTTTGTATGTTGGGTGACCTCTGTACTTGCTCCGGCTCCCTCCATGTTGCTCAGCAGTTGACTCTGTTATGCAGGTGTTTTCTGTTTCCATTGCACTGGTGTCCACTGTTCAAGTTGTTGCCAGCACCGAGCACTCCGTGCGGGCTGGCTTATGCTCACCCCACACACATCCAGCACAGGCGTCACTGTACATGTGGCCCTGCCAATAAAGGGGCCGGGCGCACGTGCCCGTAGCCAGTTCAACATAATATCTGCGTGTGTCTCTATGGCAGTGTGGGTCTCCTTTGTGGGGTGTAGGTGGTCCCTGAAGGGTAATTGACACCCACGTATGTGATCTAGTTCGCCTTCCATGGGTTCGGACCACACCCGCACCTGTTCGGCCACCCACTTTTGGCGTTCTGACACTTGGCATTGGGGTGCCATGTGTGGGAAGGTGAAGTGTTGTGGGCCAGCCATGCTTGCGTGTGCTTCATGCTGTGTGGTCTGTTGCAGGGGCTGGGTTCTCCTCTAAGTAGCTTGTCTGCCCTGGTCCTGGTGGTGGGTTGCGTGGGATGTCCATGGGCTGTTGTAGGGCGTCGGTGTCGAAGGTGTGTTGGTCGTGTCCTGCATCACTGATGGGTTGTGTGGTCTGACCTGCTGGAAGTGTTGTTTGTCCCTCTGCAATGTGAAGGGGAGATACATGTTGACATTGTGTTGAAATTTATGTTGGCGCATTGTTCTTGTAGACATGCAGACTGTGTGACAATGTACATTGTGACTGTTTGGGCGGTGCTGGCAATTTGAGGGGGGACAGTGGACATTTGGACTACATGACTTTTGTGAGGTTGTACCCGTACATATGCATCTCACAGTTCCCTGCTCTGTCAAATGTGATTGGCCTGTTTCTGCGCATGGGCGGACCCAGTTGTGTCCCCTGTTCTGCAGTGTCGGTGTTGCACTTTGTAAAATGAATTATATAGTGGGGGTGCACTCCTGTATTAACAATTTTCTCAATTTTCTGTTCAAAGGTGCTACAGCACAGCAAATGCTGTCAACATTTGCCAATTCAAACTGATAGATTATAACAAGTACTAGGACTTGAATGTACTGTGCACTGTTCACTTGGTGATAATCACCGTCTGTATACACTTTATATTCACAATAAACAGTTGACGTTCTAAACCATATGTCTATTTAATATTGTTTTTTACAATTACTTTTGAAAAACATAGATAAACACCTCAGTTCTCATCACACATTATGTGTTAATACATCAAAAAGCATATAGTACTATACATGTACATATTCATAAACAATATAATTGATGCAAAATTATACATTTCATTGTGACGCCCACCCAAAGCATTTCGGGACCTAAAAAGTCCCTTCCTCAGGGGCAAATCTTATGATCATGACTGTGTCCTCTTGCGTCTGCCAATGACCTTATTCAGTTCTGTATAAAAACTTCAACTTGACCTTGTTTGCCAAATCTAAGTACTTGAAACGTCGCTTCAATAACCAACTTCTGTGCCACAAGGTCAAGTTGTTGTTGTTGTGCCAGGCCCTCTCGAGCTGTGTCCATACTCCCACCTCCTTGCACCGTCTCCACACTGATGACTGGCCTCCATTTCCTCCAGCTCCTCCTGTGGCGCAGGACTCCCACCTCCAGTCGCCATAGCTGCCTTCCTGTTGGCAGCGGCTTAGGCCCTGGTTTAGGTTTTCACGTCATGCCAGCACCTCTTGGCCTCCTCCATTGGCCTCCTCGGCACTCCGGCTGCATTCAAGGTGGTCTGACTGTGGGTCAGTTGCTGGTAGTGTTCTGTCACATCCGTGACGCTGGTCTTGTTTTCCTACGGACTGCACCCCGTATTCCTCTCCCTCTGCTCCTTGGCCTTCCCCGACTCCGTTGGTCCTTGCTGGTGGTCTGTGGGGCTTGTGGGGTTCGCGTTGGCCTCTGCGCTGGGTCAGGGTGCATCCATGTTGCTACTCACTTTGGATTGTTTCTGGTGTGTTGTTTTTGATGCTTCTATGGTGCATTTTCCCACCAGCCACGTGGGATTTACAGGCCTGCCGCTGGTTTTCGCTGCTTTTTGTATCGCGATCGGCCTCATCGCAGCTTTTTTGGCGTGCGTGTTTCGCATTTTTGCGGCGTGGCGTTGATTTTAACGCGGTCAGTTGACGCGTTATCTGGAGACTATTGCATGGTATCACCGTGTTGTGAATACTTGGTTAACACAGCGTAAATGTCCCGCGATAGACTGCGATGTTGAGGGTTGCGTTAAGTCACTTTTGCGATGGTTATCACACGTTCTTGAGAATATGCCCCAAAGTTACATACAACCAAAGAGATTACACGCGTCTTTATGTTTTAATTATTGTTGTCTGTTGAACCACTTTATGTACACTGCGTCGTCTTCACTATTAATTCACACTGTCACATCTTGACGTAACCCGGGCAGTAGCTACCTGATTTCACCGTGGATTGTTCCGGAACAGCACTCTGTCACTAAGGTGAGCGTTAGGGTTAGGCCCTGCACTGTATTCTATTTAAATTCCTTGCTTGAATACAACACCCGTTCCCCCTCGCTCCCCTAGCATTATTCTTTCCTCATTTACACTAATATATTTTCTTTTTTATAGATTCATTTAATTGTGCCAAGTAGCAGGAGAGCCATCATTTAGACTCCCTCGCCTTTTGATCCTCCACTGATAGACTGAGCATCCACTTTTTCAAAATAGGTCTGTTCAAGAAGTGGTTTCTATTTTTAACATACTCGTTAAGGAAG
Organism: Calotriton arnoldi; assembly: GCA_963921515.1. Classification (NCBI taxonomy): domain Eukaryota; kingdom Metazoa; phylum Chordata; class Amphibia; order Caudata; family Salamandridae; genus Calotriton; species Calotriton arnoldi. Next base: position 144,075 of record CAWUFW010018504.1, read on the forward strand.
AATATACCCATTCAGTGATTCTTCCTCTTTAGTTGACATCTCAATTTTGTATATTGGTTTACAGAATATCGGTTTTCAAGGGAGCGTGTAACCGACACATACTCTTGACCATCTATCTCAACGGCGGGTGTATTGAGTTACAGTAACGGAGCAGAACATTAGGAATAAGACAGAATTAGACACAGCCATCGACCAGGTATTTTTCGGCCCGCTCATTATAGACATAGACGCATGCCAGATTATTTATCGTGCCTTATTTCCTTCCTTTAAGTGCTATATTTTAAGAAGCACAACACCTGAGCCCCAGCGCATCATCTTTGGAGTGGCAATAGAGCCCTCTCTTCTCTTAATAAGTTACGCCATCATCAATCAATACATTTTCAGAACCCGCTAGCCACACGCTTATGGCTACACTGTATTCTAGGGGTCAGGCCAATTTCATTCTGTACTCCTTATTTTATTACCTATAGACATAGCGTCCAGACCTAGCTGTTGAAGACATAGCATCCACCAAAATTACATGGTCCTGCCGGAACACATTGTGAACCAAACAAAACTTTAAGGAACATTTGGAGGCACAAGGGGCTTTCTCGTTTGCCTCACTCTCCTCATTGCTTTATATCTATTTATTTTTCCGTTGTTTCTATATAGTCTATCTTTCCTCTCCCGCACGTCACTAATTGAATGTATTTACACTTGCACATAATTGAATATCTTTTATGTAACTATCCTTTCTTGACTGCTTGCTCTAATATAGCTGTAAATATGCATGTTTGTCACTGTAAATAAGATTAAGTCACTGATTAGATAAATAAATGTCAGGAGTTACACATAGCGACAGTCTCCCTTTTTCCCTTCCCTCTCCTAAGGGTTAACATATCATGCGCGCTTGTAACAGGCATCATGTGTAGATTGTGGGCATCTTGATTTCTAAAGATTTAACATTTGTTTTATATTCCATTCAGCAAATTCTGAGACGGTATCTTGACGAAGGCAAAAGCCGAAACGCGCGTAGTGCAAGACTATACCGCCAGTATTGATAGATCTTGTTTGTGCAAGATTATATAGCCAGTATTGATATATTATGTTCCATCTGATCATGCTGTGCACTATATCATCAACCATTAAGCGATTAACTATTTAAAGATATAGATGCCGTTGCATTTTTACCACACTGATAGATCGATGTAATTTCATGATGCTGAATGATTGTTTTTATAAAGCATGTAATATACAGCTACCTATATTTGTTTGTATTGGAATTTTGTAATTAAATTATGAAAATAGATTTGGAATAAATATAAAAATCTTTTTTGAATAAAAAACAAAAAAAACACATATCTTTCTATGGTGTTAATTGGTTGAAAATAGAAATTTTGATGCCCATACGAATGTAATTCGCCTGGCCCAGGCGCCTACTTACCTGTTCTTACATCTTGATATATATGCATGAATACACTACATATATGATTGAAACTTCCTTGGTCCAGCACTTTATTGATTTTGTTCTTTTTCCAAAGAGTCATGATGATTGCTCTTCCAACAGTGAATATTTGATTCTGCTGTTGCTGAATTGAGTTAGAAGATCTAATAATTTCAATTAATGTGCAGAACTCTCTAATTTTCATATGAGGTGTCTTGACTTAAGTAAGTCCCACGTGACTTTTCGTATTACTTGATATGCGGGAGTTGGAAGCAGGGCCTGGCTGCAAGACAAGCACTGCGACCAACCCCTTGTCACGTGCAACCAAAGGCCATCTGCAGAGTGGGGTTGCCTACCTCTGGGTTGCTGCCTGCAGGGAGTTGGATGCAGGGCCTGGCTGAAAGCCAGGCCCTGCGGCAAACCCCACGATGCATGATGAAAGGCTGTGCGAATCATGGGGTTGGCTGCCTTTGTGATGTATGCTGCTGGGCTTGCCCTTAGGCCAGGCCCTGCAGCCAACCCCCCACTGTGCGTGGCCAGCAGGGGGATTGACTTTTCATATGGTAATAAAATATTTACATTAAAAAAACTAGAAATTGACTGAACCAACCAAAAGTTAAAGTGACGTTATAGTTAGGTGAATATGTCAGTCACAACATTAAAGTTTAGAACTCATAAAACACACTAGCAGAGATAACTATAACTTACGCCCTGTCATGAACTGCTTATAACCTCACATATTGACATCACTGATGACATCTCAAATGACATAATGGATGACGTCACTGATGACGTCATCCAAGCTTCTTTTGTTCACATTACTCTGTAAATTAATATGACTTTAGAAGCCTGAAAGTAAGTACAAAATAGCTCAGAAAAATATATAGCATTATTAATGCCATCACAGATACAACTCCCTTAGGTGCAGCAAGCATAGGTTATGTGCAACGTTGACCCTATACTGTACACTTCATGGGTAGCCTTGTTCACATTAACAGTCAACCACAGATATATGGGAAATTGCACATGCCGTTCAATATGTATACAACTGGTCAAGTTCTGTTCGAAACTAAATGCCCTACTATAGACAGCTTTTATCTGTATCAAACCCTTTAAAGTCACTGAACCTACATTGAGAAATGAAGTTGATCTGAATAGAAAAGTGGGTACTGTACAGTGTTTACTCTAGTGGAGAGGTGTGGTGCAGCGGCCAGGGCAGCTGACTTCCGAGCACAGGGTTCACGGTTCGATCCCCGGCGGCAGCTCAGCTCAGCACCATGTGACTCTGGGCAATAGCTCACTTAATTTCCATGACAGCCCCAAGCACCTTGAGACCCGTAAGGGTGAGTAGCTGCGCTATATAAAAACGGACTTACTTACATGTTTGCAAACAGTGAAATTATCATGAGGAATACACCACAGAGTATTAAAATGTATCTACTAAGAATTGTGTACACTCTATGCAACATTTGTCAAAAAAGACAGCTCAAAATGCCCAAGGTCTGAAGGTGCTAAAGATCATACTACCTGCAGCCTTCATACTGTGGTGAAAACTTTACAGACAGCCCATCTTCTCAAGCAAAAGAAGCAAAGGTACATAGGTTAGTATTTGGTGCACACAGTCTTCTATGTTATGTAGAAATTGTCATGCTTTGATGATTCTGTCTAATAACTCAAGGCTGCTTACAATATTTAGTATCTACTATGTAGAATCTTTGCCCTGTTGGAAACTTTTTCTGCAGAACCAAAAAACTTGTGTGGAACATACTGAACACAAGTCGTCAACTGTCATCTACACACAGAGTTACTCTTCAATACAAATATTTATAACATGTTTAATATCTCTACACACCTATGATGCATTAGGAGAACATGAATTTTGTAAAAACTTACACCCCTTAGCTGGACACAGGCTGTACAAATTAGGTTGAAAAATAACATGGTAGCTACCCGCCAGTATGTAAAGTATAAAACAAACTAATGTGCTTATTGGATGATGTCATCAGTGATGCCATCAATGATGTAATTTGAGATGTCATCATTGATCTCATGAATGATGTCATAGAACATGTCATGAGTGAAGTAATATGAGAGGTCATAAGCAGTGCATAATTGGGGCACAAGTTATAGTTATCTCTTCTCACTATAACTGGTGAATTTCTGTGGTTTTTTAGTTAAAAATGTTAATGTTGTGACTGACATTCACCTAACGTTACTTCAACCTTTGTTTTTTCCAGTGAATTTAGTTGTTTTTTTTAAACAAAATAGATTTTTTTATCACACCTAACGATAACACTACGTTAACCTTTGCTTTTTTCAGTATATATATCTATCTCATGACATACAGAGTGGTCAGTTTGTTTTTTAATGTGAAAATACATAGAAAGTGAGAAAAGACTAAGGGGGCGATTACGATATCGGTCGGAAAGACTCCGAATGGCATTCGGGTCGTCCGAATCTGTGTCGGAAGCCTTGTTTCTGACCAACTCGGAAACATTTCCAACCAACCGATTACAATTGTTGGAAACCGTGCAGACTGTCCAACTCGATTTCGACTCGTGTCCGAATGTCATTCGAAGACTCCGAGCCGGTCGGAGCCAACTTGTACGTCTCAACGGACAGCGTTTCCAGCCGAGCGATTACGATGTCGGATTCAGACAGCCTTTCCGAATCGGTCTATCCGACACGGATACGTTGTCGGAATCCGACTTTGGGGGCCTGTAGCAGGCCCCCCCTTCACCTGGAGGCCTCTGGTTGGGGCACATAGGGGTACCCATGGATCCCCTCTTCCCAACCATGCACAGTGTGGGAGGCACCATGGGGTGCCAGCCACAGGGTGCAAGGTTTTCCGGAACCACCCATTTCTTCAATGGGAGCCTGTGTTGTCGGTCGGAACACAGGCTCCCATTGAAGTCAATGGGAGTCCGAGCAAACGGTGTTCGGATACATCGTAATCGGTCAGTAAGACTCCCCGCAACTGGGTCGGTCGGAAACCATTCCAACAAGGATTCAGTCGGCATGCTTTCCGACCGACATCGAAATCGCCCCCTAAGTGGACATTATAAAGTGGGTAGAGCCACAACAAATTAATACGATGATGACAATATCTTAATAACTGAAATCAAAAAACCAGATGATTATTTGGTGCTGTATATGATAGCCTCGCATATCAATACCACAAGTTGGCTGTTACACCCTTATTCCCCATCTTTGGTGATCATTGAGGAGAGCCTTCATCAGCTGGTGAGGCAGGGAAGGTTGGCCGAGCCTCCCATATCAATCCTTCTCCAAAACAAATAACCGCCACACTCCAGGAGCTTGAGTTAACTTAAATATATTTATTACCACTCACAAGTGACTGCACTAATACATTTTGACCTTCACGGGCTATCTCATGGTGGGGAGTCAATCATTGATTTCCAATTTATCATAATGGCCCGCCCTGCTTTTTATGCAGCATTCTGGGACATGTAGAACCATTACACAGTGCATTGAATAAATGTAAAGTCATTTAAAAGAACAATTGATATTTTAAAGGCAAAAATGATAGTGTAAATGAAAGATCACCAATTCTGTCACTATTCACTGCTAAGTAGCCAGTGGCATTTAAGTGTTACCTCTTAAAAATATACATCTCTGAATGTCCTTTAACTTCTTAAGTTCATATCAACATACTGTAATGTCATTTTAGTATTCCCTATTACTCGCATTTTTATGCGTGAAGTTCCAATGTTCTTACATTGTCTAAATTGATGCCCTCAGTGGCCCAATTGTAGTTTGTCTATTACTTTAGTAATTTGGTCTCTTAGGTCAAAGGGACGCCAGAATCCTATCCACTGCCTTCCTTCATCACCTCTTGCTTGTGCATACTAATGTATACTTAAGGCAACATAAGATATATTACCTATTCTCAATGACCATGTTTACTTATTTCAATTGCTACCTTCGCTTTCCACTCTTTTGGATCTTCTGATGGGAGAAGTTAAAATATTATTTTGTAAATGTACAGCATATTTCTTCATCATTATTGAGCCCTAACGGTTGCATAGTATGGACTCTAATTGCTAAAATTGTTTGAGATTGTCTCCTCCATGCTCATTTTTAAGTCAAAGCCTACCACACAGCAGAGCTGTCTTGTTTGCTGAAGACTTCCTGGGTACATTCAGAAAGTTGACCTAGGAATGCATTCAGCTCGTTGCTTGCCATTGGCTTTTCGGTTTGTAACTCACATATTCTTGCTTTCCATTTGCTAGCTTTATTTGTTTTTAGGCTGTCTAGCTTGAGTTTGTACCTTCCCTTGTCCAAACCTTATTTACAGTATCCTTCCCAGTGCTCTCTTTCTGTAAACATGCCTGTAATTCTTGTTCTTATCTTGTCACATTTGCTGTGCATTCAAAGACTGAGGTCAAATGTCAGGTGCTGTCTTCCAAGGGCGCTTGTTTACTTTTCATTCTCCGACTATAAAATGTTGAGAGGATTTATGTCAGAATCTTGCTGGATACTGGTGACAGGAACGAGTTTTTTTCTAGCACACCACAACATTTAAATGAACTGTGTAAGTATTCCCAAAATATCAGAATTAGGAACACAAATGAAGCACATTTTTTATTATTTCTGAAGTATTTTGGCAAAAAATACTATATTATGAACAGAACAAATCATTACACTAGGTGATGCAATTTCCACACATTTTCGTCTGTGCACTGTATAGTTTTATTAGTAAAACTCTATGTGTGTGCATATGTAATGGTACTTTCAATTGAAAATGTGTTGTCTGTAATGGCGTTGTGCTACCACACCATGAATACTCCACTCTATGCCACTCCACTCTACTCTTCACCACTCCACTCCACGTCACTTCACTCTACTCTGTACCACTCCACTTACACCACTCCACACCACTGCACTCTGCACCACTCCACTCTATGCCACTGCACTCTATGCCACTGCACTCTGTGCCTCTCTACTCCACCCTGCACCACTCTACTCTATGCCAATGCACTCTTCGCCATTTTAATCTACACCACTGCACTCTTCGTCACTGCACTGTACACCACTCCTGTCTAGGCCGCTCTGCAACACTGCACTCTATGCCATTGCACTCTATGCCAATACACTCTACAGCAATGCACTTTACTCCACTCTATGCCCGTGTACTCTAGGCCAATCCATTGTATGCCCCTCTCATCTACTCTGCACCACTGCACTCTATGCCACTGCACTCTTCACCACTTTACTCTATGCCACCCTACACAACTGCACTCTACCCTGCACCACTGCACTATACGCCACTTCACTCTACTCTGATGCAATATACTCTAAGCCACTCTATGCCACTGCACTCTACACCACTCTACTCTTAACCACTGCACTCTACTCCAATGCACTCTACACAACTGCACTCTGTGTCACTGTACTCTATGCCACTGCTCTCTTCACCTCTCTAATCCACTCCACACCACTGCAGTCTAACACTGTACTCCACAATACTGCACTATCTGTCACTGAACTCTCCACCGCTGAACTCTGCACTACTCCACTCTACGCTACTTCACTCTACGCCACTGCACTCTATGCCACTCAACTCTACTCTGTGCCATCGCCCTCTGATTCACTCAACTCTACGACATTCCACTCGTGCTCCCAATGTATCATAGACCAAACTCACACTCAATGATGTATACTATGAATTGTGAATTGCATGTTATTTTATGCTTGATCGTTAGTGGTTTGTTGTTTCTGTCTGTTAGACCTGGCATCCTTGACGTAGTTTCCCCTGTCATTTTGACTGTTCAGGATTTCTTTTTTGGTGGTTTAGGTGCTCCGGGCACTTTACCACTGCTGACCATAGCTAAAGTGGAAGTGCTCCCTGTGTAAATTGTGATTATGATTGATTATCCATGATTGGCATATTTGATTTACTTGTAAGTATAGTGAGTGTGCCCAGGGCCCGTAAATCAAACACTACTTCTGGGCCTGCAGCTCTGCTTTTGCCACCCACACAAGTAACCTTTCAAATGCGTCTCAGACCTGCCACTGCAGTGACCGCGCATGCAGTTTTTAAACTGCCATGTCAACTTGGCAAGTGTTCCCACTTGCCAGGCCTAACCCTTACCTTTTACTATATGTAAGGTGCTCCTAAGCTAGGCCCAGGGTACCCCCAGGGGCTGGATGCAGTGAATGTGAAAGGTAGGACATGTGCTGATGTGTTTTACATTCCTGATAGTGAAACACTGCCAATTTCATTTTTCACTATTGAAAGGCAATATCTCCCATAGTTTATCTTTGCAGCTGCCTTGTAACATCTTACAAGTGTAACTTTCAATTGGGAAATGATAGAGATTTGAAGTTTGGGTTACCTGGACTCAGAATGTAAAAATGCATCTTTTAGCAAAGGCTGTTTTTAGATTGTGTGGTTGAAAATGCCACTTTTAGAAAGTGGTAATTTTCTTGCTTTACCATTTTGTGCCTTTGCCTGCCTGTGGAATCAACATCTGGTTTAGACTGACAGGGGCTGTTTTGTACTTTCACTCTAGACACTCACACAAAGGGAGCTTAGGTGTGCCTCGCATATCCTGATGGCCCATCACCAGTTTGACGGGTTTGCCCTGAACTAGAGGGATGGGAGGAGTTATCACTGACACCTGAATAAGGCTGTGGCTGGCTTTCATAATGCTGGCTCCACTTCCTGTAGTGTAGCTGGATCAGGGAGGACAGAACTGGTTCTTGTGAGCAAGAGAAACATTTCTTTGAAGGATGCTGACTTCAAAGGCTGAAAGTAGTATAAGTATTGGGACTCTGACCCCAGAATGTTGGAACACTTCTTAATTAAGAGGACCCTGCCAAGAAGAAGAGCTGAAGAGCTGCCATGAGGAGTACTGCCCCTTTGCTGTGTGTTGCTTTGCTGGGTTTGCCTGCAGTTGCTGCTTCTCTCTGTGGGCAGTGGAAAGGAGTGAACTTTTACTTCGCTGTATCCTGCTTAAGAAGATTCTCCAATGGCTTGATGTAAAGCTGGCCCCCTGTTAAGAAGCCTCAGGGACACAAAGACCTCACCTGCAGCATCCCTGAACTCCACTGCTGTGAGTTCTGGCCTGCCTTTTGGTGCCAATTCTAGTTCTAGGTCCTTAGTGGTTGTTTTGCTGCTCCTGTTGCTGAAAATCTATCCATTGCACTTTCAGCACCTTTTTTTCTGCCGCAAGCTGCCGTGCCGTTGAAAAAACACTTGCATCGCCAACGTGCGGCTGAAAATATCGACGCAGAACCTGTTTGTGGCTCGAAAATCCACTGCAGCCCGAGTCCAGAAAACTGAGTCTCCGAAGTCCGAGATACCCGCTCCGACTCCAGCGATGGCAGAGCTGTGCCTCTGGAAGTATCGACGCATCACCTGTCTGCGACTGCTGAAATCGAAGCAGTGCCTGGATCGCTGCCACATTGACCCACAGCGCCTGGATTTTCTCACGCATAGCACCTGTGAGCCAAATCTTCAGAACTAAAGCCCTGCAGTAAGGGACAGAGGACACGTGGCCGGATTTCGACGCATCGCCTCCCCTTGCAGTAAGAAACCGACCAACAACCTCCACTCACAGTAAGGAACCTATGCATCACCTCCCCTACCTAGCAGTAAGGAACCAACGCATTGCCTCCCCTGTGAGCAAGGAACCGACGCATCAACTTCACTGAGAGTAAGGAACCGACGCATCACTGTGTTTCCGACACCTCATCTCCCCTGCACCTGTTTGTCATCAGTAATTTTGACGCATCCCAGGTACTTTGCACCAAAAGTGATGCTTCATAGTTTTCCATGAACTGAACTGATTTAAACCTATTTTTAATGATATCTTGATGTCTGTATGTTCGATTTTTGTCGTTTTTAGCCTTGTTTTGATTAGAAAAATATTTGCCATTTTTCTAATCTTGTGTGGAGTCTTTTTGTGGTGTTTTCATTGTGTGATACTGTATGTGTGCACAAATGCTTTACACATTGCCTCTGTAGTTTAGCCTGACTGCTCTGTGCGAAGCTACCAGAAGGTGAGCACAGGCAAACTTAGGTGTGTACTTTATTTATCCTGACTAGAAGGAAGGGTCCCTACTTGTACAGGGTGTATACCACTGCAAACCAGAGACACTCAATTCTAACACTGTCCATGATCTGTTTCATATTTTTTCCTATTGTGTATGCCTTGCAGTTTGAACATTTCACAAAACCTGACTGAGTTTTATTGAGACAGATGTTGCTGGGTTTATTGTTGAAATTAGTCCTGACTAAACCATCTTTGGATGATGGTGCTTTTCTATATGTTATTTTAGGTGTCGGTCCAAGCTTTTCACCAATGTCTGGATCTTAGGATATTAAATGGCATTGTTTTTTGAGAATTTTCACCATATGGTGCCTTTCCTTACTATGTGTTAGGATCATTCTTATCTCTACATTGTCTGAAGTTTCCTTTTGCTGTGTCTCATTTTTTGTGCTTATGGTATGCAAGCGTGTGGTGTGTTTGACTCTTTCCAAGCCTTTTTTTATGTTCCCCATTTGTATCCTCTTTTTACAAATCTCTTGGAGACTTTATCACATTTTTCAATTAAGTCTTTGTCATTGAACAGGTCCTTCTCATTCGTAGCAAGTCAGCATCTGGAATGCTTTTGATGAGTGCTCTTGGATGGAAGCTAGTGCCATGCAAGACACTGTTAGTTGCAGTGGGCTTCCAAAAAGTGGCAGTCTCAATCATATTGTTTTCAATGAATACTGTTACATCCAAAAGATTTATTCACTCTTTGCGTGTGGTGAATGTCAATTTCAAAACACAATCATTGTTATTTAGGACATTAAAGTATTCAAGAAACTGTTCCTGAATCCCATGCCATATTATAAATCCTGGTGGATTTTCTAGTGTCTTCCATATCTTTGGTAGAAAAAAATAGTGAGTATTATCGGGTTCGTAATCATTTATTAGTAATTCTGTGTGGCCTTTCTTTTAGTTTGGTTTTCAATGCTACAATCATTTTTTTTATAGGATTATGATGTTTTTTATAGTTATTTTCACTTAACTGTCTCAATGCTTCCTTTATATAATCCTTTTTTATTGAGGATTACGATGTTGCTGCCTTTATCTGGGGCATTATGATTATATCAGAATTATTCATAAGATTTTCCAGGGCCACTCTTTCACTAAAACTTAAGTTCTCCACTTTGCCAACTTGTCGCTTCTTTTTCAAGTTGTCAATGTCAGATGTGAATAACTCGTGAAAGGTGTCACATTTATTGCCCGACGAAAAAACTGGGCAGAATTTTTCCTTCAAATTACTATGTTTGTGTTTATTTGTATCAATCCCTAGTTTGGTCAGGATGTTCCTCCAGTAAGTTCATTTCCCTCTAAATCACACATTAAATCAGACACATTTTTCAAGTCAGATACTTGTTCAATTGTTATCTGTGAATCTTGACAACATTGATCCTTTTGATCTCCTTTGGTGATATTTTGTTTTGAGGCATGCAACTTTTCTAATTTCAATATTCGTATGAATTTGTATGTATCAATCTGAGTTTTGACATGGTAGAAGTGTTTTTCACGATAGAATGTAAAACCTTTATTAAAAAGATTTTGTTCCTATTTGGTTAATTTGTAGTCTGATAAGTTTAGGATTAGAGTGTGATAATTTAGATTTTTCACAGCATGGTGGGCAGAAAATCTGGATTTTATTAAAGACACAGAGGCTAAGATTATGCAAATCTCCTTTATAGCGCAGCTCACAGCAGCAACAATGAAGAGATCTAGAACTTCAGAACATTCTAACATAGTATATAGTCCATGCACACGTAGTCTTCTCCCTCCTTTGTGCAGCGAACAAGATAACTTTAACATTCTTTTTTGGAAACTTTAGTGTAGTCGTCCATAATTTCTTTGAAATATCTAATCTGCAAGACAAAAGAACATCCACTTTAGTTATATTCCCAGGGTGGGATTTTTAGTGGAGGGATAATCTTAGCCTCCGTGTCTTTAATAAAATCCAGATTTTATGCCCACCTGGCTGTGAAAAATCTAAATTTTATGGCATGACACGGAGGCTAACATGCAAGTTTAAAGTGTGTTCAACACATTATCAATAACATTTGTTACCGGTTTAAAATAACAGCTTTTGAAAATACATTCATTGGACCAGTCCGCAGCTCTAAGGATGTCTTGAAGGCCACCACCCAGAACAAAAGATTTGGAGCCTGAGGCCCCTCTAAGAGAGTGTGCACCAAAAATGGAAATATCTATTCCAGCTTCTTTCATAACACCCTTTACCCATCTTGCTAAGGTGGGAGAGGAAACTGCTCTATGGGGAGTCCTATGGGATATTAGCAGCTGTTCAGCATTTCCTCTTAACCTTACGGTTCTTCTTTCATACTCCAACACTCCAACAGGTACTTCACTACACACAAACTTTCATTCTGTGGAAAAAAGGGATAGAAAACTGAAGTTGACATCGTTTTAGTTCGTCTTTTTCAGAAAAAACAGACTCCTTCTGGCTGGTATGCCCTACTGATGATATCTAATGCTTTAACATCTGACGTTTGTCTGAAGGAAACTAGGCACAGTAAAACAGTGAGTTTATAAGATAGTTTTTTTGATGAGAGTGTAGAGTTCTCACCCCAGTTTGTAATTACTCTGAGGACATCCCTCCACATCCCATAGGGACCTACCGAGGTACCGTCTACCAAGCAGGGCCCTGCTGCAATGGCCGATCTTTAGACATTAACAGTTCGATATGCCAGACCTGATGTAAAGATCTTAGATAAGAAGTTGATAACTTGAACTAGATCAGCCGAAATAGGATTGTAGTTCCGTCGAAGGCACTAACAAACCCATTTATGCCAAGCCAATCTATAAGCTTTCCTTGTGCCAGGCGCCCAAGATTCTGATATGAGTCTGAAAGCGCTCTACGAAAGTCCTGGCAGCTGCCACAGTCTCCTTAAATCCTCCATGCCATCAGCGACAAGAGGCCCTGATGTACAAGGGGGTGACATTCTCCCTGAGGACCTGTGATTACTTCCTCGAAGGTAGGTATAAGGTTAGGAAAGTCTACACTCATTTCCATCAGGATTGGAAACCATGCCTGGGATCTCCAGAGGGGTGTTATTACTACTACTACTATCTCCCTGTTCCTGCGAACTTGTAACAGAAGTCGTGGAACCATAGCAAAAGGAGGGAAGGCATAGGGTGTTAAACCGTGCCAATTCTGAAGGAACGCATCTACCCCCAAGGCCTGAGGGTCCGGCCTCCAGCTGAAAAATTTGGGTAGTTGAGTGATGACTCTGTCTGCGAACAGATCTATTCCAAAGGGTCCCCCATTAAGTCAGAAAGATTTCCCTGTCTAGTCTCCAGTTGCTGGAATCTTTGAAATTCCTGGAGAACCAGTCTGCGACCCCGTTGTTCAAGCCCGGAATATATTCGGCAATCACTGAGATACCCTTGTTGAGGCAATATGCCCAAACTTTCTTGGCTATGTCTGACAGTCCCTTGGAGTGAGGACCCCCCATCTTGTTCACGTATCTGACCGCAGATATGTTGTCCATGCGAAGCATGACTGAACACTTCATTAAACCCTTGGTAAAGCTCCGGATTGCAAAGGAGCCTGCCAGTAGTTCTAGGCAATTGATATGTAACTCTTTCTCCTGAACTGTCCAGAGTCCCCCTGTTGATGAGTCGCCACATGTGGCACCCCATCCCTCTAAGCCTGCATCCGAATCTATTATTATGTCCGGTTCTTCCCCAAAAATAGCCCTGCCGTTCCACGCCTCTGCATTCCTCAGCTACCAGAGTATCTCTTTCCTTGAGTCCGAGTCCAGGTGAACTGTCTGGGAATAGGATTAATTCGATCTCAAGGCTTTGGCTTTGAGTCTCTGAAGGGCCCTGTAATACAGGGGCCCCAGATACATGGCTTGGATGGTCGAGGACAAGAGGCCCAGCACCCTTGCCAATGTCCTGAACGGGAATCCCTGCTTCTTTAGAATTCTTCTTAACTCTTTTCGATGTTTTCTCAGCTTTTCCCCAGGCAATTTAAATTCTGCTTGAACTGTATTTACTGTAAAACCCAGGAACTGGGTGACCTGGCTTGGAGTCGTGGACGATTTTTTGGTGTTTATAACAAACCTCAGGTGTTCCAAGAGTTTTATTGTGAGGTCCGTATGTTGTGATGCTACCTCTCTGGATTGAGCCATTATTAAAATGTCGTCTAGGTACAAAATTAATCTTACTCCTTTACTTCTTAGCCAACCTGCTAGTGGGCGTAGTATCTTGGTGAAACACCAAGGAGCTGACGAAAGTCCGAAGGGGAGGCTGCAAAACTGCCAGAATTTGCCCTCCCAGATGAATTGGAGAAATTTCTGATGTGGGGGCCAGATACGGATAGTCAGGTATGCATCTTTCAGATCTAGTCGGGTTAGCCAATCTCCTTTCCTTAGTACATCCCTGAGAAGGTGGATTCCCTCCATTTTGAAATGACGTTAAACCACCCATTGGTTCAGATCTTTTAGATTTATAACAGGTCTCATCCCTTTGTCTTTCTTTTCTACTTGAAAGACATTGCTCACGAAGCCTATTTCCTTTCCCTCTCGAATTGCCCCTTCGGCACATAGATCTTTTACTTCTTGTGTCACCAAGGCTGAATCTTTTTGGGAGAACAATATTTCTCGGGGTAGTCTCTTTTGTATTGGTATGTCTGTGAATTCTATCTTGTACCCTCTGACCGTATCTAGTACCCAAGGGTCTTGGCTCACCAGGTTCCAGTTCCCAGAGAATTGGGCTAGTCTTCCTCCCACCTTTATAGGGGTATCTGAAAGGTCTTTCGTAAGTCTTACCTGCTGAAAAGCCTCTTTGTCTTCTTTCACCCTTGAAGCCTCTGCCGCGGAACCTTTGCTTTTGAGGGTAGGAGGTTGATTGACCTGCAAAACCAGAGTGGGAGGGTCTTCCTCCTCGTCCCATGAAGGGTCTTGTTGAGAATTGTCCATGGCCGGGGAACCGACCCTGTGTTCTCCGAGCCTTTCCAAAAACCCTATCGTGAAAAACTCTCTTAATATCTTTTTGAGATTTTTGAATGGAGTTAAACACTCCCACATATTTTGCCATCTCTTTGATAAATTCCTCCCCAAAGAGGAGGCCTTGAGAGGAAGCTCCCCCTTCTTTGTTAGCTAGTTCCACTAGCTCAGGGTCGATTTTTAAAAGGACACTCTTTCTCCTCTCAGTGTTGGCATTGCCAAGTAGGCAAATTGCCCTTTGCGCCCACTGGCGCAGCTCTCTTGGTTCTATGGGGGTGTTTTCAAGATAAGCTCTTTTGGCTAGTTCGAACATTTTAGTTAGAGGGCCCGTAATATCCAAGAGTCTATCTTGGCAAGATTTTAGACCCTTGTCAAGGCCTTTTCTTGGGTCTCTCCCACTCTTGGCGATGAATGCCACTACCTTGTTATCCAGATCTGGGCTTGAGGCTACCTTGTCAGGGAGAGAAGGACGAGGGCACTCAGATCTCAGCCAAGATCTGACCTCCTTTGGAATTTCTTTTCGGAGCCTTAAGGAAAGGTATTCACCTATATGTTGGGAGGGGACCCACTCGGGGAGAGGGGATGTTTGATGAGGAGGGGGTCAAACATATACTCCCCAAAGGGGTCTACGATTCCCATTTGAGACTCTGAGGCCCTTGATGCCTCACCTGAAGTGTCAACATTTCTTATTTCACCTTCTTCCTCAGAATCAAAGTCAGAGGAATAGGAGAGGTTAATCTCATCCTCCTGGCCATCATCACTGTCGATGGGAATGGATGGAACCGGGCCTTTTTCTTGCCCATCTATTGTGCCCAAGGCACTGTCATTGTCACCGCCACAGCGTGAAGTCACAGGGATAGGGATGGAGGACTTAGATTTTTTAGCACCTTTAGAGGGTTGTCACTTGTTGGTCTTTTTCTTTGCCCTTTATCAGACTCCGTGGCCTCCTCCTGAGGTCTTGAGCTTGGACGTCCTTTTTTTGATAGGGCTTCCAATTTTTTATTAATGGTATCATCAAGTGACCCCATTTCCCTATCTAGGGCTTTATTAATTCGTCCTTCTATTTTATCTTCCATGGAGCTGGTTGAGGGTTCTGAAGACATAACTAAAGTTAAGGTCAGACACAGTAAACTGCTAAAGGGTTAGTGAGGTTCCAACTGTCAAAACAGGTAGGAAAGTTAAGCACATAAAATGGCTGCCTTAATTATTATGGTAACCTAACTTGGTTCATCAAAATGGTTGCCATGTGTTGCCAAGTCTTTTCCTTTAATTGAGGCTGTTCAGGGCTTATTCTGGGACCCCTTCCCCTTTTTCTATGGTCTTGACCTGCTTTTGCCCCCTCTTGATTCTCTTTATTTTTAAATGTTATCATCCGGGAACAGTGCAGCCCAGCCGGTAACCAGTGAGCAGGATAAATGGGTTAACCGGAGTAGAAGTTATCATGGGACACACCGCCTGTGTGTCGGGTAAGTCAGCTTATTTATTTTTAGACCTTACTGGGCAAACCTCCGTAAGCCTGTTTCCTGTTAGGCTCATCCGGAGATCTCCATTGTCTCCTGTTGTCAAAGTAACCCCGCGCGGCCTCCGCCGAGCTTCAGCTGAGGCCGCAGGGTCACCATGGAGACGCAGGAGCAGCCCGTCTCTCAGCACGAGATCAGCATTTAAAGACACCAGTCCCGTGTGAGGAAAGCTTTCTTCCGCCTGAAGGAGCCGAAGAAAGTTGAAAAAATTCGTCGGATGGAGGCAAGAGTGTCTCCATCCGATTCCCTAAGCACACGAGCAGTACGAGTGTTACGAGGTGGAGACGGAAGGTCTCCGCCTCATTAAAAGATCATTTAAGAAGCCGACACAGATTGAAAAGGAAAGGGGGATTTAAGAAAGGGCATAACCATTGAAAGCCCTAGTATAAAGGGGGGAACCCCTACAGTGTAAAGAAGGCAACGGCCAATAACAGCAATATTGTATAAGTTACAAAAAAATACATTACAATTAATACTAATTAATAGTAATACTGCTTAATGGGTGGGGGGGAGGGGGTACAGCCGCCCAATCAGCCACCCAGTCTATTCAAACAACATGCTCAAACAGGCACACATCATGGACAAAGAAAGTATGAGTACTTATCTTGTGAGCAGCAGCAACAAAGAAGGGAGAAGACTACGTGTGCATGGACTGTACACTATGTTAGAATGTTTTGAAGTTTTAGATCTCTTCATTGTTGCTGCTGTGAGCTGCGCAATAAAGGAGATTTGCATAATGTTAGCCTCTGTGTCATGCCATAAAATTTTGTGTGTCTGTTTCCATGATGTCCTGCGATTGCGTAGAGAGTACTGTCTTTTTCCCATGCCCTTTTCTGGTTTCCCTTTTCCTTTTGCCTGGCCTCTTCCTCGGCCCCAACCACAACCACGTTTTTTTATGTTATTTAGTTATTGTTTGATCCTAAGTGTATATTTTTTCATTAAACTGTCAAACCTTTTGGCAAAGGTAAATATCGTGCCTTGTGAATAGTCCATTTCATCTCTTAAAAATGTCCTATATGTGCACCCTTGTATATTATCCTCATGTTTTCTAATCTTGATTCCATCTCTTGTCCCAACTTTCATTGTTCCTCTTTCCGAGGGGCCCTTTGATTTTGTCTTCCAATCGTGTGATGTTTTTATGCACTTCTTCGAAATCTATTTTGGCGTATTTAATTAATATAAACATCATATTTCTTGAACAATTCATGTTTTTTTCGCCCTACTCCTGAAGCATTTCTGGTCTTACAATAGGGTGATTAGGCATAGTGAAGACTTTTAATCCTTTTGGGACTCTTCTCAATCTAAACTATTTTTCTAACATAATTATTTCCTAGCTCCTAGCTTTTTTTTTAGTATAAACACTGTAGTTGATTGAATTTCTATTTCAACATTAGTGTTTTATGTATTTATCCTAAAGTGTCTACAGTTGTGGCTTCACCTTGTGACTTTTTATTGTTAAAGATGGTCGCTGTTTTTAAGTTTCTTTCTGCCACTCATTCTTCCATGTCTATTGTTATTGCATGCGTTTTATGTTATGGTGCTTTCAATACATTCACTATTCCCCTCACCAACAACCTTGTGTCGTGATTAGATTGTTCCTGGCCCTTTTAAATGTTACTTGTAATTTGCAATGCTCTTTATAGTCACTGGGCTGCTTCGGCGATGTTTTCTCGTTACAGTAAATTAACCAGATCTTACCTCAGAGAGACTTTCCATTTAGGCGGGATTCTCTCATTCTGGCTGTCCAGTACTCGACCCTCAGTGCAGTCTCGGCTCTTGGTTGACTTCCTGTTGAGAATGCCAGGTGCTGCTCCTTCCCCAAATACACTGTTGCAAAGCAAAGCGGTCTCTGGAGATCGTTGAGGAGTGAATTTGTCAGCTTGTGCAGCGGGGAAGGTAGACCAAGCCTCCCATATCAATCCTTCTCCAAAACCTACAGCTGCCGCACTCCTGGAACTTGACTTAAATATATTTATTGTCACTCACAAGTGACTGCACTGTCGCGTTTCAACCTTCAAGGTCTTTGTTGTGTGGTGAGTCCATCGTTGATTTCCAGTTTATCAAAATGGCTCACCCTGCTACCTATGCAGCATTCTGGGACATGTAGTACCATTACACAAGTGCACTGAACAAACGTGAAATCATTTAAAAGAACAAATTATATTTTAAAGCCAAAAAATGATAGTTTATATGAAAGATTTATCATTAACTACCAGGATGTAGAAATACTGTTCTGGATTAGATCCATACTTAGTAGCATGCATACTAATGTCAAATACAACAATTGAGAGTTAATATTTCATACACAATCCTAGTAAGTTAAACACATTTTGGATTTAGAGGTTTGTTGGAAAGGGTACTCCATCACAAATGTGACATAGTACCCGTCTGTTAAAACCTCAGTCCACCCACCTCTTTTGGAGATGTGGGGACCTCAAGTTTTCTATCAGTGGAGCCCTCATTGACTCTGTTGAGAGGATACTTCCACCAATGGCCCGACAGAGTAGGGACCGTTGGAGGAATGACATTACACTGTCTACCCTATTTGGGAAAATCCTGACAGTGAGGTACAGAAAAAAATATGACTCCCCACAGAGACATACATTTTTTGATTTTCTGAAGCAAACTCCAAACAGGAGTTTGTTTCAGAAAAACAAAACTTTGCAAGGGTTTTTGAATGGCCCTCAAAACCGACGGTGGTTGCCCACCAACTGTTTTGTCATCATAATAAACTTTATTTGGCTCAATAGAGCAATAAAAGTGTGCAATGCAGATACAACCAATATATGATGAAACAGACAGTGAGCAATAAGAACACAAGGCACCCTAAAAGATGAGGTCAACTCCCAGTAAAAAGCACATAAAACCATAAAACAGCAAAAGGCCTCTAAATGTCTTAAAAGAGACCGAGCAGAAAAGGGGTTCATCATGCCGTCTAAGCAATCAGTGTTATCTTCTTTGTGTGCCAAATGCTGATAACAAAATACATACAAATACAGTTCACATACAAATTTTAAAACAATAAAATAAATAAAATCTTTAAAACCATGATACGGGGTTAATGGGCATTTCTTGTTTAACAGCTTAACTGAGTATAATGCTAACTATGGAGTTTCACAATGTGGCTGGGGCCAATTATGGGGTTAAGATTTTATACAGATCACATTATCAACAACAATAAAAAGCAATACAGTACTCAGGATTCAACACTGCTTTGCCTAATTCTCCCTACTCCCATTAAAAAACATAACAGGGCAAACACAATCAATGGTGTTGTGTCAGGTCTAAAGATTCTGGACACAACCCTGAAGTCCCTAATCCCCAAACTCAGGCAAAGTGGGAGTATCCACTTCTTTCTGCTGTTTAAATAGCACTGACAGAAAAATGATATGTGGTTAGTGCATTCCTTCACCTTGTGACAAAAGGGGCATGTCAGATTCGAATCGCTGTCGAATAGCTACCAGTTAGCAGTAAAACTGGGCAAGGTCCCGAAACTAAACTTGATACACAGAGTTTTTGCCAATGGGGTTCAATGCAATACATGTATTCGTCCATACAGAAGTTATATTTGAATTCCAGGAAGGCTAATGTCAAAGTGTCCAAACTCCTGTTCCTGCTAGCTTCTCCATCTATGTAACTCCAGTACATCTCCTTACGTGCAACCTTTGACATGCCACTCATAGCTCCCGGGTTAGTCTATAGATGTTCACATCCCATCTTTATCAGGAAGGTCTTAATATGCCCTAACCAGGAGATCCTGGGACTCCGGACTGCCAAAGGAGCTTCTCCAGTCCCACCCGATATGTGGCTAGGTTCACTGAGGCCCTTAGCCATCTCCAGTACAACAAAGGTTTAAGAGCTGATTTTTGAGCGCTGGACCTTTGCCCTAGGTCCAGCCACAAGGGCAGAAGCGGGGTGCTGGTAGGGAGATTCGTCAAGGATCATATGAATTGATTCTCACCCACCTCTAGTGCAGTGACCTTCTCATGCCCCCGCATTTCTCCCCCATACAGAGACCCACCTATCGCTTGCAAGTTAAAGATTTGGATGGCCGATGATACAGGTCAAAAGCTGGAGCCTTTGAAACCCCTCAAAATCCCACCTGCATAGTGTTCAAGCTTCAACTTGCTCTTACGGATCTGAACAGACCAGCCAAAATTCTCCATCAAGGTAAGTCCCAAGAACTCAAAGGTATGGACACTCTCAAGGGGAACACTATGCAAAGACAGATTTGGGCGGGTCATGTGGCTGGGATTAAAAACCAGGTACTTTGTTTTTTGAAAGATTGATCTCAAGCCCTCTCTTCTCGCAGACGACACCAAACAGGTCCAAAAGATTTTGAATACCAATAGGGGATTTAGATATCAGTAAGGTGTTGTCAGTGAACAGGAAGGCTGAGATCTGCATACCTGCTAGGCTCGGGGTGTCATGTTTACACTTCTCTAATTGAGATACCAGGTCATTAATATGCAATAGGAACAGAGTTGGGGCAAGAACACAGCCCTGTCTTACCCCCCTCGTAACTGATATCATTGTTGTCAGCTCCCCATGTTCATGCTTCTTATAATACATAACTGTTTTGTACATTGATCCCCTTAATTTCTTGTCCCACCTGGCAGGAAGTAGATTCAGGTAACAAGTTACTATCGTTCATGTTCTCACCTCACAATCCCTTGGAGTTCATGTGGAACTGACCTAACAACATAAAAGAATACACTTATATAAATATCAAAACTATATTTATTGGTTGCTGCAGAAAAATAATATTTATTTGAGGCCAGCTCCGAGAGTTACATAGTT
Source organism: Calotriton arnoldi (assembly GCA_963921515.1). NCBI lineage: Eukaryota > Metazoa > Chordata > Amphibia > Caudata > Salamandridae > Calotriton > Calotriton arnoldi. The sequence continues at coordinate 164,836 of CAWUFW010018504.1, forward strand.
GACTTATTCTAAATTAATGCTACCTTGTTTTAATAGCGCAGTTGTGAGGCACATAATGTACTTCTCTTGATTTATAAACTTGCTTACATGTGGCTTCAGTCCCTGAGGGGGAGGGGTTACTGTTTCTACTGTAATTTCAAAAGCCCAGTGCGAGTGATAGCAGATATCGGACATTAAGAAAAAATACTTCTATTTTGTCAATACCTCTCATAGACGGCCCTGTTACCTCTCGCAATCTGTTAATTCTCCTTAATCTTCGATGGTGCGCAATACAGCGGCTACAGTGTCTTCTGTGGCAGTCAACTGTTGAGTGTTTACAGCTTCTTCTCCTCGCATGTAACAAGGAAATAGTGTGGCACCCTTTCGTGATGTCATTTTGAATGCCTTTTATGAGGGCATGTTGAGAGTTGTAGTGAAGACTTCCTGTTTTTTTTTATATTATCAACACAGCCCACCCACTAGGCCTAATACTGAGTTGGAGGAAGAATTAATAATAAGAATTGGGGAAGCAAGTTGTCTTCTTTTTGCATGTAAGAAGGAGTAGTTCATAGGCTCCTGGATTTCTACATTAACCTTGCTTTTTACAAAGTCTAGCAAGTACAACCCGCAAAGAGTTTCACTCTTGACAAAGCCACATAGGTCATTCGTTCCTTAAAGTCTTTTGACTCTATTTCCACTATTGCTTCATCTAAGATGAGGCCTTGTAATTTATAAATATATACTGCAAATGCAACTACTTTCAATGCACATATGAGTCTTTAAACAATAGAAACCTAAAACTGCCCCATATACATCCTCTGCTTCTTCCACATGATCAAACTGAATAAGGATGTTATGAATGTGGGGGGCGCTAGAGGGCGCCAAGCAAGATGGGCGCACTCAGTGAGGCTCCTGCTGCTCGGGACGAGAATCAACAGCCATCCTCCTCTGTCCCAGCTCCACACGATAACAAACGAACATAGGAGGTAGACACAACCCACGCCTGCCTCTCACAGCAATTATTCAGCCGCAATTCGGCAGGAAACTCCAGTAACAGCCTCCGTCACGGCCGCACCGGACTGCATCAAAATGGCGGCCGCGGCGATCGCGACCACTTCAAGGAACAATCTACAATGCTGTGACCTGCAGACTGTCGCTACACACTGCATCTGAGGGGCTATGCCGCATATTTCGCCTCACTGACTTGACCGGGGCCCCTGTATCGCCTGCTGCAACGAATCGGAGCCCCCGTGGTGGGCCCCTTGATCGGCTTCCGCCACTGCCCTGGAGCTCCGGACCAGTACGGTCTACTGCGACTTCCTGCCCCATGGGCCCTGAACTGCTGACTTGCTGGTGTGGGGGCCGCGGACTTCGCCGATGCTGCTCCTGGAGCTGAGGGCGGGCACTCTCTCCTAACGCTGACGCGACCTTGACTGGACCCTGAGAGGCCTGCGGCGTGGGAGTGGAAGCCGCCGGCCCGTGAAACCACCCGCACCGAGGGGGGGACGTCCTGCCTCCACTGCCTCCTGCCTCTACTGCCCTGGTGAGTCCACAGCGGTGACCTGCTGTCCCTGCCTACCGCCCCGCGCCCTGCTGCTATCACTCGCGGGAGTAACGCGACCTGCTGGCTTCCCCCCACGCGGGCTGCTCACACTGTGCTGCTGCTGGCCTGCGCACTCCCCTGCTGATTTTGCCTGCATTCTGCCGGATAACACACTGCCTGAAACGGGCCCAATATTACTCTACCCGGTTCATGCTGCGGACCTCGCTGGCCGCGTGGACTACTGGGCGATGGCCCTATTAACCATTGCCTGTCGGTGCCGCTGGTTCCTGCAGATTATTAGCACCACCATTTGCCCGCAACATCGCAGCCGGCCTGAATAGCTCCCCCGCCTGCCGGCCACTTCGCTGCTACCACTGAGCGCCCCTTCTTCGCCAACCTTCCTGAACGCACTTGCCGAGTGACCTGGAAAAGACGTGAGACAGCCCGACCCCACTCGTAGGCCGGATGCTGCAGAACCATCTAATCCCCACTCTCCTGGTCTATTAAGTACCGCTGAGATAAAGGGAGGCACTATGTAGGACTACCAAGGCCCTTCCTTCCTCCTTGCGTGGTCTACGGCTCCCTCTCCGACCGATAAGATGCCTCTTGCCCCCCGGCGCAGATCACACCTCGTCATGGGCCGCACAGACGCTAAACAACCCAAACTGAACTTCGATGCCCGGAAATCTTCGCGGTCTCAAACAGAAATGGAGGGTGAGCAATCCACTGCCTCTGAACAACCCACGTCCACTGACGATCTGAAGACCCTCCTTCTCGCCACCCATTGACACCCTTGCGCATAAAAGCGATCAACATGAAGAGCGGCTTAAGGAAACAGAACAACGCATCTCAGACTTAGATGACGCCTCCGCCACCACCATCACCAAAACATTGGACATGGAAAAAGTCCTGAAGCTGATAGCCGCAAAAAATGAGGACTTAGAATCGCGCTCCAGACGCAACAATTTACGAATTCTAGGTGTACCAGAATCCACTGCCACTGGCAGAATGGAGGACTATGTGGAGCGTATGCTGGTAGCCGCTTTTGGAAGGGAGGCATTCTCCTCAGTGTTCATCGTAGAGAGGGCACACCGCTCGTTGGCCCCCCGCCCAATACCCGGAGCCCCTCCCTGCCCTATTATTTCGAGGATCCTTAACTACCGGGACCAGGACGCCGCCCTCCGGCTCGCTAGGGAACACAAAAAGGTACTTTTTGATGGCACAGAAGTATCAATATACCCGGACTTCACACTGGCTGTTCAAGAAGGACGCAGAAAATTCCTCCCAGTGAAGAAAAAACTTCAGCAAATGAACATCGAATATGCCATGCTTTTCCCTGCGCGTCTCAAGATCACTCATCTAGGGAAGGAGCATTTCTTTACAAAACCTCAACATGTCTACAACTTCCTAAAAACCCTACCGAAGTTGGCGACGGACCGCTCTTCCCCCTCCAGGCGCTCCCATGAAGAAGGCGATACGTCAGACGTAGAATGACAAAGACAACCGGATCCATGTTACTGATACCCACCTCCACGAGACACACTTCAAAGTGGTGAGCCTCTCCCCCTGACTACTTCATACTATCTGATGGCCTGCGCACCCTGTGATGAACTGCGCCACTCGAAATGGACTGGAACAGACCACTATCCATACCCCCCGAGCACCCTTGCTGACGCAAGGGGTTACTGGCTGCCCTCTCTCTGCCACCCACTCAGGTGAACCCTACAATGACTTGGTTCGAAATGTTTAACTTGCTGGTCCCACTATCCCCTGTTGGGAATGTGGTACTTGGGGAATCTAGGGGAGGGGGGGCATATCACGGCAGGATTGGGCTGCTGATGTGGGAGGGGGGAGGGCACTGGGAATGTTTTATACCACTTTCTACTGCACTAATTTGCACATGTATGCCTTTGCTGACTAATCAGACTCAACAACACGCATTCTCCACAATTCTCAAATTGCACCACTGCTATGGAATCCCGACCTAGTCCCTCCAAATATACTTTCCTGACTTGGAATGTGCGCGGCCTGGGCAACCCCGCAAATGAAGACATATCCTGTCCTATCTGGACCGCCATAATATTCACTGTGCTATGCTCCAGGAAAAGCATCTTGCCTCCACCACACCCACCACATTCGCATCCCGTTGGGCATCCTCCAGATGTCTCTCATCCTACTCTTCATATGCCCGGGGCACGACTATCCTAGTGCTCCCCTACACCCCCATGGGATCCTATGGGGATCCACAAGGTCGCTTCAGCATCCTGTGGGGACATCTGTCTGCCCAATCTATTACCCTTGTCTCTTGCTATGGGCCTAACACCGACGATCCGGAATTTTTCCTGATCCTTTGGGGCAAAATACTCGACATTGGGTCAACGCACCTGGTATGGGGTGGGGATTTTAATGTCACCCTAGACCCGACAATGGACAGATCGCACCCACAACCCCATCACTACTCTAACACACACTACGCTCTCAACAGCATTATGGTAGAGCATGACCTACTAGATGCCTGGCGAATCCTTCACCCGCAAACTCGGGAGGGCTCCTGTTTCTCCACTGCTCCTTCCTCCTGGTCACGCATAGATGGATGGCTGATTACCAAAGGGCTAGCACGCCTCCCACCTCCCGCGCACATATTCCGATCACTCACCTGTCCTCCTCACCCTCGCACCGCCCCATGAAGAATCGCCCTATATCTCCTGGCGCCTCGCCCCTCAGACACTGTTAGATCCCGTCTTCAAGGAGGAACTAGAACAAGAGATATCAGATTTTTTCCCCTGCAATGACAACTCAGTCCCGCAATATTCCACGGTATGGGAGGCCTTTAAGGTCACCATACGCGGTGTCTGCATCGCCAAAAGTGGAGGGGTCTTGAAAGCTATCCGCACCACACTTCAAACATTAGAACGTGAGCTTAAGCAAACAGAACTGCTAATACAAACTAAACCCACTTCTGAATTGCAGTCACGTCTGCGTGACCTACACACGGAATACCAAGAGACAGCTGAACAAGAATGTAAATTTAGGGGAAAACACCACCAAGCGCGCCGCTACGGAGAAGGAGAGAGACCGGGCAAAGCGTTGGCTTCTGTGATTCGCCCCCCTAGTTTTTCCAACACCGTTCTAGAAATCGAAGATGAAGATGGCCAAACACATAGAAACACCCCAGATATAGTGGACGCCTTCAAACGCTTCTACAAAAACCTATACAAGACACATAGAACGCAGCCTGTAGACTTCACCCCTTTCTTCGAAGATACAGCCATTGCGTGGCTAGGAGACAACCAAAGAGAATTCCTCCTTGCGCATCATGAGGATGAAGAGATCATCTCCGCTATAATGCAACTACAATCTGGCAAGGCCCCAGGGCCTGATGGTCTCCCAGCCGAATTTTACAAAATTTACCGTCAGGTATCCTGCCCCAAACTATGCGCGAAGCCCTCATTATCTCCCTACCAAAACCGGGAAAGCCCACTTCGCAGTGTGATTCGTACAGGCCCCTATCCATTATCAATGTTGACGCCAAGATCCTCGCCAAGCTGATTGCAAATCGCATCAGCCCCCTTATGCCCGTCTTGGTCTCCCCGACCAGTCAAGGTTTGTACCGAGCAGAGGCACGTCTCACAACCTACGCACCCTGTTTGCGATCCTCCATGACATTGACCCTGAAATGAACGCTGCTGCCATCTTCCTTGACGCCACTAAGGCGTTTGACTCCCTGGAATGGGACTATCTCGCCTTTGTCCTAAATCGCATGGGATTCCCCCCCCTTTTCTGGATTGGATAAATCTGTTATACACTGGTCTGCGGGCCACGGTGATGGTCAATGGGGCTCGATCCTCCCCCTTTAAAATAGCCAGAGGCACTCGACAGGGGTGCCCCCTCTCGCCCCTTCTATTTGCCCTGGCTGTTGAACCTCTAGCCGCTAAGGTCCGACAACACTACCGAGATTATGCCCTCATTTACCCAGAGAGAGAAATACTAATCTCCTTATACGCAGACGATCTCACTCTTTACTTGCAGAACCCGAGTGAAAGTCTTAACCCCATTCTCCGATTACTTATTCTATTTGGCCGTCTCTCCGGGGTTAGCATCAATTGGGGGAAGTCCCAGATATATCCCCTCACTGACGCCACTCCGCGCTGACTATCCCCTTACGTGGTCTGACGACACACTCACCTACCTTGGTATAGTCATCTCTCGCAACCGCGAGGAGCTTATGAGGGCCAATTATGGGCGCGCACTTGATCTAATAACTGAGAAAATTACCAGATGGATCGCATTGCCCCTCTCCCTGGCCGGAAGAGCCGCCCTCATAAAAATGGTGGTCTTCCCCAAGCTGCTTTATCTATTCATTAATATCCCCTACGCCCCCAGCCGGCACTTTTTCAAAGCTGCTAAAACTCAACTCATACGTCTCACTTGGGGTGGAAAACAAGCCAGACTGCGATGGGACACTCTTACGCGGCCCTTTGACGCTGGGGGATTTGAAATACCAGATCTAGAATTATACTTCATATGTGCTCAAGCTCACTTTGCCTCATATTGGATAAAACCCCCCCCTTACATGCCCCATCTTGCGATAGAGGGCGGATATATGACCCTGACTCCGTGCACTGCCTACCTGAGCAGCCCCACAGTCCCGCGACGCTTAGCCTCCACCACTGTACAATGCACTACTAGCGCCTGGCACGAACTGGCTCAAAGGCTGCAATGCACCCTGCTATACTCCCCCCTCCTTCCTATTCTCGGTAGACATGATCTCCCAGTCACACAAGAGGGCGGCTGCCACCGGCTCCTCCGCAAACTGTCCGTCCAGACCTGGGGACAACTCTACATTGGGGGCAAGTTCTGCACCAGCGACGAATTCTTCGGCACTACATCTCCTACCCCATTAGAACGGTTCTACTATGTTAGACTGCGCCAAGACGTGAAGGCCCTCACTCCCTGCTTCCCACAAGAACCTATCACCATGTCTCCCCTGCACACCCTCCTGCAGCAAACTGCTCCCACACACGTTGTATCACTACTATATCGCACAACACAGAGAGACAGGACATACGACCCCCCCTTGGCCAGGAGTAGATGGGAGGAGGAGTTGGGGCTCTCCCTCACTGATGATCAGTGGTCTTTCTGTTGCAGACAAACTGGAGGTATATCTGCCAGCAGCAGACTGCGTATTATCCATTACAAATGTATTCATCGTCTTTACTACACGCCTGCGTGACTGCTCCGTCTTCGCCTCCGCGAAAGTGACCGATGTGATCGCTGCGGGAGCGAGGGAGCAGACTTTAGGCACGTTGCCTGGGACTGTCCGCCCATTTGTACTTTCTGGACGGAGGTGTTGGCAGCACTAGACCACATGACAGGGCTACATATTCCTGACAACCCCCTAACCACCCTCTTAGGGTACACCAAGACGCTGGCCGTCAAGGTGCGAAGGTATGTTTCCCTTGCACTACTCCTCGCCAAAAGACGGATTGCTTGTAGATGGGGAAGAGGAAGGGCGCCCAAATTCAAAGATTGGCTACAGGATCTTATTTACTGTCAAGAGCAACTCCACAACTATGCAGAACTCTTACCCCCGTCCTCCCGTCTGCGTGACATATGGGCCCCCCTCCAAATTTATCTATTGGAGCATGCCACTGACACGGACTTAGCCGCTAGCCCCTGCAACAATGAGGATGGGTCTCATACCAAGGAAGTAAACTGATGCGGGAGAGACTCCGCCCAGGCCAGGACGCACTGCCCAAAAGGGACGACAGGTCACCATGTACCATCACTCCATACCTCAATAGTCAGAATGCGTCAACATACACAGGCACCTTCCACCTGCAAATGTATACAAGTGGTAATGTTGTTATCTTGTTTGCTGTTTTGAAGAAACGTGCTCATGACTTCATGCTGACACTAATTCAACTTCTCCCAACTGACGCGGCCGGCCCGAAGTGGTTGTAGGCGGCTTGCTGTGTATTCCTTCCCCGTCTATAATGGTTTGACATCTGTCACTTTGCGATGCCGGCCCGCTCTGGGATGTAGGCACCAGGCTGTGGGCAACGCTTCGAGCTTCTAATAAAGGTTTTTGAAAACTCAAAAAAAAAAGGATGTTACGAATGTCATCCCTATTTGGTTAAGTTATGAATTACACTGCATAGACCATTGATCCATTCCCTAAATTGGATTCAGAATTCAGGTTACTGCGTAGAATAACTTTACAGTTAATGCTGAGTCACATCATTATTTTCTAGTCCTGCAATTGTTAAAACTGTGTATTTGAGTCCTTCCAATCTCTTGACTGCTTCTTGCCCTACGGGGAAGCTCATACCATGATGTTCCAGCTGTTCAATGGATGTTAGTTCTACAATATGTTGTGCTTCTGATTGAAGAATGGCAGTGTTAATATTTGCAAATTGCCGTAGAGCTGGTATTAGACACATTGACTTCTCCTTTTCTCCAAAAACGTTTTTAATGAATTCTAGCCATTATTTTCTAACAATACAGTTTTACTGTGAACATTGTGGCAGTGTCTGTTCTGCAGCTTCACTGAGTATGCCAGCTGTTATTTCTCTTATTATTTCACCATTTCAATGTCTGCTACTTGTCACATGTTTTGTTTTAATTCATCATACTTGAAATGTGCCCAAATGCTCACATTTCCCATATTGTCAAACCTGTTTCTTATTTCCTGTGGCATACCTTTTTAAAATCTGGCTGCCCTTTATCTAATGTCAACCACAGTAAATCTCCAAAGAGATTCACATGTTTCACAAACAAAGTTACACATCATATCCTTTTCGTAAAACTTTCTGCATTCTAATGTGTGCAAAAGCAGTCATTAAATGGAGGACATGATTAAATTACTGTGACATCTTTGGACTCAATTTGTTAGAGTCTTATTTATTGTCATGTTCTACAGGCAGCATCAGGTACTGATGAGTTCTTACGCCTTTGATGTTGTAGGCAGCCAATCCTGTTGGTGCATAATAGCTTTCATCTGACTTCTGATTCATATAGACTGTTATGGCCTGAATGACAAAACGTTTGAATATCCCTGCATGTCCACGTACGTGTTGAAGTAGAGGGGCAATTTCTGAGCAATTGAAGCTTGACGTTTCATGGGGAATTCCATGGCCAACCGATAGGTTCAATCTTTGATTCACATCTTGTTGCTCTGTGTCAGAGTTTTGACAACAGCTTGCAAGTCTTCTTATGTTGCTTGTTCCACCACTAACTCTAAAAAAATAATTTCTATTTGTGCTTAATTTTAAGTAACTGATTCACCAACTCGATTATCCATTTCAAGATTAAAGCTTTGTCTCTCTTCAGGTGTATCTTTAGCTAATTCCTCAGTTTTAGAAATGGGGTCTCTAGTTGGCAGAGGTTTGAACCCTGTCCAAATAGGGACCACCAACCTACTCAGGGTAAGTCAGATACACATCCTAAATTAACCTGTGCTCACCCTCTGGTAGTTTGGCACAGAGCAGTCAAGCTTAACTTAAGAGGCAATGTGTAAAGTATTTGTGTAACACTTAAATTACAGTAACTCAATGAAAACACCACAAAAAGACTCCACACAGGTTTAGAGAAATAGAGAATATGGATCTAAATAAACCAGGACCAAAAAAACTAAAATCCAATAAGTAGAAGTTGAGACGTGATTTTTAAAAAAATAAACCAAAAATAGTGTTTAGAAGCCATTAGCGGACAAAAGGTTACTTGAGGTCAGGTGGGACTGGTGCAAACTCAAAGTTCAGGCCAACCCCGATGGAAGGCAGGGTGGCTACAGAACCGTCAGGATCTGCTGAAAAAGTACCTTGGATGAAGCAAAGCATTGACGTCGAGGGCGCGATGTGGCAGTCTTTTCCACGCAGTCGGGTGACTGCGTCATCGTCATGCTCTGTTGAAGTGAATGCAATGCGTCGTCATTGAGCCATGCAGGCTGTGGAACCACTGTCGTAGGGCAGCCGCTGCATCGGCGTCAAAGAGCAATGCCCGGCACAGTGGTGATGATGTGATGTTTTTTGAAGAAATCAGATGCAGAACCCACTTATGTGGCCCAGGACTGGAGGGGGCACCTCAAGCAAGGGTAGGACTCACAGATGGCAGAGTCCAGCAGCACCAGCAGGATTGCAGGAAGTCTTTTGTGACCCTGCATCTTCAAAAAACAGGAGGCAAGTCACTCTGGGTTCAAGTGAGAGGATCCAGTCCTTGTCCTCAGCAGGGCAGAGATCAGCAGGCAACAGGGCAGCTCAGCAAAGCAGAGAAGCAGTTCCTCAGAACAGTCAGTCACAGCAAAGTGGCATTCCTTTCAGCCCAGCAGTTTTTACTCCAGCAGAGTTCTTTCCAGGTCCAGTTGTGTACTAATTTGACAGGACCAGAGCCCTGGTACTTATACCCAAAAGTGCCTTAGATGTAGGGGTGACTTCAAAGGAGTTCTCTGAAGTTCACAAGGATCCCTTTGAACCACCCCTGGCTCCAGACTACCAGTGGTGGGTAAATTAGCCCTTTGTGTAAGGGCAGGATACAACCTATTCAGATGTGTGAGCCGCCGCTCCCCCTTCCTGTCCAGGAAGGCTATAAGTATGCAAATGAATGCAAATGAATCCCCTGTCACACCCAGCCCTTCCTCTGTTATGGCTGTCTAGAGGGAATGAACAAAGTGTAGCTGCCACCCAGCCTAGACGTGTATTGGAGACAGGCCGCAGGCACACAGAGCAAAGATAGAGCAGAGACATGTCTGCTTTCTAAAAGTGGCATTTCTAAAATGGTAATGTCAAATACAACTTTACCATTAAAGAGGATTTATCACCACCATTCCAAAGATATTAAACATGAAGCATCTACTCCTTTCCAATCAAGAATTATAGCATAAAAGGTGTTTTAAGGAATCCCCAATGCTAGCCTATGAAAGGAGTAGGCCTCATGGCAGTGAAAAACAAATTTACTGTTTGTCACTGCCAGGACATGTAAAACTTAAAAGTACATGTCCTGTCTTTTACACAACGCCCTACCCTTAGAGTCACTTAGGGCCTACCTTGGGGGTGGCTTAGTTATGTGTAATAAAAGGGGAGTTTAAGGCTTGGTAAGTGGTTTTAGATGTCAAGTCGAAGTGGCAGTAAACTGCACACACAGGCCCTGCAATGGCAGGCCTGAGACAGGTTTGAAATGCTACTTATGTGGGTGGAACAACCAGTGCTGAAGGTCCACTAGTAGTGTCATAAGGTTTCTGCACATACACAGAGCTATGCACAGGATAATGGGACCCCGGAATACAGTGGTTTGCCTACCATATACCGTAGCACCCAAAAACCCCAACCCAACTAGCTTAGCATCCCATTAGCACCCAAGTACCAATGATTGGACAACCCAGAACACGGTATCTTTATCTCAGGACTCACAGAAGCAAGAACACTCTTTCGTCACTCACTCGTACTTGTCCACAAGGTGCGTAGGAAGAGACACTGGATAGGTTAAAATGTTTATTCCAACTTACGTGCTCTAATGTACAGTACACGTGTCAGTACTAATAGCATAATGCATATGAATAATATAAGCAGCATGGTTACAATTCCATAGAATACAAACGGGAAAGCATTTCATAACTCAGTGGATAAATGTCTAAATAACATTACCACCCTCCCGTGCAGTAAGATAGTTTATTATAGAAATAGAAGACCTCTGGGCTTTGACTAGCGAACCCCCATACCTCAGTCTCTAGATGCAGAATTACATCAGCAGGACATCATAGCTCTTCTCACTGAAAAGGATTTCTCCAAGTGTGTCAAGCGCCAGAAAAAACCCCAGTATTAAAGGCACACAAAGATTCATGTCATTTGCGCCTAATGTTATGTCTGGGTGCGCGAGACTGGCCATATCAGGAAGAACCGAAATACATTGTTATGCGACCTTGTACATGTTGTGCAGTCTGAGCCCAAATCGAACAAGAGAAAAGGTGAAAGACAGAAAGTGCAGACAGCGCAAAAGAACTTGGCAAGAGCAAAGGGCGAGGGAGCCCTGGCTCAGTGTAACGTGCGCAAAGAAAAGCAGCATGGCAGCTAGTCCTAGGCCAACATAACAAGGCAGGCAACAAACCACAAGACAGTAGCATTTAGTATACAGACCCTGGGTACATGGTATACCACTTTACAAGGGACTCACAGGTAAACTAAATATGCCCATCAGATATGCACCAATGTCAACATGTTTTAGGGGAGAAGCACATGCACTTTAGCACTGGTTAGCAGTGGTAAAGTGCTCAGAGTCCTCGGGCCAACACACAGAATTCAGCAAAAAGAGAAGGAGGAAGGAAAAACGTTTGGGGTAACCCTGCAAAAAGGTCAATTTCAACACTCAGTAACCCATGTTTCCTGTGCTAGCTCATCTTCCAATTCTAAATAAGTCTGAAATTAATAGTTTTAGATTTGATTCTCAGCTTCCTCAAAGACTATCTCAAAAGTTTCATGCTCTTCCATAATTTCATCCTTTTTTCTCCATGGGTTAAAAATATGCAACAAAGCTATATAGTAAAATTAATTTTTTCTGTGCTTTCACAGGTTAGGTTTTCTTTACAACATGAACCAGGAAAGGGCTCAGCATCTTCATTGGGTTCTACTTTTCTCTGATATGTATAGCACTGTGGTACTTCATAAAAAAATACACTTTCTAATGCTGAATATCTTGGTGGATAGTTTGTACCCATCATGCTACTTTGACAATGGCTCTGTTCTCAGGATCCAGAACTCCCACGGTTTCAATTTCTCTAAGAAATTTCAAAACACACTTCTGTTTAGCAGCCGGTCCTAGAGCCAAATTATTGTTTTTAATTTCTGGTACAGTGGTCACACACCTCATGTATGCTATATTTATGAGTGACAACATGTTTGTGTTCTACCTCTAAAGTTTTATGGCAACTTTTCAAATAATATCTCATCCCATAGAGCTTTTGTTTCTATTTTATGTGACTTAGTGTTGTACCACATCAATAACTGTGCAGTTACTGTAGACTTATCAGAAACAAACTGCATTCAATGTTAGCATTAGATATGCTCTAGATAAATGCGTTGTAGTCAATAATTAATGTTGGGGCTTCGTACCAGCGCACAACTATATTTTCTTCAATGACTTCCTAGAACAATGGGGCTCAGTACGATGTCTGGTGGTCTCTTGTCCACCCGACACAGTAGTGGTCTGGAACCACCCAACCTTAGGTCAGCGGTTCTGACATCAGTATTAAGATGCGACTTCCAATAGAGCGGTCGGAAACATCCATTGTACTATGGCAGCTTGTGGGGTAAGCGGAAAAGGCCCGCAGAACAAGCTGCCATAGTAAAATGGATGTTTGGAAACATCCATGCACCATGTGGCAGGCACCGTCAGGTGCCTGACACACAGTGCAGGGATGTTTAGGGGGCAGGCCCCATAGCGGAGGGCCAGGGCATAGGGGGCCCTACTAGGGCCCCCAAAGACACTTTCTGACAGCATTTCCATGTTGGAAAGGCCAACATGAAAAGGCTGTCGAGAAGTGCCATCATAATCATGATGACGGAGCAGAGTCTGGCTCAGCCGTCATTAGGGGATTATGGTGTTTCCCGATGCACCGACGGGCTCCTTGTGTACGTCGGACGCGCCACAGACGGTCCCTCTGCCTGATGCCTCTGCATCGTAATGCGGCGGGTGGACCACAGACATAGATGTCAGTGGGACCGACACCAACGGCACATCGGTGTCGGTCCCACTGACATTGTAATGAGGTCCTATATCTCTTACTGCAGAGATATAGAAGCCCATTTTCCCTCTTGATAAGATTGGTCTTGGAAAGCCAGACCTGCATTTTTTGTACTACTTGATCTTTTGTCTGAACTGGCATTGTTGGTACTTTGCACATTTGGTGCATTTGAAATCTTAGAACTTTGTTGTGCAACTCTTTGTTTCATGTTTATGATAGAATTTGCACTTACCACATAGGGTTCTATGAAATCTATTACAGCTCCACCATGATCTTCTCCAAATATAGGAGCATCCTTTATCCACAGGAACAAGTGAATGTGTGGGACTCCTCTTGCTTAATAGTCCTTTCTCCAAAAATAACATCTACAACCATTTCCAATGGCATTTATTTGTTTATTTGAAATGTAACATCGCCAGAAATCTTCTGTTTAAATATCTTCCTAACAACGAAGGGTCAATTGAGCAAAGTTAGCTGACACTTTTCATGCTAATGCCTGAAATGTTTCAATTAGCTATTCTGAAACTATCATTAGGTTATCCCAAGCATATGAACATACTATGCTGGTGGACCCAAGTACCACAGCCTGCACTTGTCATTACGGTGTATGTGGTACCAATACTCTTTGGTCCCATGGTGAGCTGCAAAAATGTTAAACTTGATTCATGTATTTCATCTTTGCAGTTTTCTTCTTCCAACATATCCATGGCAGACATGTTCCTAATGTGTATGCCCACAATTAATATGTGTCCAACTGAGTAGTTTTAATTGGACATCTCACATTCAAACAGAAGATGTAAGAAATAGCCCATGTTCTGTCTGTAACATTTTTCTTCAGAATATAACTGATTTGCTCAGTATTTTGCTGCAGATAGTTTAGTGGGACACTCATCATATCGTCTGACCCAGAAGTCAAAAGTATTGGGAAGGGTGTAATCCCCAGGCTTTTCAACCACACACTTACACGCTCACCTTCTGTTTATCACATCTGATCCATTTTAATTTCAAGTCCCTTTCTTCCCTAGATTGCAAAGAGTGGATTGAATAGTGTTTGCACATTTCTTCTGGTCTATTTGCGCCCACTCTTTCCAAATGTCCTCTTAATTCAGTATCTTTATTTCCAGCCGCAGACAATGGGCCCTACCCACTGAGGTAAATTTAAACATGAGTAGATCTATATGTGTAAATTTACTCTTGTACTTTTTAGCAAATTTACTTTTTAGCTATTCACCAAATTTACAAATGTACTACAAAGTGTAGACTTCCATGTCTCTATCTCTCTTGTGTGTCAGTTATTTTCATTTTAATTTTGATTTTGGTGTTGGATTGTTTTCTTTCTTTAGATGTTATCCATTATTCTTCTCTTGAATAAACTGAACTTCATTTGTTGAAATTAGCTCTTTGCTCTTTGGCCTTCCATTTGGATGAAAGATTAAGTTTATTGTCTAACGCTTTTCTTCTTCCTTTTTTATTAGCTGTGTTTGCTGTTCTGTGTTTGCTTCGTTATAGTCCATTGATGGCTTTTTCTTCTTTCTGTTCTTCACTTTACTGTTAGTATTCAGCCCTTCTTCCTTCTACTGTGCTTGCTGATCTGTTTCTCTATGTATTTCTTTTGGGGGTTTCCTGTTCTGTACTGTTGCATATCTTCTTACTCACTACTGTCTCCCTTTTTTAATATAATTAGCTCCCCTGTTTGCATTTTATGACTTACTATATTTCTACCTTTTGTTTTCCATATTAGACATAGTTAGCAATAATATATGAGAAATATGAATTGAGAGTATAACAGTGGGAGTATAACAGAGAAAGAGATATGGTTTGTTAGTTATTGGGCAGGAGAAGGAGAGCCTACAAATGGAGTAAGAATGAGGGAAAGGTTAGATGAAGTACAAAACATAGAAAGATGAGAGAAGAGCAAGAGAAGTAGTGAAGGAAATATAGGGAAAGAGAGACAGTTACAAAAGGAACGGACAGTGAAGGAAAGAGGAGCTTAGAGACAGAAAGGGATAGTGGCCTTAATCTTGTAAGAACAGGAAATGAAAAGAAAGCATGACAGTTTGTGTGTTTGATGGTGGAAAAAGATGGAGGAAGCATAATAGACAGTGAGGGAGGATGAGACAAAGAAAATATTATTAAAGAATGAGAGAGATGGTGGAGGGATAGAGAGAGAGTGTTTTGGGAAGCATAAGCGAGATACACGGTGGAATAATGTAAATAAGAGAAGGAAAGGGAGTGAAGAAAGTAAAAAAATTGACATTTGCACAGAAAAACAGTGAGGGACTGATTCACAAACGTAAACGTACACTATTTTTTAGTATTCACTAACTACAAGTTTAATTTTATTAATAGTAATTTTATAACTGCAGAGAGTCTGCAGTCATGGCAGAGAATTCCACACATAAAAAAGATAGAACAGTCCTATCTTTAATGTGTACAGTCCCCACCATGAGTGCTGAGTCTCCGCAGTTGAAAAATTCCTATTAGCTAAATTAAACTTATTGTTAGTGAATACTAAAAAAATTGTAAACTTACAAAAAAGTGCAAATTTACCTATGTGAATCAGGCTTAAGTCCATAAGTCTAATGTAGTGAGATGGACATGATAAATAAGTACACAATGAGAATATTTGAGAATGAGGAAGAATTACCCAAAAAGGGTGCAGGAAAGAAACAAAGGCAGTACTAAACAGATAGTTCATGCGATGGAGAATGAGCTATATAGAGGGAGACAAAGAAAGGGAGAGGGTGAGTGCCAGATAAATTACAATAGGATAGGAAAATTTGAATGAATGTTTTAAGCTAGGAAGAGAGTTGGAGGGAGAGGTACAGACTGACAGAGTTGGTAAGTTTGAGGTGTAAAGGGTGAGTCAGCGTTATGGGGAAAGATGGCCTATGAGTAGGATGTGTGCTTTCTAGATTTAGTGACTTTCAAGTATTAAACTGTTACTTCATTAAAGATGTAACATGTTGAATTAACATCACAAAAGAAACATTTTAATCATTTAAAACTGTAGCAGTAGCTCAACATCCTTCATTTTATTACTGATTGTGTGTAATGCAGCAACAATTTTTTCTCTGGAAATTATTACTAACACTTTTCAACTTCATTTTGACATCTCCAGTGTTTACATATCACATTATTTCATGAAGCCCAGTGGTGACTGAAAGAGCATATGACAGAAACAAAACAGAAGATGAATGGCCTGATTAGAATTTGGTGAATGGGATGCCCCATCACAAATGTGAAGGATATTTTATCCGCTTATTACAAGTGCATTATATCCTATGACACATGTAATGTGGAGATTAAGATAACAGTAATATTTATGATGGAGTATCCCATCTGCCAATTTTTAAATCAGGCCCAAACAGATGCAAAATGGGTTGCAATAAATTCTTTTGAAATAGAGTACAAAAAAGCAGTCGACCCGTGTGGTGGACAGACTTTGGACAAAAAGGTATGCACATATTAGTAATATTGAGAGAGAGGGAGTGAATGAGACATGGCGATGATTGGCAAAGTATGGCTAGGCAGTAAGGGATGCTGAAGGGGAATTATTTTTTTAATTATGTATTAGACTATTAAAAATTATAAAATTAGTTAACATTTGGTATAAAGTAATGATAAATAATTTAAAATATGTAATATAAAATATAAGTATATGATATTAAAAATATATATTTTTAAATTTATTTTAAAGTTTGGGTTTTAAGGGTGGTAAGGGAGTTTTAGGTTTGAGGGATGAATAGTTTTTAGGGGTGGTTTGGAGGTTTTAGAGTTCAGGGATAGATAGTGTTTAGGAGTGTGAAGAAACTTTTAGGGTTCAGGGATGGATAGTGCAAAGGAGTAGTACGACGTTGTTAGGGCTCATGGAAGGGTAGTGTAAAGGGGTAGTAAAGTGATATTAGGGATAAGGGATGGTTAGTTTAAAATATTAAAATTAAAACTAATAAAAACATGATATTAGAGATAGATAGATAGATAGATAGATAGATAGATAGATAGATAGATAGATAGGTGGCATCAATTTTGACAGCTGTTCACCAAACTTTTTGTTTTTTTAAAAAACAAAAACTCCCAAAGTGTGAGTTTGAAAAACAAATAAGTATTAACCACCATGCCCAGGGAGTTTTTCTCTGGGTGTGGGGGTCATTATATTGATTTTTATGTCAGTAACACCGGGCTTTTCTGGTGGTTATGGACACAAGAAAAGGACCTCAGATGTTCCACCCTGAATAGAGAACAGGGTCTGATGTCCTTACTCTGACAGCCAGTACTCCATTAGGCTGTCGAAGTAAGTTTTTCATCGACAGAGCCAAGAGGGGCACCTCGATGTAAAGCTGATTGTCTGCACAACTCTAGATTGGTGTACAGATTGAGAGTTTGGAGAACTAGGGACTCCATCACTTTTGTGCCAGAGGACCCTTAGGTTCTTCTACGGCGTAAGCAAAAGAAGGAGAGAGTGATTCATATGGCGAGGGCAACAAAGAGTAATAAAGAGCATGACAGTGACAGATGGAGAGTGACAGCATGATACATTCATATATAAAGAGAAACAGATTTTCTAATGAAAAGGAAGAGCAGGAGATAAAGTGTATGAAAGAGGGATGGAGATATTGTGAGAGTGGGAGGAGGAGTGATTACCATTGAAATATGAAATGTAGAAGGCACTAGTCTACAAAGGAGACACATAGATTGCATGGTTGATGTCAATGCGAAAGGGTGCTCTACGGGCAAAAGAAGCAGTGCTATTGAAACTGAGAGTAACTGTCACGATTTGCTCCCTGTGCTCTCGTACCCACCACCAGGGGGCCGCATAGTGGGACTTTCCAGTCTTCTAATAAGCTTCCAGACCCTCCCCTGCATGCATATCCTGACTTCCAGCCATTTGGACACTTATTGGGAATTGACATCCATTCCCAATCCATGCCGGGTTTTGTGAAAGCCAGCCTGCTTATATTTGAAGCCAGCCTACTCATGCCTGAAACTCCATTACCCAGAATTCCCTGCTCACTGCTTTGTCTCCACCCCTGCAGGCCAAGGATGGGTGGAGGAATTCAGCTCACCTGTGGCTGGCTGCTGCTAGCCTGCTCACACCTGATGCATGTGATTACTGAGAGCTCTTTTAAGCCCCAGCTCCCTTCAGCCCAGTGTTGGTCATTGTAGCTGTATACCGGTGAGGCCAATCCTTGTTTCCAGTGTTTCCTGAGTTCCTGAGCTATAGCTATTCCTTGTGCCTGAATTAGCACTGCCTGCAGTGCTACCTTGTTTCCTGAGTTCCTGAGCTATAGCTATTCCTTGTACCTGAATTAGCACTGCCTGCAGTGCTACCTTGTTTCCTGAGTTATAGCTATTCCTGTTCCTGGGCTTCAGCTATTTCTTGTGCCTGATTTGCACTGCTTGCAGTGCTCTCTTGACTCCTTGTTTCCTGAGCTGTAGCTATTTCCTGTTCCTTGAACTAGCACTGCCTGCAGTGCTACCCTGACTCCTGAGCCTTAGCATTCCTTGTTCCTGACCAGCAGCAGTTTCCCTTCTCCTGACCTAGCACTGCCTGCAGTGCTACCCTGACTCCTGAGCCTTAGCATTCCTTGTTCCTGACCTGCAGCAGTTTCCCTTCTCCTGACCTAGCACTGCCTGCAGTGCTACCCTGACTCCTGAGCCTTGGCATTCCTTGTTCCTGACCTGCAGCAGTTTCCCTTCTCCTGTACTAGCACTATCTGCAGTGCTACTTTGACTCCTGAGCTTTTGCTCAATTCTTGTTCCTGCCCCAGCACTGCCTTCTATGCTTTGTTTTCTTGATTGCTGAACCTGCACTATTCTAATATACCCTTGTAGCCTCCCCTTCTGTATATCCTTTTCCAGTCCCTGCCTTTCTTCCCATTTCCTTGGTTCCAGTTCTAGTTTGCTGTCTTTCTATTCTGCTGTCTTGCTTCTGTTACCTTGTATGTTTGTTACCTGCTTTCTGCCAAGTGTGCCCTGTGATTTCCATCCTTTCCTGTTAAGCACTCCTCCTTGTTAGCTCCTTGTCTATTGTGCTTGTGTTTAGTTCTACCCCTTTGCTGTTACTGCCTTGCGTGTTCCTGTTTGATTGCCAGGATACGTGGGCACAGCTGACTACCTAGGTGGTGTTTCTTGTTCACTGTGAGTATTGTCTTTGAGTTACTGTTATAACATCACCATAGGTATAAGCTCCACAGACCCTGCCTTTGCATACATATCCTATATGTGGGTATTTTCAGTCAGTATCTGTAACAGCAATTGTGGGTGAGGAACTTACTGAGCTTCAGTCTTACCGTGTGGCGCTCCTGAGTGCTTTACCCCACACTCCCCTTTATTGTTAATGTTGTTTCATATATATGTCTTGCACATTCGTCCTGGGTGTAGTTATTCTGAATGCTAAATTGCCTCGTGAGTGCCCTTCCTTTCTGAGTCTTACCCATCTTGTTCACTTGTACAGGCTTCCCCTTTGGATCCCTTTTTCTCCTCTGACTCCCTGTATGATCCTGGGCAGCGCTGTACTCCTCTTTCTATGTACCTTTTCTACCCAGTTCCCAGTCCTTGCCCAAGTCCCTGACTGTGTTCCTGACATAGTCCCGGACAGTCCCTGACAGAATGACCAACCTACATTTCCAGGGTTACTTGTGAGGTTTCTTTGCGTTCAGTTAGCTACCCTTTTTCTGTTTCATTTGTGTGGGCAAATATTAAAGGTGTGTCATAATGAGAGGTTTAAGAAAGAGACACACCAGTGCATCATTCAAGTTTGTGCAGGGCAGTTCACCAGTGCCCACCAATGAGAGACATTTAGTGTCTACTTTACAGTTTGAGAATGTTCACCCTAGTCCTGAAACAATTAATCCTCTTATGAAAAATGGACATTTACGTTCTGAATATTTTACTCATTGGCTCTCAAACACCTCTTTGCCAGATCCAGACTTAATCTTCTATTCTGATCCAGATTCAATGTCTGTTTCAGCATTGCATAAGGAGAATGCTACCTTACTCAGTTTGCTGAACAAGAATTCTGAATCTCGCACGTCTGCTGTAAGTGGTTGTAAAATACAGTATTCAACCACACAACCAAAGAAAGAGCAGGTGCATTTCATAACCTCTGTTTTCCATTCCGATAATGTTACCCAGTCTTGTAGTCCAGTAAAGATCTCAGTCTCGGATACTAAAGGGACCTTGTTAGATACCACATTCAAAGTAAACAATGATCAGTTTGCCAAAAGAGAGAGAAGACCTATTAAAACACAGACAGCTAGTAGCAAGTTTGAACAAAATCCAAGGATTAGTTCTGTTGATTGTTGTGAAGTTTCAAAGTCTACCGCTGTCCTTGTAGAAAAAGATCTACAATCTTCACAGGATATATTGGAATCAAGGGTTTTGGAATTGCAACAAGAGAATAAAATGTTTCAGACTCTGTTAAAAACTATAACCCAGAGTTCAAGTGGGAATCTAAAACCCTGGTACAAGACTACTTTTCAGCTTCTATGTTAGCCTCCTTAGAAATAGAGAATGAAACCTTGCGCACTATTTTGCGGTCCCCTAAGAGCTGGTCCAGTAATTGTGTAAATAATCCTGTGGCTGATCACTCGGATTCCACTCAGAACAGCCATAGTACCATGTCTCAAAGTGCAGTTAAAGAAAGTATTTGTTTGAATTCTGAATTTTCTAACTCCTCTGTTTTGCCTTCAAGCACACCACATATTGAAAAGTCAGAAAATGATAGTACTGTATGCTCTGATGCACCTGTACCACCTTCTAATGCAGAAGAAAATGAGAATATTTCCAAAGACCAAGTGATCTCTTGCCTGTTTGCTCTGACTAAGACATGTGAACTGCCAAATGGTAAAGGGAGTCTGCTCATCACAGACGCTAAGACAAGCACTATTCTGAGCCATCCCGAAGAAAGAACTTCCAGCGTGTTTTAATGTGCAAAGCAACTGTGAAGATTTCACTACTGACAACAAGGAATCTACTGTTCAAGGGCTATCGCCCTTTCCAGAATTTGAAGCCTATCATCCTTGTGCCCCTATGCCATCAGCTTGTCTGCTTTCAGAATCTCCAGAATCCTCAGCTGGCCTGCCATCTGAGCCCGAGCCTGCAGCCTACCTGCTATCAGCACCAGAACCTCCAGGCTCCCTGCCTCCAGCACCAGAACCTCCAGGCTCCCTGCCTCCAGCACCAGAGCTTCCAGGCTCCCTGCCTCCAGCACCAGAGCTTCCAGGCTCCCTGCCTCCAGCACCAGAGATTCCAGGCTCCCTGCCTCCAGCACCAGAGCTTCCAGGCTCCCTGCCTCCAGCACCAGAGCTTCCAGGCTCCCTGCCTCCAGCACCAGAGCTTCCAGGCTCCCTGCCTCCAGCACCAGAGCTTCCAGGCTCCCTGCCTCCAGCACCAGAGCTTCCAGGCTCCCTGCCTCCAGCACCAGAGCTTCCAGGCTCCCTGCCTCCAGCACCAGAGCTTCCAGGCTCCCTGCCTTCAGCACCAGAGCTTCCAGGCTCCCTGCCTTCAGCACCAGAGCTTCCAGGCTCCCTGCCTTCTTGCCTTGAGCCTTTATTTTGCCAACTTTTTGACCCTGTGCTTCCAGTTTCCCAGCCTTCAGAGGTCTCAATACATATACATTCAGAGACTGAACCTCCAGCACCAGAGACAAAACTCTCAACATGTAAGCCTCCAGGGCCTGGGTCTCCTGCATACCTGCTTCCTAAGTCTCCTGCATGTGTATCTTTTGTATGTTTTCCTCCGGGGCCAGAACTTCAGGTCTGCTTCTTATCACCTCCTTCATTTTCAGCCAGTTTGCCTTTGACCTCTGTGCCTCCTGCCAATCCATTATCTGCTTTTGACCCTACAGTCAATCTGCCTTTGTTTTCAGAGTGCTACTCTAGCCTGTCATCATCAGGACTTCAAACACCTTTAATGCAGGCTTCTAAGCCCCTGTCACTGGATTTGGACTCTTCCAGTTCTACCTTCAATACTGCTGTTAATTTACAGACTATTATCCAACCCTCCAGAACATCACAATTTACCTTCAGTCCTCTGATAGCGTGCACTGAATCTATAATGGAAATTGACTTAATTCTTAGGAGCAAAGGCTTTGGATCCAGTTCCAGACTCCGGGAGACGGTCTTTGGAGGGGAGTACTGTCACGATTTGCTCCCTGTGCTCTCGTACCCACCACCAGGGGGCCGCATAGTGGGACTTTCCAGTCTTCTAATAAGCTTCCAGCCCCTCCCCTGCATGCATATCCTGACTTCCAGCCATTTGGACACTTATTGGGAATTGACATCCATTCCCAATCCATGCCGGATTTTGTGAAAGCCAGCCTGCTTATATTTGAAGCCAGCCTACTCATGCCTGAAACTCCATTACCCAGAATTCCCTGCTCACTGCTTTGTCTCCACCCCTGCAGGCCAAGGATGGGTGGAGGAATTCAGCTCACCTGTGGCTGGCTGCTGCTTGCCTGCTCACACCTGATGCATGTGATTACTGAGAGCTCTTTTAAGCCCCAGCTCCCTTCAGCCCAGTGTTGGTCATTGTAGCTGTATACCGGTGAGGCCAATCCTTGTTTCCAGTGTTTCCTGAGTTCCTGAGCTATAGCTATTCCTTGTGCCTGAATTAGCACTGCCTGCAGTGCTACCTTGTTTCCTGAGTTTCTGAGCTATAGCTATTCCTTGTACCTGAATTAGCACTGCCTGCAGTGCTACCTTGTTTCCTGAGTTATAGCTATTCCTGTTCCTGGGCTTCAGCTATTTCTTGTGCCTGATTTGCACTGCTAGCAGTGCTCTCTTGACTCCTTGTTTCCTGAGCTGTAGCTATTTCCTGTTCCCTTGAACTAGCACTGCCTGCAGTGCTACCCTGACTCCTGAGCCTTAGCATTCCTTGTTCCTGACCTGCAGCAGTTTCCCTTCTCCTGAACTAGCACTGCCTGCAGTGCTACCCTGACTCCTGAGCCTTGGCATTCCTTGTTCCTGACCTGCAGCAGTTTCCCTTCTCCTGACCTAGCACTGCCTGCAGTGCTACCCTGACTCCTGAGCCTTGGCATTCCTTGTTCCTGACCTGCAGCAGTTTCCCTTCTCCTGTACTAGCACTATCTGCAGTGCTACTTTGATTCCTGAGCTTTTGCTCAATTCTTGTTCCTGCCCCAGCACTGCCTTCTATGCTTTGTTTTCTTGATTCCTGAACCTGCACTATTCTAATATACCCTTGTAGCCTCCCCTT
Organism: Calotriton arnoldi; assembly: GCA_963921515.1. Classification (NCBI taxonomy): domain Eukaryota; kingdom Metazoa; phylum Chordata; class Amphibia; order Caudata; family Salamandridae; genus Calotriton; species Calotriton arnoldi. Next base: position 188,307 of record CAWUFW010018504.1, read on the forward strand.
CTGTATATCCTTTTCCAGTCCCTGCCTTTCTTCCCATTTCCTTGGTTCCAGTTCTAGTTTGCTGTCTTTCTATTCTGCTGTCTTGCTTCTGTTACCTTGTATGTTTGTTACCTGCTTTCTGCCAAGTGTGCACTGTGATTTCCATCCTTTCCTGTTAAGCACTCCTCCTTGTTAGCTCCTTGTCTATTGTGCTTGTGTTTAGTTCTACCCCTTTGCTGTTACTGCCTTGCGTGTTCCTGTTTGATCACCAGGATCCGTGGGCACAGCTGACTAGGTGGTGTTTCTTGTTCACTGTGAGTATTGTCTTTGAGTTACTGTTATAACATCACCATAGGTATAAGCTCCACAGACCCTGCCTTTGCATACATATCCTATATGTGGGTATTTTCAGTCAGTATCTGTAACAGCAATTGTGGGTGAGGAACTTACTGAGCTTCAGTCTTACCGTGTGGAGCTCCTGAGTGCTTTACCCCACACTCCCCTTTATTGTTAATGTTGTTTCATATATATGTCTTGCACATTCGTCCTGGGTGTAGTTATTCTGAATGCTAAATTGCCTCGTGAGTGCCCTTCCTTTCTGAGTCTTACCCATCTTGTTCACTTGTACAGGCTTCCCCTTTGGATCCCTTTTTCTCCTCTGACTCCCTGTATGATCCTGGGCAGCGCTGTACTCCTCTTTCTATGTACCTTTTCTACCCAGTTCCCAGTCCTTGCCCAAGTCCCTGACTGTGTTCCCGACATAGTCCCAGACAGTCCCTGACAGTAACATATCAATGGATTTAGAGAGGAATGGACAGAAAAATGTACCATCAGAGAGCCAGAATGATATATGTATAGTAAAAAAAGGCCAAAGTGTATTGGGGAAAAAGGGAGGGAAAGAGAGGGAGTGAAGAAGAAGTTAGGAGAGGATCAGAATTAGGATATAAGAATGGGGGAGTGAGAGGGTGGTAAGGGATTCGGAGAGGAGTGGAGGAGACAGGGATAGAAGGTGTGAAAGAGTGGGAGAGAAAGTGGGAACATGAGAAAGGGAAGGAGAGAAAGAGATATAGTGAGAGAGTGGGACAGGGATAGTAAGAGAATGCACAGGCAAGCTTGGGAGGGGTGGTTTATATCCTGGATCACATATTTTTGAGATATACATACTTGTTTCTTTAGCCTAAATTTTTGCAGGAAATATTTTTTTATACTGTTGTATTTGGCTCATACCTTTAAGACTCTTTCATGGTGGGATTCAATACTTTAATAGCATGCTCAGTTGTAGTTTGGTGATTATGGCTTTTTTCTTTTTTTGTACTCTCTTCTGTATTAGTGCTTCACTGTCTGCATATAGAAGGTGAGATTTTGAATGAACAAACAAGAAGACAAAATACCAAAACAAATAATGAAAGTTTTAGGAATAGTGAGAAAGAGAAAGAATGAGTGGGATTTAAATAAAGGTAGAGAAATAAGGAGAGGGTAAGAAATGGAGGAAGAGAGAGAGAGGAAGAAAAAGGAGGGGGCAATGAAAGAGAGACAAAGGGAGAAACAGACATAGAGGGATTGGAAAGAGTTGGGACAGTGAATGACAAATAAGGATAAAATTGGAGCCAGAGATCAAAAGTATGGTTAAAGAGGGAGACAGTAAGAAAGTTCATGGCATATACTGAGAGAGGCAGTCAGTCAGATAGAGGTATAAAGGTGAATTAAGAAGAAATTATGGTTTGGGTGAAATACGTTGAAAGACTTTAAGGTAAAAAGGGAGAGAGATATGCACTAAAAGAAAGAGGGTGGGAGACAGAGTGGTGGGAAGAGAGTGTGAGTGATAGTCTGATCAGTAAAGAGTTGGAGACACATGAAGGGTAAGTGAGGTAGCGAGAGTGAGGGACATAAATGGCCTGAGGGGGTGAGACATTTGGAGGCGATTAGTGAGAAAGTGAATCAGAAAGACAGAAGGACAGTGTACAATAAGGATAGAAGAAGAATCAGAGCAGTTGTAAAATATTGAGAGATTGGGAGTGAGAAGGTTAACACAAGGAGATGATGGACGGAGTATTGAAACTTTTCAAACACTCACCCCCAGTCACAGATCTGGGTTGAATCCATCATCATTCTTTAGCTCACTTTGCCACCCCTGTTCAGACACAGCTATATGTAAATCAGTCTTGACCCTGTGCCTCATGGGAACAGTCCAGACCGAACTGCCAAGCCATGTCTTCCCTGGACCTGAATCAAGCATCCTGGGACCGGTTTAGGGCTAACAGCCCTCATCAGCCAGGCTAGCTTGAATCCAGTGGCAAAGTGAGCAAGGGACCCACGTCTGGGTATACCCTGCCAACTTAGGGCGAACAAAGCTAACACAAGGAGATGATGGACGGAGTGCTGAAACTTTTCAAACACTCACCCCCAGTCACAGTTCTGGGTTGAATCCATCATCATTCTTTAGCTCACTTTGCCACCCCAGTTCAGACACAGCTATATGCAAATCAGTCGTGACCCTGTGCCTCATGAGAACAGTCCAGACCGAACTGCCAAGCCATGTCTTCCCTGGACCGGAATCAAGCATCCTGAGAAGGTTAGACAGTAAATCTCAAAGAGGTTAAAAGAGAAAAATAGTGTACCTTTTAATTTGAAATGAAGAGAAAGATGTGTGACGGTGTCAAACTGAGTCTCTTACCCTGAAAATGTGCCCTTTTTCAACCTTGTTTCTTTCACCCAGAACATTTCTCTCTACATTAGTGTCTTTTAATATCGAAACATATAGTCCCTGCCTTTTCTGTTTTTTCTTTTTATTTAAGTTAGTGATGGTCAAGACTCGTTTTCACTAAAAAAGAAGGATGATGTTAATAAGTGTCTTTCTGCTGAAATTGTCTCTCTACTTTTAAATCCGTCCCAGATTGATGTTGCTATGTTACTAATCTGGCTCTCAACAGAACTGAGGTGGAAGTGCTTGCCCCTTTCTTAAAATTGTGGGTAAAGCGTGTGGTCTCATTGTCACACTCAGGGGGGTCGATTCCGATTCGGGCCGGAAAAAGCACCGACCGACTCGGATCCGGAAATAATACCGACCGACACGTACCCGTGGCGCCCAACACGCCAAGTACGATGCAAGGCGTGAAAACTCCGACCGACACGTACCGAAACCAAGTCGACCGACCGAGCCTCACGGAAAATAGCAATCCGGCCGGAAAAACACGCGAATCCAACCGACCGACACGCACCCGGAACAAATCCGACCAAAACGTACACGCGAACTCCAAACCGCAAAGTACGATGCAAGGCGCGAAAACCACGAGCGAGTCGGACGGAGGCCAAGCCGTACGACCGACACGCATACAAAACCGAGCCGAAGCAACACAAAACACCGCGAACGACGCGTACGTAGCATAGAAAACTGCACAAACACAGCGCGAACGAAACGGAGAACACCGTACGAGACAAATGCAGGGTCCGACTCAGTCACAAGAACGTTTCCAACATACACAAACAGCACAAAGGAAAAAACACCCAAAAAAAGGCCAAACAAGCAATTACCAAGCCAATAAATACTGGGTCGGGTGGGGACAGAGAACAAAGACACACCCACAACTCCACCTATATAAAGGACACAAATCACAACCATGAGCCTTTGCAAATGCCATTCCACTGCCAGCACCCAAGAGAAAGCAACCACACACCCACAGCTCATCCCTCACACAAGCCACACACCATCAGCACACCAACAAATACCTACCTCACATACACCCAGCAAAACACACACTCACACACCCTCACCTGCACACCAACACACACATCACTCACCATCACCACCCATCACCATGCCCCCAAGAAGAATCCCAAGTTCCTAGATAGTGAATTGGAAGTCATGGTAGACGAGATCCTCAGGGTAGAGCCACAGCTGTTTGGCACACTGGTCCAACAGACCCCCATCTCCCAGAAAACCAAGATGTGGGAGAGGATCATCAACAGGGTGAACGCACAATCACCATGTCGGCGCACAAAGACCGACATCCAGAACAGGTGGTATGACGTGCGCAGGAGAGTACGGGACCTGCTGAAGAAAGACTACATCAACAGCCAACACACCGGCAGTGGCCCTCCTGCCAAGCCAATATACCTCAGGCCCTGGGAGGAGAAGGTGCGGGCCATCCTTCCGCCAGTGAGCGTATATGGACTAGAGGACATCCCAGAGCCTGGTGAGTACACAACAAATGTACACAATATACTGCCACAAAACACACACATCACTGTCAAGGGAGAGTCAAATCATGCACTCATAGCAATTACACAGCAACCAGAACAGAATCATCCCAAAATGTGTATGTCAGTCAGATAAACACAACACATGCCATCAAAAAGTCACATCCAACTGTGCCAACACATGTACAAACACAACTACAACTACAGCTAGGCAGTGGCACAAATAGAACTAACAAACACATCCACACATGTAGCCACCACAACAACACCAACACACAGTGAAGACCACTCAAAGGAAGGAATCCTGTGTATGCTGGCCAAGTCAGTGTAGCCAATAGCATCATGGGAGTTGCAGTCACACATATTGCCCCCCACAACTGTCCCATCAACACCACCCTGAACCATGCTCACATCACAGGAAGTGGAGAAGGACTCACAAGATGGCTGACACTGGCTACTGCTGTGGGGAGCACAAGGCCCTGCTGTCAAATGTGCACCAACAAACAGCAGGACACCACTGAATGACATCCTGAGAGACAACTTACACTCCCTGCAATGCAAGCACGTTCCATGGTGGGATATCTGGCTAGCTGGGTGGGAAGGGGGACTTGCAGCACTGACCATAGTCACAAGCACCTCCCCTCACACACCCCCAACACAAACTCCACAGAACCCACCTGGTAGAATGCAATGCCCACCATCCTAACACAAGATCCCACAAAGAACCACCACCCTGGGTTATGTTGTGTGAAGCACAGGGACACTCTTGGGACTTTTAGCCAAACAACTGCCAGGACAACACTCCCAGCCATCCTGTCAGCACAGCCAGCCCACCCCACAGGGAAGCAGAGTCAAAAGGAAGGAAGCATGGGCATGCTGGGAAGGGGGGTGGAGGCAATAGCATGATGGGAGTCGTAGTCACTGATATTGGTCACCCCCACAACTGTCCCATCAACACCACCCTGAACCATGCTCACATCACAGGAAGTGGAGAAGGACTCACAAGATGGCTGACACTGGCTACTGCTGTGGGGAGCACAAGGCCCTGCTGGCAACTGTGCACCAACAAACAGCAGGACACCACTGACTGACATCCTGAGAAACAACTTACACTCCCTGCAATGCAAGCACGTTCCATGGTGGGATATCTGGCTAGCTGGGTGGGAAGGAGGACTTGCAGCACTGTCCATAGTCACAAGCACCTCCCCTCACACACACCCCAACACAAACTCCACAGAACCCACCTGGTAGAATGCAATGCCCCCATCCTAACACAAGATCCCACAAAGAACCACCACCCTGGGTTATGTTGGGTGAAGCACAGGGACACTCTTGGGACCTCTAGCCAAACAACTGCCAGGACAACACTTCCAGCCATCCTGTCAGCACAGCCAGCCCACCCCACAGGGAAGCAGAGTCAAAAGGAAGGAAGCATGGGCATGCTGGGAAGGGGGAGGAGGCAATAGCATGATGGGAGTCGTAGTCACAGCTCTACATCCCCCACCACATGGCCCAGCAAGCTCACACTCACGCATGCACATCCCACAGAGAGTGGAAAGGCCCATCAAAGATGTCTGACACTGTTGCTGAGTCGTGGGGAGCACAAGGGCATGCTGGGTACTGCACACCAACCAACAGCAGGACACCACTGTCAGCCATCTTGCCATTGCTCTCACACCCACACACACTGAACTCCCCACAAAAGCAAGTAAGTATGGGAATGCTGGGAAGTGGGGTGGAGGCAATAGCATGATGGGAGTCGTAGTCACAGACATAGCTCACCCCCAAAACTGTCCCATCAACACCACCCTGAACCATGCTCACATCACAGGAAGTGGAGAAGGACTCACAAGATGGCTGACACTGGCTACTGCTGTGGGGAGCACAAGGCCCTGCTGGCAACTGTGCACCAACAAACAGCAGGACACCACTGAATGACATCCTGAGAGACAACTTACACTCCCTGCAATGCAAGCACGTTCCATGGTGGGATATCTGGCTAGCTGGGTGGGAAGGGGGACTTGCAGCACTGACCATAGTCACAAGCACCTCCCCTCACACACCCCCCAACACAAACTCCACAGAACCCACCTGGTAGAATGCAATGCCCCCATCCTAACACAAGATCCCACAAAGAACCACCACCCTGGGTTATGTTGTGTGAAGCACAGGGACACTCTTGGGACTTTTAGCCAAATAACTGCCAGGACAACACTCCCAGCCATCCTGTCAGCACAGCCAGCCCACCCCACAGGGAAGCAGAGTCAAAAGGAAGGAAGCATGGGCATGCTGGGAAGGGGGTGGAGGCAATAGCATGATGGGAGTCGTAGTCACTGATATTGGTCACCCCCACAACTGTCCCATCAACACCACCCTGAACCATGCTCACATCACAGGAAGTGGAGAAGGACTCACAAGATGGCTGACACTGGCTACTGCTGTGGGGAGCACAAGGCCCTGCTGGCAAATGTGCCCCAACAAACAGCAGGACACCACTGAGTGACATCCTGAGAGACAACTTACACTCCCTGCAACGCAAGCACGTTCCATGGTGGGATAACTGACTGGCTGGGTGGGTGGGAAGGAGGGCCAGCTGTCAACCAAACACAACCAATGCAGACCATGTTCACACCCCAGAAAATTCATAGAAATGCCCAAATTATGCAGGACAATGTGCCACACCAATATCAACCCCTGACTGTGACGACTTAGGACAATGCAATGTACAGGCCCGCACCCAGAGGCACAGTCACAACTGTCATGTGTGTCAACCATTGATGCCTGCAGAAACATAACATACATTGTTTGTGTCTCCCAAAAACAGGTGATGATGGGGACACAGCAGCAGACGCTGAGGAGTCCCAGTCCCAGGCTCAAGAGGATGCCGAGCTCACTGGCGTCGTACAGCCTCTGTCCTCCTCGGACGATGAAGACCAACCTGGCACATCCGGTGCAAGTCAACATGCAGCACCAGCAGGACCACCAGCTGCAGCACCAGCAGGACCACCAGCTGCACCCCTGCACCCACCCCTCCAACGACTGTCACCACGAATACCATCCCTGCCGACATGGACAGAACAAGGAGCAACACCAGCACAGGGACCCTGGACCAACCTGGGGCCATGGACACCACCACCACCACCAACCCCCAAGGTGGACCAGGGTTATCTGTGCGTGCCACTGCACACACTGCACATGTCAGCAGGGGTGGTGGGAGGGGTGGGAGACAGAGGTCGCTGCTTGCAGACGTTGCTGGTGTGCATGATGACCCACAACTGGTACGCATAGCTGATGCGTACCAGTCCAGCACCGGAGAGCTCAGCCAGGTAGTGGGGCTCCTCAGAGACATGAAACAGCAACAGGCTGCCCATCATGCCCGCTTGGACTCCCACATGTCCCACGTGGAGTCACACATGTCCCGTGTGGACTCACACATGTCGCGTGTGGAGTCCAAGTGGGATGCACTGCATGAGATGACGGCGGTGCACAGGGACATTTTACAATGCCTCCGCCAGATGAACAGCAACCAGTCCACACCTCCCTGTGTGCCAACAACATCTGGTGCCGAACAAACTGCAACTGCCACAGGGAGGGAGGAGGACTCTGGCGGAGAGTCCCCTGCACCGCAGCAACCTGTACTTGAGGGCCCCCCCAAGAAGAGGGGTCGTCCGAGGAGGGAAAAGTGAGAGGCCGATGGCCAAGCGCAACTCCCAGGAAGCCTGAACCTGTTCTGGATGTTCGCCTTTGTGCACAGACTGTTCACCCTGTTGACGGCAACACTACTCCCACACATTGCATGGGGAGTACAAGTTGGACCAATGTGTCAGACAACTGTGGCCCCGATACTGGGGATCCTGTCTACCAGGACTTTCAATTCACCTAGGAACTTGGGATTGCAAGATTTATGTACAGCACTACCCATCCTATGCACTATTAACACAAATGTATCACAATAAACACACTAATACACCATACTTGCCTCTGTCGTGATTCCAACGTGGGTGCTGTTATGGGGATGATGAACTGCAAAATTACACTGTGTATGCGAACTGCAACAGCAAGGACAACACAAGCATGTGAGTACAGGCAACGTGACACACATGAGGGAGACACACCACCAGCGCTACACAACACATACACACCTAGGCCATCTGACTCATTGCCTACACTGATGTTGCCAGGGAAGACGGTGCAATGCACAGACACCACACCCATTCCCAGTTGTAGTCAAGTAGCCCACAGGTGCAGTAAGCAAATGGCAGTCAAATGTGTGACCACAGACAACGCACATCACAAAGTGAAGCACAGGTTTATTACACAGTTGCAACATGTCGTAACCACTACAGATGCAATGTAATCCCACCTGGCAGCGGGCACACAGTCAACAACTGTAGACGGAAGGAAGTCCATGGGTGTGGCGCACATCACCTGTAGGGACACAACAGCTACCAGCCTGGATGTGCAATCACGTCGTCGGTGGACACAGTTGACCAAACGAATCTGAAAGTACCCTGTGAAGGACAGAAATGACACACAGTCAAAAGCAATGGAGTACAGGACAGAACAGCAAAACTCATGCACAATACATGTTACAAGATACCCACCCAGAACCAAGTTAGCATGTCAACACTGTTGGGGAGTACAGCCCACCTGTTAGCACACATCGCAACACACATCCAGTCAAGTAGCCCATGGACACACTCCAACAGCACCAGAGCACCACCCACACATCATGGCAACTCACATCATTGACATGACACCTCAGGATACTCACATTCAGCTAAAGAAGTTGGTGATGAGCTGTGTGCGGACATCACCATCATCATCATCATCGTCACTGGCATCATGGTCCAGGCCAGGATCCTCCACAGGTGGCGGATGTTGGTCATTGTCATCCTGGATGAGAGGCAACTCCTTCCGCACTGCCAGGTTGTGGAGCATGCAGCAGACGATGATAATCTTGCACACTTTCGAAGGGGCATATGGGAGGGACCCTCCGGTCTTGTCCAGGCAGCGGAAGCGGCTCTTCAGGAGACCAAATATCCGCTCAATCACTCTCCTGGTCCGACCATGTGCCTCATTGTAGCGCATCTGGGCTGGTGTCACAGGGTTCCTGAGGGGTGTCAGCAACCACGGCATGTTGGGGTATCCCGAGTCACCTACGGACAGACAAGTGCACATTAGCTGACTTGGAAAAGTGGGCGGAATACTACAGATCAGATCACACACAATGGCACAAAGTCAGTACACACCGACAAGCCAGGCACGCTGGTTCTGCATCTGTGCCATCATCCTGGGGATGCGACTACTCCTCATCACAAAGGCATCGTGTGCTGAACCAGGGAAACGGGCACACACGTGTGTGATGGTCATGTCTGCAAGACACTCCACCAGTGCATTGACCGAGTGGTAGTGCTTGCGGTTCCTGTAGGCCTGCTCCTGGGCCTGTGGTGGTACCAAAGCCACATGTGTCCCATCAATGGGGCCAATGACATGCGGCATCCTCCCCAGGGCATAAAAGTCACTCTTCACGTCAGTGAGTCGTCGCAGTCTAGGGAAATAGATGTACCGGTTCAGGAAGAGCAACATTGCCGCCAAAACATGGCGGAGCACACGGCTCAACATGGTCTGTGACATCCCACCAGCAGTCGCCACAGTATGTTGGAAGGTACCAGTGGCAAAGAAGTGTAGGGCTGCCATCACCTTCACCTTGGGGGTCAGCGCTGTAGGATACGGCCGGCCAGGCTGCAAATGTGGGGACAACTGCACTGCCAAATCCTCAATCAGCTGCCTGGTGAAGCGGTACCGTTGGATGCTGTCCCGTTCCACCATCGTTGCCAGGTCTGGGAATGGTCGATGGACAGCAGGAGCCCTGCAGTGCAGAGGAGAAGTAAGCAAGATTGTCAGTCACCCCACATATGCGGCATTGAACACACTCAAGATCCCAACATACATCATTATGAGGCACAACTACATGAAGTGTGCAGTACCAGAAGGACATGTATGGTACATACATGGCCAACATCTGTCAACACGGTCCAACAGGTGGCATCAATTAGTCCCAGGTTGGCACATTGGATATCATGAGGCCGTGTCACAGTTCCCATCTCCTGCTGCCGTGTCACAATAACCCCCACAGTGACATGTGAGGACAGATGTGCCCCAGGCACCACAGCTCAACGACAGGTACATTCCCAGGGACCCTGTAATGCCACATGGACACTGGCATTACATGGAGTATCATGTATACACCACAGCAAAACAACCATGTCCCCCACAGGTAGTGGCCCCACTTGCCACGGCAGGACAGACATGGATGTCTGTGACACACACACGCACAACATCAAAGTCCATGCACACACAACGTGGATGTGGAGACTGTCTCCCATTGTGCACATGAAATCAGAGACATTGTAAACACTACATGCACAAAGACTGTGGAGGACCATCACTATTCTGCCACTGGGACACCCTGGCTCAAACATACCATCCCACATGGGACTCACGGGGTATGTGACATGACATACACATACACCACCGTGAAATGTGACCATGGCACATGCACAGATATGAACAGTTGCACATCACAGTGGTCATGTACACGTAACACCCAGGATCCTATCCCCATGAACACGTGCACAGCCTGGGGGTGGCTGCCCACAGGTGACACCCACAGGACAACATGTACACCAACATACACACAATAGGAAATGCAGCCTTACATGCCTTATGATAAAGTTTGGACAGGCTGTCGTGATGTAGGTGTGCCCCTCACTCCCTGGGAGCTATCTGTGGCTGGCATATGTCCATCTGAGACAGGCATGCTGACATATGCCAGTCACATGTACAGTGATGCGTTGTACTGCAATGGACCGATCGGTGCCTCCGGCCGGCCCATTGCATTCAATGTGTGCGGGTACGCGTTGTACCCCTGTGCGCGTTGTACTGCAATGGACCGATCGGTGCCTCCGGCCGGCCCATTGCATTCAATGTGTGTGGGTACTTGTTGTACCCCTGTGCGCGTTGAACTGCAATGGACCGATCGGTGCCTCCGGCTGGCCCATTGCATTCAATGTGTGCGGGTACTTGTTGTACCCCTGTGCGCGTTGAACTGCAATGGACCGATCGGTGCCTCCGGCCGGCCCATTGCATTCAATGTGTGCGGGTACTTGTTGTACCCCTGTGCGCGTTGAACTGCAATGGACCGATCGGTGCCTCTGGCTGGCCCATTGCATTCAATGTGTGCGGGTACGCGTTGTACCCTTGTGCGCGTTGAACTGCAATGGACCGATCGGTGCCTCCGGCCGGCCCATTGCATTCAATGTGTGCGGGTGCAGCGTTGTACCCTGTGCGCGTTGTACACGCAATGGATCCGTCGGTGCGCACTCCATTGACAATGGGTTTGCCTGGCAACGGACGCGTTTTCGAATTTCGAACGAGTCGGTTGCTGCAAATTCAGTTGGTCACCCACAACAATGTTGCAAAATCATGTATGTCATGAAGTTGAAGATTTGAAGGATGCTGTGGGCGTGTTTTGGTGCTGCTATTCCATGGATTGGCCAGATTCAGAAGATGCAAACTGACTTGGACCTATCACTTTGGACACAAGGGACAGTATCTGCCTCTCCAGCACATATATATTGCTGGCTGTTCCCCTGAGAGCTCACTTGCCTGCACTCATGCTCCAGGACGACATCTGCCACTGCACTGCTGCTGTCTCTGCCCCTCTGGACCCTGCAATGGCACGTACTGTGGAGAGAGCCCCAGCCTTGAATGAATGAATGAATGAATATAAAACTTGTACGCGCGAACTAAGCCCAAGGGCGTCAAGGCGCTATCAGCGAACCTAAGGATGCAAACAGAAAGACATGCCTCATACCGAGGTCTGAGAGAAAAACCAGGGTCTTTAAGGCCCTACGGAAAGAGAATGGGACACCTGACTTGAGAGATGTTCCGGGAGGGAGTTCCACAGTTTAACAGCAGCAGTGGAGAAAGCTCGACCACCCCATGTGACCTTCTTAAATCTCTGTACCGTAAGCAGATTCTTATCTGCAGAGCGGAACCGCCTGTTGGGAACATAATGATGGAAAATGGACTTAATCGCTTCAGGGCCTGACCCATAATAAGCATTGTGAGTCATGCACAGGGTCTTGAAAAGGATCCTACGGTCCACGGGCAGCCAATGCAGCAACCTAACAGCATCTGAGACTGAATCATATTTAGACAAATTCATCACCAGCCTGGCAGCGGCATTCTGCACCATCTGCAGACGCCGTATCAGGCCCTTGCTAATGCCCAGATAAAGTGCATTGCAATAATCCAATCTGGATATAACCAGTGCAATGACAGCCTGCTTACGTGCATCGAAGGAGAGATAGTGGGAGATTTTCCGTAGGATCCTAATGATCCCAAGGCAGGTGGAAATTGTCCTACTAACCTGAAGGTTCAAGGACAATGAGTTATCCACGATTACCCCCAGGTTTTGCCATGGGAGACCGGAGAGGGGCAGACGCCAAGAGGCATCCGGCCACCAGTCACTGGACCATACCTCCTGCTTACCCCAAAGACCAAGACCTCCGTCTTCTCTCCATTCAGTTTTGAAAATTCTCCACCATCCAGGAGGATGCTGCCTGCATACAGTTCCTAAAATTAAGGGCCGAATCGCTTTATGTTATGCGAGATAGACAGATAGATAGATAATTTGGGTGTCGTCCGCATAGGACAATACTTCCAGCCCAAAGATCTCACAACCTTCGCAAGAGGAGCGACATAAATATTAAAAGGAGTAGAGGCTCAGGGAGGAGCCATGAGAGAACACCACACAGCAGAGGTTTGGGGGCTGAGTAAAAACGGCCAAGCTTAACCATCTGTGCTCGCTCGCTAAGAAAGGAAGCTAGAAGCCCCAAAGCAGTGCTCCCAATACCTATCTCTCTGGGACGATCAATCAGTCTACAGGGAGACAGGGTGTCAAAGGCTGCGGTGAGATCCAGTAGAACAAGGAGGGTGGTATGACCTGCATCCACTTGAACTCGAATATTGTCAAATGCAGCTGTCAAAGCAGTCTCTGTACTATGAAGGCCTCTGAATCCATGTTGCTGAGCCATCCAGTAAATGAAAATCCTTAAGATAGATACTGAGATGGGAGTGAGATATGTTTCCAGAATCTTGGCTGGAACAGGAAGCAGGGAGATAGAGCGATAGTTCTTCAATTCATCAGGATCCAGAGAAGGTTTCTTCAGAGAGGCTCACTACAGCCGTCTTCCCACAAAGTGGGAAATAGCCCCTCTGAGATGGCAATATTAAAAACATCCGTCAAATGAGGGACAATAGCTTCACGACCAAGTTTAGCACCTTGAGGGGACAAGGATCAGAGGGGAGCCTGATTTAGCCCCTTCAAGGATCCGATCGATCACCTCATAAGACATATTAGGGAAAATGAACAAACTGGGCGACCACTTCAGTGGGTACGGCACCAATAGAGTGGAAGGTGGATCGAACACGATGCCCCGGTGAGGGTTGGAGGCTTCAAGCAGAGAATAGATATCTGCAATCTTAGTGTGGAAAAAATCAGATATTTTATCACAACGCTCCTGTGAAAAAATTGAAGGGTCAAAGGCAGGGGAGAGGTGAGAGAATTTATTACCTTGAAGAGATCTCTAGAGGATCTCATAGAGTCGGTGGTTTTGAGAAGTATAATCTTCTTCCTCCATAACGGCAATTTTATATTCTTTGAGGCCTTGCTTGTGAGTGTCCTATTCAGCGGGTTTAGATCTAGGCGCCAATGCCGCTCCTGCTGCGGCAGCCCTGTCTCATCATTCTGAGCCTCTCCGTAAACCAAGGAGCAGAGGGTTTTTTCCTTGCTGAATAGTATCTACTGAGAGGTGCAAAAGTATCCATAGCTGTTAGCAAATGTTGCGATAATTCTACCGCTGCCAAATTAGCATCATTGAACTTAGTGAACTCAAGATTGTTAAAAATTTTGAGAAGAGACTCATTACTTATGAGGCTAGATTCCTCTCTCGTCCTGAGTTCATATCCACCAGAGATAATCAGCGCGCGGAGACATAAAATGTAGTCAAAAGGAACAGCAAAATGATCAGACCAGGCTAGGGGATAGGTTCCCACCGTTACGTGGGTCATTCGAAAAGACCCCATCAAGTATGTCCCGCTAGATGGAGAAGCTCTTGACCAGCTGAGGAAAACCACATCCATTCAGGGTGTCCAAAAGACCCAGGCATCCCTGCAGTCGGGTTATCAAAATGAAATTAAATCCCCCGGAGAGTGAGATTAGATCTTTCACAGTAGGGCTCCAAGAGCCTACTAAAATCCTGACTTCAGCCTTGAAGAGAACCAGGCCCTGCTGGACAGCCCTACTTCCACAGTACAGCAAGCTGTATGGGACACCAGGGGAGCAGGTGAGTGTTCTGTGCACTGCCTTTCTGAATGTGCATTTTGTGTGACTAGCAAGGCTGAAAGTCTGCACGCCACTGGCTAGCAGGCTCACTGAGTAGTTGTCACCCCCATAGTGTGTAGTGACTTGCACTGGACAGGTATGGTGCAGTGACAGTGCATTTGAACATGGTTTTACTTCCCATGCAATGATACCATGTAGTGACGTCTGGCAAACTGTCCATGGGCAGCTTTGCACTGCCTGTGTACATCATGTGCCCCTGTGATTGAGACATGTATATACAACTGTGTCATGCACGGATATGTTGCATGTGTGGTAATGGCCTTTTCACTTTGTCATCCTGACAGGTTAATGCCCATCGGAAGCAGGAAATCTGGAAGGACATCGTCCGGGCCGTCCGGTCCGTGAGGGTCTACAAGCGCCGGATCCGCAACTGCCAGAAGAGGTGGCAGGACCTTCGGGGCTGGACCCGGAGGATTGCACGGGTCCAGCTGAAGCTGTCGCCTCCTCGCAGGAGGGCGGAACACGGACCCTGACCCCCACATGCTCCAGATCCTGGCGGTGGTGTTTCCAGACCTGGATGGGCAGCTGAAGGCCAGACAGCAGCAAGGAGGGGGTGAGTCAAAGACTGCACTGTGAACTCTGTATTACATGCTTTGTGCCCTCCTCTGGCCTGGTTCAACTGCCACAGTGCAGCAGTCATGTTGTCCAGGAGCCATGTCCCTCTATTGTGCACTGCCCACTGCTCATCTGATACCCAGGTGTGGCCCTTACATTCAGGGAATTGTGTCACTTGGGACTGTGTCCTTGCAGTTTGCTTCACTAAAGGTGGGGGACAGCATCTGTTTCCCTAACTCTGTTGTGGGCATCATGGGTGGGTCCATTGTTCACACAACGCCTGTGTTTGGACATGTGATCTGCGTGTTGCTTTGATATGCGGTCCACTTGCTGAGCTGAGCCACCACATGTGCCTGGGGTATGTGGCACACGCCCATGCAGCGGGTGGGAACAATGTTTGGGCCCCAGGAGTGTGCAGATTACGTGTGTCACACATACATAGCCAGCTATCCACTGTCCAGGGCACATCCCTCATTCATGTGGAGCAGGACAGTCATGCCTACTCCAGGCCATGCAATGCACTCTGTACTCCCACTCCCGTGTATCAGCTGACACATTGTGCACAGTGATTTGACCCCTCAGGTGTCTGCCTCTGTGTCAGTGTGCTGTGGATTAGTTGCCAGGACTGCTGGGGTGTTTCTTGGTAGGGGCTCAGCATGCCCCTGGAGATGTGACCATAGGAGACGATACTTGTGTGTCACATAGGTGTTTGATCAGCTGCCCGTGCAGACTGGGGTATGCGAATGTGAAGTTCAGGCAGCTGTTCCCCATTCACAGCAAATTGTGAGGGCTCAGGTTCAGAGGGTAGTGTCACAGGTCTCCCATATGTCCAATAGGTATGACCTGGACAGATGAGGGTTAAGATGATGTGTTGTGTGGGGGATGTACATGTGCACTTGTGCAGCTCCAGGACTTGCATTCCCCATGACCTACTATTGTGACACAGTGCATAGTGTTGTTGTCTGGCTGCCAAGTCATACATCACTGAGACAGTGATGTATGACTTAGCAGTCATGCCTCTGCCATGGCATGTGTCAACTTATTGGTGGTCCTGCAGGGGAGTGACATGTGCTACATGCACACCATTGTGGCGATGGCTATCAGGACATGGGTGCATCATGGTGTCTGTCGCTGGTATGCATCACATGCATTTCCTATTTGACTCTGGGCATCCCTTTCATCCGGAAACCTGTACTGACTCAGTGGCAAGAGCTGTGATGTGTGCATGTCCACATGCCACACCGTGTCCTCTGCACTGTCCAACTACTGTGTACTTGGTGCATGTGTCCACACTGGGGTGTTGCAATCCAACAGACACCAGACAGATGGGTGCAAGGCCATGTGGGATGTGAGTGCCATGCTTGGCATCAGACTGACAATTGGCTTCTCCTGTTCAGTTAGGGCACTTTTAGCAATGTACAACTAATGATGCCAGGGCTTGCTCTGTAATGTGCTGTGCTCACAGTGGTGTGTGCGTTTGGTGCAGGTGACTGATGTCTGTCTGTTTCCCCATTGTTTGCAGATACATCCACGGCCACGGAAGGGGACAGCTCCACGGACCAGGAGGAGCCAGAGAGCCAGACTGGGTCAGCAGCCGAGGAGTGGTCGGAGGGACCCAGTGGCACGGAGGGCGAGGGAGCCACACCGAGGAGTCCTCAGCACCATCCACCTCAGCTGAGGACCAGAGCAACTCGGAGGATGACTCCCTTGTGGAGGCGGGTGTCAGCAGCCACCACACCCCAGCTAGTGTTGCTGTCCCGCCACCACCAGCACCACCACCGCCCTCCCATCGGCTCCCATTCCCCAGGTCCGTGGAGGCTCCCATGTTCGGGAGCGTGTCTCCTTTGGGCCAGGCACCGCACCCCCTGCCCCTGTGTCCCCTGCTGCCCTGAGTGAGGAGTCTGTGTACCTCCTTCGCCAGCTCCATGTAGGGCAGACAGCCATGCTGAGTGTCCTCCATGCGCACACCGCACTGTTGACTCAGCTGGTGTCGTTCATGGAGGGCATCTCATCGGGCATGTCTGACCTACAGAGGGGCAACAGGTCCATGGACTCCTCCCTGACGGCAGCAGTGTCCCTCCTCAGACAGTCCCTCACCCCTCCTGCCTCTGCTCCATCCACACTCCCCAGCACCTTACCCGTCCCAAGCACACACACACCGGCACAGGCACACACCAGCACACACACGTCCAGCACACAGACACACACGCCACAAACTAAACGCTGCACGCACGCACAGTCAGGGGACTGAAACCAGACTCACAGGGGATGGGGCCCTGGTACACACACACGCATCCACGGGCACTGCGCAGTCCTCAGTTGCCTCTCCCTCCAAAGCACCCTCCCTTGCCTCACCTGCAACCCCAAAGACCCAGCGCCTCTTCCTCAGTGACCTCGGCCTCTTCCCCTCCGATCCAGCTGCCCCAGCATCCAGGGGAAGAGGAAGCCCCCACACGGAGCAGAGTGCCCCTCGCCCCCGGACACCCTCCCCCAGGCGCAGACAGACTGAGGCCCCCACCCGCAAGTCCCCCGGAGTGCTAAGAGCAAGACCCCGCCGCCGCCCTGCAGCTCAAGCACCAGGTCTCCTTCCTCCATCCCTCAGGCCCCCACTCCACAGGTGCCCCCACCACACCCTGCCCCAGGTTCCCCCACCCACAGATATACCATCCCCAAGAGGCTCCGGCCTTCTCCCCCTGCCACTTGCTCTCCCGGAACCACACCCCCGCTGCGCTTGTCTGTGCCACTGATGTGGTGAGGGTGTCCTCCCCTCTGTCCAGCCCACCTTGCCTGTTCCCCATTCTCCTCCCCTGGTGGTAGGCACTGCAGTGGAGTCCACTACCACCCTGTCTGACTTGGGCACTGCAGTGGCGGACCTGTCCACTCCATCTGCAGGGTCCACTGCAGTCGTGCCGGCACCCACAACATCTGAGCCATGCCCCCAGTTGTGCCGGCACACACCATGTCCAGACACCTCCACTGCAGTTGTCAGTGGCTCTCCAGCACCCACCACCCCTTCCCTGCTTCCTCCTGGTGAGCCCTGATCCTGTCCCTGCGGTGCCTGGCCTACCCCCGGTTGCCCCTCCTAGTGGATTGTCCCTGGTTTTGTGCAGGCATGTGTAGGGTGGCATCTGCCACTGTCACCCACTTGTGACTTTGTTGATGGACTGGCCATTGGCCTTTGTTTATGTTCTACCGGACTTCTACTTTTAATGCCACATATGCTGAATAAAGCAACTTTCTGTTCTCTAGTGCTTTTGCTTCTGATGTACATGATGTTGATGATGCTAACCATGCCCTTGCTGCAGTGATGGTGATATTTGGTCTCATGATAATGAAGTGTTACTGTGCAGGAACCCATGTGGTCCAGGGGAATGTGTCCTATCCTGTGGTGTATCCATGTCATCCATAGCAGCATCTGAGGGTGTCATGTGTTCAGTATTTGGCAATGGGATTTCCTACTTAGATTGGCAATTTCACATCTGTGGCTTCCACCCCTGCACATCTGTTGTGCCTGCCATTGTTCAATTCGTCTACTTCCCTGACCGTGTGGCCATCTCCACTGGACATGCAGGTTTGGGCATCAATGGGGAAGGACTCATCTGTGTTGTCAGTGCAACATTGCTATACAAGTGTGTTGGATCTGTGCTGATGATTCCGTTGGCACTTCCATGACCAGGCTGATGTGACGGGAGCCCTCATTTGGTGCTAATTGTTGATTGTGTGACCAAGTGCTCAGCTGACATGGTGGGGCCCTACTGAGGCAACATATGGCACAGCTTTCCTCACACAGGAGTGGAGTCCCCTCATGGCAGTGTGTACTCCTGTGACATTGCCTGCGCCCAAGGTGTGTGTTGTATGTGCATGTCTGTGTGTTCACTTCCGTTTAGCTGTGCATGCTGTGATCCCTAGTGTTGTACCTGTTTGTGATGCTAGCTGAGTTGAGCTATGTTCCCCCAAAGTCTTCTCCCTGGGTTCTCTGTGATGTGGGTGCATGGCACATTACTGGTCATCAGGGTGTCACCCATAGGTGTGCTTGCTGTCAGGGCTGAGTTTGTGTGCAGACGCAGATGGGTCACAGATCAGGTTTCCCCTTGGCACTTGTTGTTTGCCCCTGTCATGTGATTTCCAGTTTGTGTTATCTTTCAGTGATTGTGACACGTTGTGTGTGTGACTGCTGGCACTCCTCAGGGTCCGGGCTGCAATGTTGGTTGTTGTCTATGTGTGTTCTTTGTGGGTGACCTTGGCTTCTTCATTGGTGTGTGACTGTGGCTGTGATCCCATTGGTTGGTGTGGTATTGCCGTCATGTCCATGTACGGCGTAGTGTGCAGTGTGTCAGACATTCAGGAGTCTTGTTGAGTGTCCATGTGTGATGTGTTTCTGCACCTTGGTTCCCACCCACCACCCTGGAATAGTCATGGGTGCATGTGCAATGTCACCAGTGCATGTGTGCTTCACTGCTGCACATTGTTGGAGGTCGAGGGTGTGGTGTTGAGTGTGTGCAGATGAGAGTTGTTGCCCGGCTAGGCCCCTGCCTCCATGTTGGCCTTGGCTTACTGGCCATGCTGTTTGATTTGTGCTTGTGTAGGTGTGATGGTAGTTAGTTGCTCAGTACACATGACTGTGGTTCACAGTGTGAACCACATTTAGCTTTGTCATCACAGTGGGATTGTAATGCAGCCCAGGGTCACCACATTGTGGGGGCCCTGGGGGTGGTGCTGTGGTGTGTCTGTGTCTTGCTGTGTCAGTTGCTGTCCCTACGTGCCTGTGTGACATGTGTGATTTGTGCTCCCTCTCATCTGACAATGCCTGCTTGCCCACATAGGGAATTTGGATCCATGAGTTACCTTTGTGTGGCACTGTATGCACATCTGTATGATTGGTATTCAGGTCTCCTCATGTGTTGTGTGGTTGCCTGGGGACACTGGCACCCCCACCCTCACCTGTTGTGTATGATGTGCAGGGTGGGTCTGCCTGTTTGTGTTTGTGCATCTGCACCACTGCATTGGCATATCTTGGGTGTGCCATTGGCTGTATGTAGTTTGGTGGGTTTCCCCTGCTGTCCCTGGGACTCCTAGGTCATCGGTCAGCACAATGATCATGGTTTGTGTGTCCCATTGCTGCCATGGTATGGTATCTGTTCACCTCACATCTGCAGTCTCCACAGGGTATCTGCATGTGTGTGCCCATTGGTGCAAATATGTGGGTCTGCATTCTGATGGTCACTTCTGTCATTGTGTCATTGATGATTGTTGACGGTGTCAGCCCCCATGGGTGTTGTTTGTCTGCACATGGCCAAAGTTATGTCTTATTTGCACTGCAGGATTTGGCTCCCCCAATTTATGTTGCAATGGGACACATACACTACTTTGCCACTGATGTGTTTGTTGTTCTGTGACCAGGAATCATCCATGCAGTTTGGCAGTTGCACCTCTTTCTTTGTCAACACTTACCTTTTGGTCACTGTGATGATGGGGGTTTGGACCCCATTGCCACAATGTTCGAAATGTGCTTCAGCTATGGACCCCACACTTACATTTTGGTCACTGTGATGATGGGGTTTGGACCCCATTGCCACAATGTTCAAAATGTGCTTCAGCTATGGACCCCACACTTACCTTTTGGTCACTGTGATGATGGGGTTTGGACCCCATTGCCACAATGTTCAAAATGTGCTTCAGCTATGGACCCCACACTTACCTTTTGGTCACTGTGATGATGGGGTTTGGACCCCATTGCCACAATGTTCAAAATGTGCTTCAGCTATGGACCCCACACTTACCTTTTGGTCACTGTGATGATGGGGGTTTGGACCCCATTGCCACAATGTTCAAAATGTGCTGCAGCTATGGACCCCACACTTACCTTTTGGTCACTGTGATGATGGGGTTTGGACCCCATTGCCACATTGTTCAAAGTGTGCTTCAGCTATGGACCCCACACTTACATTTTGGTCACTGTGATGATGGGGTTTGGACCCCATTGCCACAATGGTCATGGCCTGCTTGCATTGTGGGTGCCACACACATATATGTGTGGCACATGTGCTAGGGGGTCACATTGTATGTTCAAAGTCATGTTCGGTGTTGTAGGCATTTGACACAGTCTACACACGCTTGTCATGGTGTTGGGGGATGTCTTCTTCTTGCATTCCCTAGGTTGTGGTGTGCTGGTTGTGTCATGCATTGTCCATCCTATGAGTGGGGGTGGTAGTAGTGGTAGGCATCCAGCCCCCCTGGGTGAGGGTGGTAGTAGTGGTAGGCATCCAGCCCCCCTGGGTGAGGTGGTAGTAGTGGTAGGCATCCAGCCCCCTGGCTAAGGGTGGTAGTAGTGGTAGGCATCCAGCCCCCCTGGGTGAGGGTGGTAGTAGTGGTAGGCATCCAGCCCCCTGGCTAAGGGTGGTAGTAGTGGTAGGCATCCTGCCCCCCTGGGTGAGGGTGGTAGTAGTGGTAGGCATCCTGCCCCCTGGGTGAGGGTGGTAGTAGTGGTAGGCATCCTGCCCCCCTGGCTAAGGGTGGTAGTAGTGGTAGGCATCCAGCCCCCCTGGGTGAGGGTGGTAGTAGTGGTAGGCATCCAGCCCCCCTGGGTGAGGTGGTAGTAGTGGTAGGCATCCAGCCCCCCTGGGTGAGGGTGGTAGTAGTGGTAGGCATCCAGCCCCCTGGCTAAGGTGGTAGTAGTGGTAGGCATCCAGCCCCCTGGGTGAGGGTGGTAGTAGTGGTAGGCATCCTGCCCCCTGGCTAAGGGTGGTAGTAGTGGTAGGCATCCTGCCCCCTGGGTGAGGGTGGTAGTAGTGGTAGGCATCCAGCCCCCTGGGTGAGGGTGGTAGTAGTGGTAGGCATCCAGCCCCCCTGGCTAAGGGTGGTAGTAGTGGTAGGCATCCTGCCCCCTGGGTGAGGGTGGTAGTAGTGGTAGGCATCCAGCCCCCCTGGCTAAGGGTGGTAGTAGTGGTAGGCATCCAGCCCCCCTGGGTGAGGGTGGTAGTAGTGGTAGGCATCCAGCCCCCCTGGCTAAGGGTGGTAGTAGTGGTAGGCATCCAGCCCCCTGGCTGAGGGTGGTAGTAGTGGTAGGCATCCAGCCCCCCTGGGTGAGGGTGGTAGTAGTGGTAGGCATCCTGCCCCCTGGGTGAGGGTGGTAGTAGTGGTGAGGCATCCTGCCCCCCTGGCTAAGGGTGGTAGTAGTGGTAGGCATCCAGCCCCCTGGGTGAGGGTGGTAGTAGTGGTAGGCATCCTGCCCCCTGGCTAAGGGTGGTAGTAGTGGTAGGCATCCAGCCCCCCTGGGTGAGGGTGGTAGTAGTGGTAGGCATCCTGCCCCCCTGGCTAAGGGTGGTAGTAGTGGTGGCATCCAGCCCCCCTGGGTGAGGGTGGTAGTAGTGGTAGGCATCCTAGCCCCCTGGGTGAGGGTGGTAGTAGTGGTAGGCATCCTGCCCCCTGGCTAAGGGTGGTAGTAGTGGTAGGCATCCAGCCCCCTGGGTGAGGGTGGTAGTAGTGGTAGGCATCCTGCCCCCTGGGTGAGGGTGGTAGTAGTGGTAGGCATCCTGCCCCCTGGCTGAGGGTGGTAGTAGTGGTAGGCATCCAGCCCCCTGGGTGAGGGTGGTAGTAGTGGTAGGCATCCAGCCCCCCTGGCTGAGGGTGGTAGTAGTGGTAGGCATCCAGCCCCCTGGGTGAGGGTGGTAGTAGTGGTAGGCATCCTGCCCCCTGGGTGAGGGTGGTAGTAGTGGTAGGCATCCTGCCCCCCTGGGTGAGGGTGGTAGTGGTGGTAGGCATCCTGCCCCCCTGGGTGAGGGTGGTAGTAGTGGTGAGCATCCTGCCCCCTGGGTGAGGGTGGTAGTAGTGGTAGGCATCCTGCCCCCTGGGTGAGGGTGGTAGTAGTGGTAGGCATCCTGCCCCCTGGCTGAGGGTGGTAGTAGTGGTAGGCATCCTGCCCCCCTGGGTGAGGGTGGTGGTGCTAGCATTCAGGCCCCTGTGTGCATATGTGGCATTGGTGATGGGCATCCCGCCCCTATGGTGCTGCTGTTGCTGGTGTAAGTATATTCTGCATCCCTCTGTGTGTGTGTGATGTGTCATGTACGTGTTGTATGTGTTTTGTGGTTGGTGTCTGGCTTACCTTCTGCGCCGTACGCGTCCGTGCCTGTTCCGGTAGTAAATGTAGAATATTGGTATGATCGGGACGAAGGGATTCATGGTTGGTTCGTGTCGTTCGTCCTTCTCGTTGCTTCGCGTCGTCCTCGTCGCTTCGCCTCGTCCTCGTCGCGTCGTCCTTGTCGCTGCCGTGTTCGTCTCGGAGCCGTGGATCGTGTTGTGGCGCGAATCGGAGCTTATGTCGCCTCTCCCGGATGCTTTGACGTGCCGTGCGTAGCGGCGGAGTTGGCAGCGTACGGAAAGCGCATCGTACTTGTCCGGCCGGACGGGGCTGCATTTTCCTTCCGTGCGACTCGATTCGGCGTTTCCGGATTACGCCTCGGTCGGGGAACAGGACCTGGTTTGGGTGAGTACGGCTCGGCCGGATTCTTTGCTGTTGTGCGCATCGTACTTACTCGTTCGGTGTGCTGTGCGGATCGGTCGGGAAACAGGCTTTCGCATGGCTTTTTCCCGACCGAATGGTGTTGGAGTGCGCCTCCGACCAGAGATCGGAATCGGCCCCAAAGAGTCTTGGTTCTCGGATCCATGAGGCAGTCCGTTTATTCTGGGGGTCCCTGCTCTATTTCTGTTTACCAAGTCTGTTACAGTTCTGGAGAGAATGTTTACTTTGCTTGGTGGTGGCCTGTGCAATATTTTGTCCTTTCAGGTTCTATCTTCTATCAGGCTGATTCTGGATTCATGCTTCACCCATATCGTCGTGAATAAAATGTACCAGCTGGGTCATCCACATGAGCCAGAGATCTCAAGGAGGGGAGGTCGGGTACTCACTTTGGTGCTTTGCACTAATTATTGTAAAGACGAGAGGCTGCACAGGATTAGGTCTATTTTGGTCATTAGCATCTAGGACGATTGCTTTTGATTTGAGAGGTGATTCCATTTCATTTTTTTATTTATTGCCTGTACACAGTAACAAACAATTAAGTGCAATGACATAGACACACAAACAAGAGGATAAAGCATGCTAAAGGACCAAACATAAATAGCTTCCATAATGTCATAATGAGACAAAATCATATAATTCCACACCTTTAAAACAGGGTAAATAAAACGACACTTAGATCCTAAATAACAAAGACATAAAGGGATGAGAACATATATGAGACAACCTAACAAAATGTTGATCTTTAAGTCATTGTAGGTGCTAAGTGATCAACTAGAGCTCCCCAGATCCTAAGGCCCAATCGCCGTTTCTGTGGCCCTTTAATAGCATATAGACTATATTCAAACTTACATATAGCATATAGCCTACCTCTCCACATTTCAAAGGTGGGGGGATCTTTCTGTCTCCAGAGTGATGCTATACATAATCTTGCCACGGCCACCACTATAAAGACTATATATCTGAATGCATACATTTCCTGGGCAACCATGGTATCTTCCATGATTCCCAGAAGCATAACTGTTGGTGTAATCATAATCTGTACCCCTGTGACCTCCTTCAAAAAGAGCTGTATCCTATTTATCAAATGTCTTAGCTCTGGGCAAGCAAAAAACATATGCACACTGTCAGCCTGATCCATCCCACATCGAGTGCATTTGCCCTCATTTAAACCCCCATCGTGCAATTTTTTCAGGAGTATAATACAAATTAAACATAGTTTTATATTGTTGTGTTTTCAGACTCGAGGAGATCAAAAGTTTATCAGCCAAACCAATAGATTCTTGTAAAATATTCCCTGCTTGAGTCAATCTTACATTCCATTTAGAGTTCTGAGCTTCCAGATCGTCATTCTGTATTTCAATGAGAGTTTGATATAAGACCCCAATCTTTCCTCGCCTCCTAAGTAATTCTAACAGATTACATTTCTGAGCCAAACGGCCGACATCCCCTCTTTTTACCAGGTAATCTCGGATCTGCAGATATTTAAAAAAATCTGATTTCGTAAGTTCAAATTCTGACATCAGAGAAGAGTAGGCTTTAACGCCACAACTATCCACTAAGTCTCCCAGAGTCTGAATGCCTTTCCGTCTCCATCTAGCCATAGTAACATCAGAGAAAATAGAAGGGAGCAGTTCTGAAGAGGAGGTAGGCGTGTAAAAATTGAGCCGATGAATCTCTAGGTGTCTCCTTATCTGAAGCCATACCTTATGTGCAGCTTGAACCACCTTAAAGCGGGTTTTTTTTATAATAACTAGGCTCAAGAATTTGGAAGAAGTTCCTTTCAGCTTTGGGGCCTAGAAGGATTTGAAAAATATGCGGAGATTCATCTAACTTAACTTCCCCTTCCCCTACCAGTAAAATTCCCATTTGTTGAAGTAAACACACCAAATAGTAAAACCGGAAGTTGGGAACTGCCCAACCCCCTCGAGAACATGGAAGAGTCATGTACTTCATCGCGCGGCGAGGTTTGCCCTGAGCCCATAGAAAACTACTGCATATGGACTGTAGTTTCTGAAGTTGCTTCCCTGTGAGTTCCAGGGGAACCGCCCTAAAATAGTACAAGACCTTTGGTAAGATATTCATTTTTAGGACGTTACACCTTCCAACCATTGACAGATGAAGGCCTTCCATTCTGTCAAGATCCCTTTTAATTTTCCGAAGCATGGGATCCCAGTTAGACAATACAATCTTATCTAGACATGCATTAATACGCACACCTAAATATGTTGCCTCATCCGTAACTCTAGAATCATTAAAGAATTCTTGTCCTGTGCATATTACTTGTGTCTCGGCTAAATTTAGCTTATAGCCAGATCCTTTCCCAAATAATATTGTTAATGGTTCGATCTCTGCCAGAGTCTTAGCTGGTTCGGGCGTGACTATTGCTATATCATCTGCATATGCTAGTATATCAATCCTTTCCTGCCCAGGGCTCACTGGCTGGCTATTTAAACTGTTCTCCAACAGGTTCAGGAAAGGGTTAATATAAAGAGCAAATAGCAGAGGGGAGCAGGGATAGCCTTGTCGTGTTCCCCGAGATATAGGTACGAGATTGGATTCAAGCCCCATAGCACAGACTCGGGCCACCGGGGATCCATACATAGTACTAACTGCCTGAATAAAGCCAGGCCCAAAGCCCTGCCACCACATAGTTGCCCATAAAAATTCCCAGGAGACACGTTCAAACGCCTTCTCTGCGTCGAGTAGCACAACTCCACAAGGAGTTTTTTGTACATTAGCCCGATCCAACATGGCAACTACCCGACCTATATGGGTGACCGTGCCTCTTCCTGGGATAAAACCATGCTGGCGAACAGAGACTAAGGAAGTTATCACTCGGGAGAGTCGTGTAGCCAATAATTTTGCATAGATTTTCCCATCGCAGTTGAGAAGAGAGATGGGTCTATACGATCCTGGTAATGTAGGCGATTTATCCTTTTTTAAAAAAAATAACAATACTAGCTACATCCCAGGACGCCGGAGCCTCTCCTTTCTGTGCTTCCTGAAATACAGTAAGCATTTCTGTTTGCATCTCAGGTAAAAAGCTTTATAAAATTCAATTGGAAGCTTATCGGGACCGGCGGCCTTCCCTGTTGCTAGAGCGCCAACAGCCTCCGTAAGTTCTTCCATAGTTATAGGTTCCTCTAGATACCTCTGATCATCTAAACTTAACATCCTCCTGTATGGATCTTTATAAAAATATTCAGCTCTCTCCTGATTGTTAACATTCTCTGAATATAACTCCTCATAGAAGGCCCTAAAAACCTCCAAAACCTCCCCCGATGTTTCTACTATTCTCCCAGTTGGATCTTCAATGGAAGTAATTGTGTCTTTAACCTCCTTGCCCCTGATTCTTTTGGCCAGGCATCTACCAGTTGTCTCACCATACCCATAACACTCTCTTCTGAACAAGTGCTATATCCATAGCCCACTCCCCATTTATCCTGGCTTTACAGCGAGCCACCTCCATCTGCACCTGCGAAATATCTAATCTCACCTGCAGAGCATGCATCAGAGTACACTCTGCTTGTTGCAAATTATCATAAAATCCCTGTAGAAGCTGCCTCTGTTGTTTCTGAACGTATAAACCATAGCTCAGGATCTCTCCCCTTAGTCTAGCTTTTAGCGCATCCTAAACCATACCACACTTGGCAGTATTACAATTGATAGCCAGAAACTGATTTATCCACTGTCGTATATAACACATAAATTGCTTGTTTAGTAGTAGCTTCCTATCAAAAGAAAACGACCCCCGAGGACATATCACCCCATGCATTTTGAGTTTCAATACCACTGGGTTATGGTCTGAGGTAATTCGGGGGAATATCTGTATATATGCCTCTGCTAAACAATTTTTTTAACAAAAAATTAATCCAACCTGGCTAGTTTTTGGTGTGGGCAAGAATAGTGCGTATATCCTGGATCCAGATGTTTTAACCTTGGCCAAGCATCGGCAAGACCGTGCTCGTAAATAAGCTGCTGTAAGGCCTTATAGACTTTGGGTTTCCGTCCAAAATATTTGTCTCCTCCCGGACCCTGGGTTGCTTCTTCCAGTTGAATATTAAAATCCCCGCACAGTACCAAAGGGGAAGCCCAGGACGCCCGTTCTGTATTCAAATTACCTATAATCTGTGCTTTGTCATAATTAGATCCGTAGACAGAACATATAGTTAAATTCTTATTAGCAACTACACATTCAATTATTGCCCAGCGGCCATATTTATCTGCCAGGCTTTTAGCCACCGTTAATATATTATTTTTAGCCAGTATGGCCACACCCCTCGTTGTAGTTCCCTGCGACATGCAAACCAAAAGCTTATATCCCAGCTCATTTAATACCTTATGCTTATTCCACGGAATATGTGTCTCTTGGAGTCATACTACATCGGGGGACATATTCCTGATTTCCTGGGCCACCCTTTGCCGCTTAGCCCTATCATTAAGCCCCCGTACATTAAACGTACAAATAGACAATACAGTCATTTTATCCCTGTTCAAAACTGCGTGGACCGCTCCCTCTCTTCAAGAAAACCACAATCTTACCTCTTGTTTGCTTTATAACATTTATTGGCTTTTTTATATTTTTAACCCCGACACCCTTCCCCCTGTGACAGCCTCCCCCCTCCTGCAAAAAGCCCCCAGCCCCACCCCATCACCTCCTCTGCCAAAGGAGGTTCGCCCTATTCTCCCCAACATAGAGGCTACGAGACCCAAGGTCTGCAGTGATGGGGAACCCCGTAAACACACCTATCACCCCCCCTCCTCCAAGTTCACCAAAACAATGCAATAAAGAAAGAATAAACAGCCTGTGAGAAGCACAGCATTACTTATAGCTAACCACCTGCAATCATGTATTTACATCTAGCTTCCGCTAGTTCTAGAAGAAAACTCATATTGACCGCCTTTCCTAGAATTTAATCTCTTGTAAAAATTCTCTAGCTTTAATCTCGGATGTGAAAAATGTAGTCTGTTCCTTATATATAATCTTGAGTTTAGCTGGATTTAAGAGAAATGCCTGCGCTCCTTTACCCTGAAAAGGGTTAATTAACTGTCTAAGTTGCCATCTTTTTTCCACTGTTACATGACAGTAGTCAGGACGAACAAAAAACTCAAAACCATCCCCCTTCCTCTGCCTATCTGGCCTCGCCAAATCATACAAAGCCTGCCTGGATAAATAATTCGAAAGACATATCAATATAGCTCTAGGTCTCAGAGTAGTATGATTAGGTCCAGCATGATTGCTTTGTCGAAATGGAAATCGATGAGCACGTTGTACTTCTATGTCTCATGTCTACTGCCTTAGTTTTGGGAAAGCAAGAGTGAAGAGCTCCGCCACAAATTTCCACGGACCAGAACCCTCAGCCCCTTCAGGCACCCCGAGAATTCTTAAATTATTGCGGCGGAGCCTATTTTCCATATCTTTGAGCTTCCAGGCTATATCACTCTTCTGAGTTGCTAGTGCATCAGTGGTCACCTTCTGTGCAACCATCTCATCCTCGAGTGTAGAAATCCTGTTCTCCACTTCAACAATCCTTTCTGCAAATTCTGAACAGGACTTGGCTACCGGTCTGAGTGAATTCTGAAGTTTTCGACAGGCATTTTGCGTTTTTTGACTCTCTACACGACTTTCATTCCTATGCGACATAATAGTCTCATAGATAACAGCCAATGAGATGTCTCCTGATTGTTCAGCCAGATTGCATCGTTCTTGTAGCAATGTCCGGCCTGATACTGCGCTTGTTCCCTGCTTAGTGAGGTTCAATTGCTCCTGACCCAGTGTTATGGCAAACTCCAAAGATGTTCCTGATATAGATGCTACAAGTGTTCTTTTCCGTACAGTGCCTGTACCAGATGCCCTAGTGCGATTTCCTGAGGTCTCATCGTCCTCCTGATGAATACTACTAGTTTCGCTCCACCTGCTAGTAGGAGACCCTGAAGGGCCATCAGATAACTGCACTGACTCATCCCCTGATGAATTTGAATGATCAGACAGGGGAAAAAAATGGTCACCCATATCTATCTCAGGTGGCTCTTTAACATTATTCCCAGCAAGCTTTTGCGTTTTACCTTTAAGAACCTTATTGGCCTCTGTCTCTTTCTCTGAGCTGCGAGGGATATGGGCACGGTCTGGAGGTGCCATTGTTGTCATTATCTGAGACTGAGTCTGGCACTTTTCCCCCTCCAGCCCATTGATCCCTGGAGTAGACAAGGGAGAGTTACATAGAATGTTTATTTGCCCTTCCTGAGCAAGCTCAGTCACTGCGGTTTCCAAACTGATTCCCACAATCCCTGGATTCCCAATGCTCACCTCATCAGGACACTCAGTGAGGGCAGCCTTCTCTATCAGACTTCCCTCCTGGCCAGTATTCTTTCCCTTCCTTGCAGTCAAAAAAATAGAGGGGGTCGTTCTCTTCCCCAGACCTGCAGACTCTGATGTGCTGCCACTGTTCATAACCGCTCCACGTTGTTGTTTGGGCTGGGCGTTTTCCGGGGCATTCTCTGAAGAAGTATATTCTCCTGCGCCTCGCGTCTTTCCCCCTCTGGCATTCTTTGGCGGCATCCTCAACAAAACTGTCCCAGGCCGATTCACCACCAAAAATCGAAACGCCAGAAATCGAAGTACCCCTCGTGGGATGTGCCGGCCAACCAAGCCGGCAGATCGAGGACCGCCCGTCGTTGACCTGCACACAGTAAGTAGGTCCCAGAGCATTTCTTTACTGTAGGTTTAGTATTTAAATAAGGCGCTGCATTCACAGATGTTTTCCCTCATGAACCGCGCTGCTGTGCTTCCATATGGGAGTTGGGGAGGTGATCGGTTACGAGGCTCACTCGGCCAGCGA